>OY101435.1:19196917-19796917 GCA_956483605.1 Tuberolachnus salignus | reverse complement strand
TGAAACAAAAACGTAATTTACCACGGATATGACCGAAACACGAATTAGTAATAATTGCGACGGACGGAAAACGGCTTATTGATTATTCCGCCGAGGCTTGTATTACGTATTATGATAATATTATTACAGCCTATGCGATCCGGTACGGTTACGAAATCATAGATTGAATACTTAACTTATTAATATTAGATACTGACCGGGTTTTTGTTCATTTTTTTTTTTTTTTTTTTTTTTGTGTGTACTGTCTGTAAAAATGTTTTCTACCGGATAACTTGATCCAATCGAAAAACGACTACAGAACTGTTTTATTACGTTTTGGATTTTGTTGGTGCATTTTTTTTTTTTATTCTCTTGTAGTTTGCTTAATAATGGTGGAAAACCGGGAATATTTACGCAACAACTGTTATTTTCGATTCAGTTTTGTTGTTGTAATTCAGTTCAAAAAAAAAAAAATGTAAAAACCTGAAATTTTCACCGAACCCCACACTTTACAGACGTGGTCACATTTTCAAAAACATTCTGGCGGTTTTTGAGTTATACATATATAAATAGCTGTTTTAAAATGTTGAATTCTTTTAGGCAGTATTATTATTTGGTTTTATAGAGATTACATTTTGTACCGAAATGTTTAAAAAGAAAACAGTTGAGAGTATTTTTTTTTTTTTATAAGCGTTTGTAAGTATGCATTTTGACGGAAATCATCGCTATTTCAAAATATAATTAACCGAATTTCGTTTTAAATCGTTTTCGTTAGCAATAATTTATCGTCGAGTACACATACAAATTTTAATTCCTCTCTAAATCCTACACTATCTTGTAGCTTTCTTACTAACAGTATCATGTACGAGAACTAATTTCGAAAAAAAATAAAATACAATTCATCTAGATACAGATAAAAGATTGTTAAAAGTGTAAGGATATAGATAAAACACTATTTATCTAGACCAGTGGTTCTCAACGGAGGTGACATGTCACCCTTGGGTGACATGGATCCAATGTAGGGGTGACAAGAAAATCTTGGAAAAAGTTTAAAAATATAGACATTTTTTTGAAAAAAATCGTATTATTGTAACCGTTGTATTATTGAAAAAAAATTTAATAATATTACGATTATTGATCGTTATTTAAAACCACGAGAATAAAATATATTATTTTAACAAGACTCCGTCAAATCAAATATAATTCACCGATACGTGTAGAAACATTATTAAAATCCCGATAAGAAAATATAATTGTCTAATTTTAAAATTTTAGATTATCGTAATATGTATTCTCATTCCAGGTAATACCCGACCCGTCTTATATTAGGTATATTGTATATATAAAATATAATATATCACTGTTTCATCCACAGAGAAACGCTGATGACAAAAACGTTGGGTAGTGAACTCAATTATATTTTGATTAATGCCGTTCGTATTGTCAACTACATTAAAGGAAAGCCCTTGAAGAGTAGGATTTTTGCCGAAATTTGTAATTCGATGGATGCTAGTTTTACAAATTTGCTGTATCATACCGAAGTGAGGTGGTTATCGAGAGGATAAGTCTTAGCACGTCTCTACGAACTTAAATAGGAACTTTTTCTGTTTTTCATGGAAGAGAAGAATGAAGAATTTACAAGTTTTTTGGAAGATCACGATTGGATATCAAAATTTGCGTACTTGGCTGACATTTTTCAGCATCTTAACTAAGTTAATTCTAGTTTGCAAGGGCCATTAGAGAATGTATTAACTTCCACCGACAAACTTTCAGCTTTTCAGGAAAAAATCTCCGTCTGGTGTACAAACTTGGATCAAGGGAACACAACTATGTTTCCATTTTTTACAAGTCAAGAAAACTCCAATCCTGAAGTTCTTGGAACCATAAGAAGTCACTTGCAGGCTTTGCAAATGTCATTAAAATATTATTTCCCAGACTTGAACGTGGAACAGTATGACTGGGTTCGCAACCCATTTACTTCCTTGGTGCAAACAGATGACTGTGAATTACAACAGGAATCTGTGGAACTAAAGAACGACCGTACGCTCCAACTAAAATTTAAAGAAGTTTCGTTCAACAGCTTTTGGGTGAGTCTCCACAGTGAATACCCTCGACTATCGACAAAAGCTATTGATGTGCTACTTCAATTTTCAACGTCCTGGCTATGTGAACATGGATTCAGCGCGCTCACGAATATTAAAACCAAAAAACGTCAAAGACTCACAAAAACCACACTAGAAGACGATATGAGACTCGCTCTTTCAACCATCAACCCTCGAATTCCACAACTATGTAAAAATCATCAGAGTCAAACTTCTCATTAATTTTTAAATTTCATAGTTTATTCAATTATTATATATTATCAAAATTTTTCCAATTTAAAATTTCAATGTTTATTTAACAGTAAAGCAAAAATAAAATGTGTAGTTATTATTTTTCTGCGTACTGTATTTTTTATAGGGCTTGTATTATTATTATTTTGATGTTAGGGAGACGTAGTGTTGGGTTATCGTAGATGAGGGTGACATGAATCCAAAAAGGTTGAGAACCACTGATCTAGACAATACGTTTAAAATTTAATCGTTTACCTTTGTACTGTATTTTTTTTTTTTTTTTTTTTTTTTATCAATTTATTTATACCTATAAAATAAAAATAATTAAATAGCTATGATTCTAGTCTCGAAAAGTTAATTTGTATTTGTTTATTCCTCGCCAATGCACCTACTAGATTCAAAATGTTTTCAAAAAAGTTGTATACTGACAGGAAAAGAAAAAAAAAAAAAAAAAGCACACACCATATAATAAAACGAATACGTTCTTCGTTTAGAATCTAAAAAGTGTATCTGGATAAATTAGTCGCCGATCTAGATGATTTGTCTATAACAAAATACCCGCCGGCCGTTTTTGTATTCTTAATGTAATACCGTAAATTCGACGGTCGTTTCCATCCCCCCCCCCGTTATCATGGTGGGCAGACGGGGACCAAACGGCGTGTATAAAAATTGTTTAAAGAAAAAAAAAAAAGCGTCGGCGGCGGATGAAATAAAATTATCTATTTGTCCGTCTCGCGGAAACGCGCGTTCACGGCGCGCGGGGGAATCGAGACGATTGCGCCGCAAACAGCCCCGCCGGCCGTCGTCTCTGCGGTCTCCGGTTACGATAATATTACACCGCGTTCGGGGGCGGCCCGGTCGAAAAACGTACGGCGGGTATTATACGTACGTCGTTTTATATATATTATTATACACTTCTGGCGGGATTCTCGTTACGACGATTATATATATTTTTTTTTTTTTTTTTTTCTTTTATCTGTATCTCTCACGGACGAAAAATGATTATTATTTTACACCGTTCAGTATGGATTACATTATAAACGCGCGCTAATGGGCCGGTGAGCCCGTACGCACCTACCCGATATTTTTTCCCGTACCCTCCCACCGTCCGCGTCCGCGTCGCGCGTCGTCTTCTTATCCGCTCTCTCGGCCGTCGGCGGCGGCGGCGGCGACGACGACGACGACGACGGCCGAACACAAACGTTAGCCGTGTACGTCTTAATGGACGGATACCATAATAATAATAATAATAATAATAATAGTAATAATAATAATATGCAGAAGACGTAAAAAAAAAAAAAAAAAAAAACCCAACCACAACGACCGTCGGCCGATCCGCCGTCCGCGTCTACGTATATTTATAATATAAATATGGTGATTTTTCTCCCACGCTAATTTGTCCCGGCCGTTTGTTATTTTTTTTTTTTTTTTTATAAATCTAATATATTATAATGATGAATTGCGTCGCCGGTTGTTTGGCGATTTTTCTAAATAATCTCTGCCTATATTACAACGGACTGCGCTCGTTGTCTTGTCATTACTTATATCGTACCAGTATTATTAATATTACCCCGGGAGTTATTATATTTATAATAATTTTAGGATTTGTTTATGCCGGCCCGTGGACCGGGCAGGAAAAAATAAGAGAATTCCTCGACGAGAGAACGCGATCTGAAACACTACGAATAAGGTCCACTTGTCATTTATCGGACGGACCAAGATTTCCGGTAGTAGAACAAAAATGTTCAAAGTGTATTCGAGTGCACTCGGATTTTTAATGCGACGAGACGAAAAGAAAATTTGAAAAGGTATTTACAATGTCTTAATATTGTAGAGAGGAATTTAATTTTTATCTACATACGCAACGATAAAAATCATTCCTAACGAAAAACAATTCCGAGCCCCGAGTTCGGTAAAAATGTGTTAATATATTAAAAATTGATAATTGTATTAATTTGTAACTACAAAATTAATTACAATTCGTCTCAAATTTATGTGCATTTTTATAAAGCCAGAAAAGTTTTATTCGCATAAATTGGAAAATAGTAAAATGCCGCAATTTTTACGATTTTTATCGAAATTTACACCTTAAACGCTAATGAATAAAATAATTACAATACGCTCAACTTTTTTTGTTTACCACGAAATACAACTTATGATGAATTTCTCGTAACGTTTTCAAACATTTCTGCTCGGCGAAAACAACTTTACACGCATAAACCAAATAAAAATTAAACATACTCGAAAATTTAAAATGCTTATAAATAAGTCGAAAATCGCCAGGACGTTTTAAAAATTTCACCACGCCTAGAAAGAGATAATATTAATATTCTGTGTAAACTTTAATTATCTTCGATTATTTTTAACCGATTTATAATGAAAAGTAAAAAATCAAAAATTACGTAATCATTGTTGCCGTTAATTTTCCCGGTTATTAGGAAAACTACAACGAAAATGAAAAAATAATCTGCCCATATCACCAAATAGATCTAAACTGCTTTCTGAAAAGGCGCTATACTTGCATACCGATGTCTGGTAGAAAAGTTATTTACAGACATCAAAACAAATCGCATATCATATTAAAACCAATAAATCCTTCGCATCATTCAGAATCTATTATATTAACGAATAATATCAGAAAATGTCGAATGACTATAAACAGCTAAAAAATTGCCAGAATGTTTTGAAAATGTTACCACGTCTATAAAAGGGTAATATAAGTCAAAATGTCAAGTTTCTATGATTATTTTTAACTGAATTACAACAAAAGAACAAAACCGTTATTGCGTAAACATTTCCGTTTTTTTACGGTTTCTCTCCCCCCCCTCCCCCATTATTGCGGGACATTCAAAAAGCGACCTTCTCAATGCACCAACAAGAATCAACGTGAAAAAAAAAAAAAAAAAAAGTCACTTGTCGTTATTTGACTGGAGCATGACATCTGGTAAAACATTTGTTCACAGAAAAGAAAAATAAACCCTCGTCATAGTAAAACCCAATACATTCGTCGGTACGCTCAAAATCTAAAACGTCATAAATAATATACGAGTATGTACTTACATTTCTGAGCGTTTCGTCATTAAATATTAATTTCAGATATTTCTAACGAAAATTATACACGGAATGCGTACAAACAAATAAATTAGAGAAGTGACGTTAGATTAGGTATGTTTTTTTTTTTTCATTTAAATCTTCTCGGAATTAGATTATAATATACATTTAGAACGTTCGCCGCACAAATAAACGAAGACTAATTATTTCAATTTACACTTCTATATTATGCTGTTCGGTAAAACGGTTTATTTTTTTTCTATATATATAAAGGACTGGCACCCGAGCAAAGCTATAGCGCCGCGCCCGCCGTTGGCCTGCGTCCATTTCACATTTGTTTTCGCTTTGTTCCCCCCAAAAAAAAAAAAAAAAAAACTTATTTTTACGTTCGCCCGGTGCGTTATACAAACCGTCGTCGCCGGCTGTGTATTGAGTGCAGACAGGCGGCGGTTAACCGAACTGAGACTGTCAAATAAAAAACGAATCTCGTTTCGAATCCCCGCTAAAAGCCGAACTCCGCAGAGAGTTTTATTTTATAAAACGCTTCCGATAAAATATTACGCAATCGTCTTACGTCACGCGGCACAAATAAAATATATAAAATAACAAACACACCGGCGCGGTGACGATGAACCGTCGCAGCAGCGGGACACATAAAACAACCTCCCGGGCTATATTCAAATGCACCGCCGTCGACGAATTCTTACTGTTTATACGGGGACACGATGACGTTTCGTTGTTCAATATAAGTACAGTTTAGAAATGAAAAAACAAAAAAAAAATAACAAGAAAAAAGCCCGCTACGACTATAACATTTTTTTTTTACGCCTTTAGAGAACGCCGAACGTGCGTTATTTGTCGTCTCTGTCTATGTCTAACGGGTAATATATGGCAAAATTAGGATTTCGCACTTCCAATAGGGTTCGGCATGAAATCCGAATATCCGAATTATCCAAATATACAGATAGCCAAATCCGGATTTGCCCGATTATCCCAATAATCCGGATTTGCTTTTTTATGTGACGAATAATTAGTTTTATTCTAATGTAATGGAATTGTAGAATTTAATGAAATATTTAAAAAATGTTATAGAATTAAATATATTAGAACAAAAAAATGGATCATTTAAAATCCGAATATGCCCATCCCTAATTTCCAATTTAGTACTCCGGCCCTCGCCGTTGGTCGTATAAATTTAATTTCTGCGATGTAAAAATAAACATTAGACACTATAATAAATGTCTATAGAACAGTTTTTTTTTTTTTTTTTCAAACCGGTTGTAAGAAAATCGGCAGATTAAGATTACCAAAAAAACAAAAAAGCTGTTCTATAAACATTTAGTGAAATTTATTTTGACACTAAAATCGAGTTTATACAACCGACGAAGTTTACGTATATTGTATGTACGCGAAAAACATGTTTGCTATGTTGACTTCTTTTTGGAAAATTTAAAAGTCTAAAGTTTCCTTCTGTTGTTAAAAACATGAAAATCTCATATCATACAATAGTATATTTACGTTTATCCTCATACAAAACGATAACAATTGACTAAAACCATTATCCATTGGTCTTTAAATTTGTTAATATATAAAGTACATATCAAATTACGAAAGCAAAAAAAATAATAATTATAAAAATTCAGTAGACTCTCGGGATAATTCCAAAACAACACCATCAAACTAAACACTTGATGGTCGCCCGAGAAACCCTCTCGTTTCATAAATTGAGGAAAAACTATGCATTTCGGTCCCTTTCAGAAATCAAAACGGTAAGTGATGGACGAGAGATGACACAATAGGTATAAATTTGTTTCGCCGGAATCACAGTAATTTGAATATTTTCTATCGCTGGCCAATTTAAATATCTATCTCGGTATACCGAATTTCCTAAATTATTGCGAGAGTCACTGATTCGACGGTGTAAAGGCAAATGGTCGTAAAAACGACATTTATTATTCATCAATGACAGCATTCTGCATTCGTACGTCTTGCGCTTTATCTACGATAATTTATCGTCGGTGTATATCATTTTAAAAATTCTGTCATCGGTGTTCTGTATTAGCAGCTATAAGGGTAAAATCGCATGCGTGAACGCCATTATGCATTAGAAACGACACGACCAAATATTGTCGACGATTTCGTATTTTTGCTTCGCCTTGACGATTTCAAATTTTGTTTGAAAATGTCGTTTACGATCTTATTTTGCCATTCCACCGTCGTCGTCGTCGTCGTCGTCGATACGTATATAATGGGTAAAACAAAGACGCATAAAACCGTTTGACTATAATTATTATATTGAGGTACTAAGTTCGGATTTCGTATTGTGACGAGAACGGTCATGGTCCGTAATTGTAATTTATTTTTTAATATTAATATATATACATATATACGTATAATTAGATACCCATATTATACATTCGAGCGCGATTTTTATTTTTTTATAATTATAATATATTATATATATATATATATATATATATATATAATTAACTGCAGATACTAATTTTAAAACGTGCCTTGCAAAAGTATATGGGACGTAAACGTTTATTTTTTTTTTTTCCCCGGCTCTCACGTTTCCGACGAACGACGTTTCTCGATCGTACGCAGAGATTTTGCGCGAGCGCGCGCGATAACCGAGGCCACCGCACGAAAAAAATAAAAATAAATCGCAATACTGAATTATATTAAACATAATATAATACGTAAGTGCGTCGTTTACCCATACCTATACGGGCGTATAATATACGGGTAAGGTGTACCCTGTTGGCGCGGCAACGTTATTAAATACGGGAAATTTAATATAATATTATCGATAATGTATAATTATTACGATACATCATCATCGCGATGAAATGTTTCAATATTGTAATTTACCGCGGGATTAATAATAATACTATCTAATATTAGGACTTTATGTATATAATTAAAATAAATTGCATTCTCTAAACGGCACCGACGCGCCGCCGCCGCCGCGTCACTTGTTTTACAAAGTTATACACGAATGTTTTACCGCCCGAATTTAAGGGGTAGAGGCACATAGGCAATTACGACAAAATTTAAAAATTTAAATTAAAAAAAACCTCGGATATTTGTCCAACTCGGAAAATTTACTGTTCAAGTAGTCCCGTGTCGTTACCACGAGTATTTTTTGTGCAATCATGATGTAAAACAGGTATGTCAAACTCAAAGTATCAAGTGGGCCAACTATATTGAATAGCGGGCCACACACGAACATTTAACGGAAAAAATAAATATTTTTAAAGAAATTTTTCAATTTTATTCTTTGCAAACACAACAAGTACAGTATAAATTCAAAAAGTTAAAAGAAAAATTAACATTTTTCATTTGACAAAAACCATATTAATTATTTATGATTAGATAGGCATTATTTAAGTTACAAAAAAAATCATATTCATAATTCTTTTTGGACGATATTTCACATCTTTTTTCCCCCCACCAACTTTTCAAATACGTGAAAAATTTTATTGAAAAAGGCCATTTTTAACATTTAGATGTGTGTCGGTTAATCTGGATCTTATGCGTGATTTATTGCTGTTCATTAATGAAAATAGTTGCTCACATTGATATAGTAACATAGAAATAATTTTGCACGCAAATCTAAATTGTAAAAATCAGGCACCCCAACTTCATTGAATTTATTTTTTAAATTTGAATCATTTTGAATATCGATCAGTTCCATTTGTATATGTGCTGGAACTTATACTGCAACTATTGAAAAGGAAGACGTGAAGATCGCAAAATCATTTTCTAAATATTTGAAACCTTGAAACCTATTTTCGAATTCAATTTTCAAACACATAATTTTTTCTGAATACTTTTGTAAAAAATTGGTTCATTATTACTTGTTTTATATGCAAGTTGGGAAATGCATTAAATCTCAATTTTCTAATTGTGGTTTCCATATATTTAATTTACATTTGAAAGCCTTAACATGGTCATTAATGGCTGGTATAATTTGATCTTTCCCTTGTAATTTTAAATTTAAATTCGACAAGTGCTTCGTAATATCGACCATGAAGGATAGGTCTTGTAACCACAAAGTGCTGACGTCTTGTTTTTACTTCCAGTATCTTTCCAATGCAGTAGACCATGATAATCATTGTACTTCTGTAAAATATGATAAACCTGAATACTCGCTTTCTTAATCGTTCAAAAAAAATCAAAAATTGTCTTTGGTTCAAACTACGCGATCTTATAAAATTGACCATTTGTTTTACAACCTAACCTAACCTAACCTCCCGAAGTAGTGTCTCACGGCATTTCCGGGAGGCGGGGGTATTTCCGGTTAAACCAAAAAAAAAAAAAAAAGGGTCTTATTTCATGTGCCATATTAATAACTTTTGAACATAACACCTCTTGATGTATAATACAATGTGCCCTATGAAATGTATGTTCAACATTTTCATTCGCCTTTCAACGAAACATTTATTTTTCCCCGTCATAAAAGGAGCTCCATCTGTTGCCGCAGACGATAACTATGCCAAAGGTAAATCGTATTTTTCAACAGTTCAAAAACAGAAACGAATACATCCTCTCCTGTAGTAGTATCACGCATAGGTATAATTTCCAATAACTCTTCAAAAATATTAAATTCCATATCGCAAACACGAAAAAACACAGCTAACTGAGCTGTGCCACCAATACCAGTACATTCATCACAAGCGATTAAAAAATACTCTAAACTAGGTATTTTAATTTTAATTTGATCACTCAAATTGCATGCTAGTTCAGTTATTCTTTCAGCAAACGTAATTCGTGTTAATGAAATGTTTCGAAAAGCTTTAAGATTTCCGGGACAATTAATTTCAGCAGTTTTAATCAAACACGTTTTTATAAAATCACATTCAGTGAACTGTTTCGAATGTTTGGCAATTAACTCTGACAACACGTAACTAACCTTTACTGCAGCTTCATTTTCTTGTAGTGTTTTAGTAAACATTAGCTGTTGCTGTTTATACCCCGATTTAAACTCTTTCAGTTTTTCTTGTCTCAGTATCCCTTCATACTGGTCGTATTTCGACTTGTGTTGTTCGTAATGTCGCTTAATGTTGTATATCTTTGGAACACTAATAACTCTTTTGCATACTAAGCAAATTATTTTATGATCGATTTCACTGCAAATAATTATGTAATTACCAATTTTCTTGTAAATCGACGATGTTCATCGGTAATTTTTCGTTTATTACTACCACTTGGTTTTGATAGAGACGTTTTAATTATTAAATTTAAGTAAAATACACAAAACAAAATTTAAACTAGAACATCCGGTGGTTATCGAACGACTAGATTAGATGTTGACAATGGAAGAAGCGTACCGACGATATCAATTATTAATATATATATAAAACCATCAATAAAACTTATTCGATTATAGTTTATCAGAAGATAAGACGTGCAATAATGTATACCAAATATACCATTATCTAAGAATCTAAGATAGTTGTGACACTAAATTAATATTTTGTAATAAAATAATAACACGCGGGCCGCATGTTTGGCATGACTGATGTAAAATAAAATGTATACGAAAAACAGTTTCGCGCGGGGCAACTGTGGTCGGAGTGCCAAAATGTCTTTCGGAAGAACTTTATCTGTGTCGTAAGGTGCTTATTTTTTTTAGATAACACAAACACCATAAAAGTTATCGGTTTGACGGTTATTCGGTTATCTTGGTGTTAAAACGCCAAAACATTGACATTATGGAAATGTATTGGGTAATGCTAACGAAAAATAAAAATGGGCACGCTACGACATAGTTGTCCCACGCGCAAAGCTGTTTTTACAATCAAATCACAGGGGGGGAGGATATCACGTACTCTTAAGGTAAAAAGACGAAGAAAATAATTGGAGAAGATAAGATATAGATGGTCGTACTATGGAGGGAAATTTAATTTATATTCGTATGCAACGATAAATCATTGTTAACGTAAAACGATTCTGAGCGAAGTTCAGTCGAGGGGCCCGGTGCCGGATTATTAAATTTGTTCCGATTTTATAAAATATGAAAATTGTTTTCAAATTATTTTAATCACCACCTTAATTATAAGACTTCAATTATAGGGGCAATGGGTAAAAACGGCCGTTTTTACGGGTGAAAATGACTTAACGGGAATAGGGATAAACACGTATTGTCAACACGATATTTGTCCACCATTTTTTAATTTTTTAATTGATAAACAACAACATTCTACAGATCGTATTGAAATCCGATTTTTCATTTGATTACGAATAATGCTATAAAAATGTTGATAATTGACCTTTTTTAAAAACATATTAATTTAACGCGATCTGCAAGAAGCATTTCTCTTTCCAACAAAAAAATAATCGTTAAAGTCGAACCATTATACGAGACTTGAGAGTTTTTCCCGTAAGGTACGTTTTTAAGCCAAAAAACGCTCCGGCATTGGACCCCTAAATCGTGTTTTGAAATTCCGTGTTTTTTATGGTTCCCATAAAAATAACAATTTATGACGAACATTGCGTAGAATTGTCAAACACTTCTGCTTGGCAAGAACAATTTTATCCACATAAAACCGAATAAAAATTGTACAACGCGTAGAAAGTGGTAATCTAATAGTATTCGATAAAAAGTTGCAGATCTTTATGGTTATTTTTAACTGAACGACAAGAAAAAAATAAAATCAAATATAATCGAATTTGGAATTTCAAGTAAACCCTTTAACGCGTAAAATATTTCCGAATTTTCTCCATTTCTAATGAAACTACAAGGAAAATAAAAAAAATTACCCCCTTGGTGCACCATTCAGATTCAAAATGCTACAAAATAGATCATTTGTCGTTTTTTGATTGAAACACGATTTCTGGTAAAAACTCGTACGGACAGGATAAAAAATACCTAATAATCTCAGGTTTATAACGGTTATAATGTGTACTCGGTTTACATTTTTTGTTTAAAATGTGCATACTCGAATACGAGCATATAGATTACCCGTAACTGCAGTTACGAAACCCATTCGGGCGACCCGTCGCTAATTCAAAAATATTCTCATTGTATTTATTTTATAAATTCATCGTAAAAAAAATTTACGATTATTGTTGTTTAACGAACAGAATTAAAAATAATCCGTAGTGGTACTGATACAGGTCGTAGCATTAATTAAATTATTACTATCGAGACGTATTCCTTAAAAACATTTTAAGATTTCCCAAGGGTTTCCGGAATAAAATATAAAGCGTAAACATTTCTCCGGAACGACTGTAACGAGAAACTTACTTCTAACTGTTTTGTTTTTTTTTTTTTTTTGTTAATTCTAAGTACCTAGGTACTTTTTTAAAAAATTAAAATAAAATAAAAATCGAATAAAACTATAGAATACATTTTAAAAATAAACTAATTTGGTAAGTGATTGATTAAAAAGAAGTAAAGACAGCTAACATGCTTCGCACAATTATGGAAATGTGGCACTGTGGCCGTGTGGGCCACTGTTGTAGGTGCGGGAGTTTATTTTATGTGTACGCAACGATAAACCATTGCGAACGATAAACGATTCTGAGCAAAATTTGATTAAACATGTTTAGAATAAATTTAAATTTTCACACTGCTTTCGGTTAAAACAAACAAAAAAAAAAAAGATAAATTTAAATTAAAAACTGTATTTATTTGTAATTACTAATAAAATCACAATTGTTTCTTATTTTTAACAAATTTCAGTATAAATTACAGTATACATTACAAAATTGTGTTACTCTCACTATTCAAGCTTTTCAATCGAGCTCGTTATGTCTCATAGCATCAGCCCCGTGGTATGTAATAAATAAAGCACTACACAAAGATTTAAAAACTGATACAGTTTACCAACTAGCTAAAATATACTATACCAAATTTCATATTAAATTACAGAAATCCTCTTATTTCAAACTTATCCTCAATCACACTCCCTGAAAACCTCCCATGTCGTCTCAAAAGATGATAGTGTCGAGATCTCTTAAACTAAATTAATATCACGTTCTGAAGGGTTCTATCACTGGATAGCCTCCCTCATCAAGGCTTGATGCCTTCATGATATTGTGATATGTTTCTATTCTATATACAAAGTTATCATATTTACTTATTATGTTTACTTAAATACAGATTGTAAGTTTTTCTAATAAAAAAAGAAAATTGTATCCATATAAAAAATAAAGAAAATTTCAAATAACTATAATTAAACTCTGGAATATTTTTAAAAATATTAGTTTTATATAAAAGTATTCGGTGAATATTGAACGTCTTTACGGTTATTTTTCACTGAATTAAAACAAAAGTATTTAATCGAAAATAACCGAAACCGTTATTGCTTAGATATTCACGGTTTCCGACGTTTTTCCCTATTATTAAGAAAATCAAAAATTGACCTCCTCAATGCGCCAACTAGACCAAGTTTGCTGAAAAAAAAAATTATCATGGTAAAGCTTTATCACTACTAATTTTCGTAATGTAATTTCAACTACGGGCAATATATTTAACAGGACTGTTTGGTTACCGGCGAAGTAGAAACTAATAAGTGAAACTATACTAACCAAAAGTTGTGTTAAATGATTTTTTTTTTTTTTTTTTTTTCGTGTACTGAGACGTATAAGTAATTCATAATAGGTAACCGGGAAATCGTATTAGACTTGCGGAAACATTTATAATATCGCATCGGAAAAACTAGTCCCGAAAGTGGTTAATATGGGATATAAGCTGATATTCTTGCCTATGACCATTTTTGGTAATTTTCAAACAATCTTAAGAAAGCAGAACTGATGAGGCGACACAATGCACAGAAGAAAGAAACACGGGAGCCACATTTGTTTTCTCTTATAACCTTTTTAGTAGCTTCCGATACGTACAAAACAGTATTGTGACACGTTGTAGTTATTTATTATTGGTGGTGACTCCCAATAAATATGATTTCTCCCCGAACGTGTTATGAATATATTATTACAACAAATTTAAAAAAAAAAAAAAAAAAAAACGGTTAAATTTATAATAATCGACCGGTCGTTTCGCGTTGATAATAATAGCCGCAGATAGCGTTGAGAGATTATTTCAGAAACATTTTTTTTAAACGGATGGCACACACGAAAAATCGTGTAGACATAATTCAGTCTGCACGTCGCATTTTTGATTTTTTACCACGCTCTTCACGAAGCTTCGCGGCGAACGTCTGAAAATTGCCAAAATTACCAAACACTTTTATATAACGAGTGTGCTGGAATTGTTTTATATGTTTATTTGATGTCGTACATTTCGCGATCACCGCCGGATAAATCTGTTCATTAATCAAATAAGATGGCATAATATTTATGTGCATATATATACGAGTATTTCGGCCGTGTAAACTTACAATTTACGGAATTATTATGTTTGCACTAATATTATTACGTTCGTATATTAGGTATTTTGGTATTTTGGTAACATTACGTTCGTAGGGAATATATATATATATATATTATGGTTTACGTTATCGGGCGTTTTATCGAATATTCAAAATGCAAAATGCAAAATGTTTACGAGTGTGTTAACGACGATAAAGATAAAGATAATAATAATATATCGAAATCCAAGTATAATATTTGTGTCTGGGACGTGATGTAATATGATTATAATATTATAATTTGTTATTTACCGTCAATTTAGAACCGGTTTTAATTATACGGCATCGCATAATAATAATAATAATAATATATTATTGTTGTTCGGTAATGTTATTTTTATGTTTTGATTTGATAAGCCCCACAGCCGTTACAGCTTAACTTCGATGAGTCAAACGATAGCGAATTATACAATAATAATATAATAATAGATACCTATTATTGTGTATAATATCGCAATATTATTATATTACGGGATAAACCTATAATTCCGTGGGCCGATTCGGACAGGTCAAATATCAGAGTGGAAATAGCACGGTTCCGACCTTATTGCGTAATATTTTTAGTGTTATTCGAATTCGAAGGCAATAGAAATTATAATTAAAAATTAAAAATTCTTTAAATGTGAAAAAAGCATTTAATATATATGGTATCAAGTAAATTCGTTGCGACGTCAATTATTCGCGTGTCAATTCGTCGTGCGTCGCACGTTTACATTGGTAATGGAAAAAATCCGGATTTTTTGATTCCGGAATTCGAAATCCGACATCTATTGTAAATCCAGATCTATATCTGAATCCAAATTTCGGTTTTTAAAATTGTGATTCCATATTCTTTAATCCATTTCTTATAAAACTATTATTATCTTATTGTTAATAGCATTAAATGCGTAAAACATTAAATACGTTTTTACAATTCAAAAAATATCACAAATAGAAATTTATTTTTAAAAAACAAGTACAACAAAAAAAATCATTTATATAATGTATTATTATAAAAAAAAAAAAAATAGCTGATCCAGCAAACGTTGTTTTACTCATAAAAATTGTTTATGGTAGCACGTCTTGAAATTAATAAAATTATTAAACTCATTTTATAATGTAAACAAAATTATCTAAGGATTTGATTTTAAGATTGAAAAAAACAGAAATCTGGATTTTAAAATTAGAAGTACTATATTTCGGGTTTTGGAATTCGAAACATAAATCCGAAAATCCGGATTTATATCACATCACTAGTTTATATACATTTTCCTTCCCATTTTTACACAGACTTCAGACACACATTTATTTTTATGTAGGTATGGTTAAAAACGTTGTTTTTTTCGTTAGTGATATTAAAGTTAAAATAATTTAATCGTAAACGTTGTATAAATGTAAAATATTTTATTACGCAATTAGAAATTGCGCGCTGTTCCATGTAAATATTCTTTGGTGGTTCTTTAGATATTTTTAAAATTTTAAATTCCAATTTGGCATTCTTATTCATTGGTTTCGGAATATATACCTAGAACTTATAATACAGTAGAAAGATGGCATAATTGTTGTACTTCAATTTTAAATCAATCCATTTACCAACGTGTGGCGGATTTGGTAATCGTGGATAATTCTCATACAAAATCGCCATTCTCTTAGGACATTTTAAAAGTGTATTTCAGAAATACATCTGTACTACATTTGTATAACGTCCTCGTAATTTTTCTTTACAGACGTTATGGTATACATGAGCCAAACAAGTTAAATTCAAAATATTTGGGTACTAAGTTTGAATTGAACGACCTACTTACTTACTCCATATAAAATGCCGCGACGGAAATTAAAAGTAAGATATTTTCGTATTTTACATTATTTAACAACAATATATACATTGCTTTGCCAAAAATCTGTGATTTATCTTATCTTAATAAAAAGATAAATCTATGTGAAAAAAATATCTGGGACTTTCTCCTTGTAAAATTTTAACTTGTATACGTATTTATTTATTAATTGATAAAATGCCATATGCGAGACCCAGGTAAAGTGTTTGTTGGACGGAATTAAAGACGGCCCGAAAAAATTGGAAAATAATGATCGGGAAAAAATGTATTAGAGATCGAAACAGATGGAAGGAAATTTTGTTGACAGCTAAAGCTCTTGGAGAGCTGTTAAGCTAGTGAATAAGAAGAAGTTTACAAGAATAAGAAATTATTACAATACAATAAGCGGTAAAATATAAGTTAAGTGTTGGTATGTTTTATATTATTATAAAACAACAAAAAAACGAAAATTCTTTAAGTAGATAATACTCAAAACTATAAACATAAAATAAATGCGCATACAATCCCTCTCGACACTATCATTATACTGCAAGCGATCCAGTTGCTCGGATTGGGTGACGCAGGGGAACGAAGGCCCTCTACTGTTTTTATTTTTTAGCATCGCCTTACTAATCATTTCTATTTATAATATACAATATATATTCATTTGTTTGAAATTATTACTATTATAGATACTTCAATAAAATTAATTTGTCATATACCTACTTTAATATTTTACTTTAAGTCAACGTAAAGTCAAGTGAACCCCTACAGTCAAATTCAAGATACGCCGTCTGGTGCACTTCCGATTAAAATTATCCATTAACATTAATTCCTACTTATGCTTAATGTTAATTATGTCTTATTCTATATAAATTCGTACGATAATGTTGTTCTCAATTTTTTTTTTCTAGTTTTGATAAAATTTAACCTAGTTAAAACTTAAATATAATAATTTTATGAAAAAAAAATAAAATAAATACAAAATACCCAATACCTTTTCAGTAACCACTATAGTACAGTGTTTCTTAGACTTTGTTCCGTGAAGATCTCTTTAAGGTTCCGCGAAACGCAAGTGCTTTTTTTCAAAATATTCAAATCTCTACCAATATACATACTACGTGGAGTTGATATATTTCTTTTCTAAATTATTTTCTTGGAGAGAAAAAAATACCATAGAACAACTACGTTTATATCTATACCGAGTGGTATAATTAATGGAGCTGTACAGCGTACTAAAAATATTGCCAAAAACTGCATGGTACATAGGCAGGCACTCGATGTAAAAAAATTATCTATTAGTTATAAGAATACTCTTGATGAGGTCGCCAAAATCATAAACTTCATAAAATCTCGGCTTCTAAATAATCGTATATTCAAAATCCTATGCGAGGACATGGGAAGTGTACTTACGTGACATACTTCTCTTCATTTACATACTGAGGTCAGGTGGTTATCTCGAGAAATGATCCTAACTCGTATTTTCGAACTAAGGGACGAGGTGCGTGCCTTTTTTTTTTTTTTTTTGGACACAATTTCGAATTAAAAGATCGATTTTCATCAAATTTGGCTACTTAAAATTGCCAATTTAATGACATTTTTACAAAAATAAATTTCATTTAATTTTTGTTGCAAATAGTGCTTATATAAAATGTCGCATTAAAACTATTGAAACAAAGTAGGGGTTCCACGATAAAATTTGATATAAAAAAAGGTTCCACGGATAAAAAAACCATAATGAAACGCTGCACTATACTATAGGTGTATCGCCCCTATTTTAGCCGCGAGTCTCACTATAACCCTCTTAACGCCGCCATTGTATACCAACAACCGATAGGTATTATTATTATTATTACAATATTGGTGATGTGAGATTATTTTAAGTGACGTATTATTCGGAATTCTATTATTTTCTAAAATCAATAAGTATAGGTAGGTGCCTACCTCGTTGTTTATACAGCGCGCCGAACTGCCGTTTTATAGTCATTTCATTCGAATGATTAATCAAAATACGGAAGACATCGGAGGCTGGGCAACATTATTGTGTTTATCATGACGGTTTTTTTTTTTTTTTTTTTTTAACCCAATCAACATAAAAAGTGCATATAGAGTGCGTCTACCTTTCTCTTTCAGACGCAGTTCAACTATCCCAGACGTTCAGTCACATTATGCTATACGCATTAATCATAATATACTCGTACGTACTTCATAGTCCGTCACATACACAAAACGAATTGTTAGTACAAACATATTTTGTTCCATTAAATTAAGAGACCTATTGTACGGATAACTTGGCTTGGAATGTTTTGATTTAAATATTTCGAAAAAAAAAAAATAAAAAATACGTTAACATAATACATTATTAATCATATTTTGTCGTTGGCTCGATGAATTACGATCGTTATTGGTATTTTAAAAAAATAAAGCTTTGTTCGTGTGATGCATACAAAACACAAACATGCTTATACGGACATTATGAACATTCATCTTAAAATTATGCCATCAGGAAACCGATAATCGACAGTAAGAATTACTAACATTTTATTTAAAACGCTGATATTTTATGCGTTGCGCTTCGTTAGAGACAATTTTGCAATACGCAGAATCCAATTTCTGGTCAGGGAACGCTGTCCGGACAAAACGAAAAAAAAATATTTTGTACATTTATTGAATACGTATAGGTACGCTGCAATAACATTTTATATATGAGCAAGTGTCTAAATACATTTTCGGTATATTAGTTTTAAAATACATTTCCCCATCGATTTATTATAATATTATATATATTGTTAATCACAATAAAAAAAAAAAAAAAAACAGCTAAATATTTAAATTTAACATCGATAAGCATCGATTAGCATTCGCAGGACGTCACCCGAGGCAAAAATAAAATGAGTATTGCAATAGTAATTCAAATGATTAATATTAATATTCTCTGGGAAATATACAAGAATATATCTTGAATTCATCGTAAATTTACGACTAAATACACTTTAATTATTACTTTTGTGCACTCAATCATTTTAATATCCCATTGTACCAATATGCACTTGCCATTAGTCATATTTGAAAATAACCACAAAGATAAAACAAAACAAAAAATAATACGAGCGATTCTAATTCTAATAACAAAAAATATCAAACATAGTTTTAAAATACTGCGATATGTTGGTAACGTTATTGCCAAATAAATAGATATTAACACGTAAATGTGTATGCTACACATAAATAATAAAAGATGGAAAGGCCAAGCCTGTGTTATTGCCATTAGGTGCCGTGGTCCGACAGAGCAGATATCTTTTATCTCATAAAGGCGTCTGGCAATATTATAAAATTGTCTTGTTTTTTTTTTTTAAAAATAGCCGTTTAAATATTGTTTAGTACTGAATTATTTCATTTACTTACCGAACAATTTTTATTTTTTTTTTTTAACTATTTAAAAACAATTAATTTTACCTAGTATTTAAAACGTAAAAAAAAAAAAAAAAAAAAATGTTTTCTTATTTAAATGTTAAACATTTTTTTTTATTATTATTATTATTATTCTGCTTTTTATGCTTTCTGTCATTTCACACAGTATCAAAAAAATTTTAAAAAAAAAAAATCTACAAAGGTAGGTGAAGTAGACAAAACATACATATTATTTTTTGTACATCTGGATAATATTAAACAAGTTTTCTTAATTGTTGGATCTAATTTTTTTTTTTTAGAAAACACATACATATTAAATAATCACTATAGACTGTTGTAGTTGTATTTGAAAATCACCAAACAATTAATTTAAAAATAAATTATAATTGGTTACCTAAAAAATAGTTGTATTTTTAAAATGCACAGCTACCTAATATTAATAATATTATTAGTATATCCAAATGTATTGATGATGATATTCTCTCATTTTTTCACTGTAGATTCAATTACATCATTATTGAAAAATAATTTAAGTATGTAAGTTAAAGGACATATTTGTGTGAATTTGATTGAGAACTTAACTTTTCACTTGAAAATTCAGTCTGAATTTGTTGAAAATATAAATTATAATATTATTAACATTTTAATCTATTATACATTTATTAAAACAACAACAGTCAACAATTTTTATTAGAATAATAAAAATAAAATTGTCAAAATATGAAAATAATATAATTGATTACCATTATTAAAACTGCAAAATAAAACTAATCTGCTTGTACATTATGCGGAAATTTCGTTAATGCGATTATAAAACAACGTGTCAATTTAAGGTTGGGTTTTTTTTTTTTAAGTTGTAATGTAAAATGTATAAGTAACAAAACAGAATTATATTCTATCCCCCCCCCCATCAAAACAATACTCTAGAATCACCACCGTGTGTCATTGATATATTCAACAACTTCTGTTTTCTATTTATCCGACGTGACATTATTTTATTTTAACTACTATAAATGTTCAACACAATATAAAAAATTTAAACATTTGTAATAATACTGTTGCGCCGACGGACTCCTACGGGAAGGCGGTTAGTCCGACGAGTTCATCGTCTTATACTAACTTATCGGTTAATAAGGATGAGAGGAATGGTATATCGAATATTAGCAGTAAATTACTAATACGCGACTAAAGTTAAACATATTGATAAGAGCGCTTTATATTAAAATAGACAAAAAAAAAAATAAAATAATATACGTAACAAAGCGTGTGTAAATATATTTATAAACTGTGACGAAGACATATCCTCGGAACACGGGCTAAAAAATGAAATAAATAAATGTATAGAAGAAAAAAACGAAAAAAAAAACGGTAAAAAAAATGTGTAAATAGTTCGATTCGGCGAACAAAACAGTTGTCGTTATAAGTACATGATTATACGATCGTGCGTTGTTGATAAGGTGGGAGACCTGACGGAAGACGATTGGGATATGACGTCATGTGCCCATACGCGTGACGTCACAAATCGGTGTAGACGGGCCCACAACAACAATGGCGGTGCACTGTAATTGAACGAAGTTGAAGGTCGGGCGACACATAATTGGAGATCGACGATGGCCGATGTGCCGACCACCTAACCTAACCTTATAAGATAATAAACGTGAGGCGATTAAAGGCCCACTGTACAAATATATATTTTGAGTGCAGTGGCGGATTTAACGGTCGTGTAATCGGCGAACACCGACCGAGCCCCCTCTCCTAAATTGCGTACTGGGCGGCCCCACATAAATTATACAGTTAATTCTTTATCGATTTTAACCACAAAAAATTAAAAAAAGAAATACATTTCATATCACAAAACCGCTATATCGTTTACTACCGCAGTATATACATTTTGTACGAGGCCCGATATACATTTTGTATGGATTTTCCGACTGTATTCGGACCCTTAAATCCGCCACTGGTTGAGTGGCACACCACAAACGTTGTAACGAAAACGTGGTCGGCCGGGACGGCGGTGAAACGAAATAACGCAAACGTACACAGCAATTATGCGAGACGAATATTAGTCGGTAGACAGCAATTTCGGTCGTTGGCGACAGTACGTCAGAAAAGGCCGAAAAGATTAGTGGTAACCCGCGGCTCCGGGCAGGTGGCGGTGGGAGCCATGACGGGCGACGAAGCGCGGATGTTGTCAAGCCGGTGACTTGGTCGCGCGGTGGAGTGGGCCAAACAACGGCCGCGCTGAGGCCAAAGTCCGCTGATAAATGGCGTAACCGTGTCCATCGTAAATCCGAATTGCGACCGATGAGTACGATATTTGTCTACCCTGTAACTAGACCGTGGTTCTCAATAAATGCGAACGCCAAGAAATACGCTTGTGTTTTGTTTGTAATAATGTCTACACGTAATATACAACAAAATATTATACTAATTTTACTATACAAAAAATGAGAATAAATTCTATTTTGAAAAATCGCAAAACGTTTAGTAAATTCTATCATTTATATCCCTGTCTCTATAATTCGTGTGCTATTTGTTCCATAATAATATGATTCTTTTTCGAATTTCGGATATCAATGACATAATTTTATTATGTATTCAATCGATTCAATTTATTAAAACAATACCTACACTCATCCATACACCCGGATTTCAAACGTGCGTCCGGATTTTACAAAGGAAATCGTTTAACAAGAAGTTATGTCAGGTGATTGATTTTCGTGTTCACTCTGTATAAATGTATAAATATGTAATCTCTATTTTTGTTCATATTTTTTCCCCGGATCGTCACGATTAGCGATTACCCATTATTACCGTTGTTGCCATAAAATAAAAGATTAAAGTATTATTAAATGTAGTCCTACTAAATTATTATTTTATATTCGTGTTTGTTCACATACAATATATGTACTGGGAAACGACTCCTATAATTCACTCGACAGTTTCTTTACTGTTTTATGTGTGGTGAGGTTGGTTATCATTTGTTTTTCTTGTGGTTTTGCTTGAGATATTAAATATTATTTTACTGATATTTGACCGGATTTAGTCTAAAAACATTATGGTAACCCTACCTATATCGATTGTCTGTCTCCAACAAATACTGTACATAAACCGTTAATCGGCACCACACATAACGATACAATATCGATTATATTTAAACCATTTACTACCGTAAATTTCTTCGTTTTTCCTACGTTTTTTTCCCAATTATTAAGAAAACTACAACAAAAATCGAAAAATAATCTCCCAATGCACCAATTAGATCCAAAATGCTTTCGGAAATGAGTCTACACTAGAAAATCGGAGCAGTATGTCTGGTAGACAAGTTGTTTACGGACAGAAAGACAAACACACATCATAGTAACACCAATACATTCCTGGTTACGCTCAGAATCTAAAATTATTTCTTGTCATTCAGTAATTTCTGATTTCATTATTTGTTTGGATATCATGAATATCATGGTGGTAATTAAATATCATCATACTGGATGACTTGGAAATGATCCGTAAAAATCTTCAAGAAATTTTCATATTAAACATTTATCATAAATGTGTATAATATTATATAAGTATGACATATATTGTGTATTCGACTGACATAATTTATAATTACCTGGTCAGAATTACTATTTATTTATTTTTTTTATTGTTTATATCATCAACTACAAATGGTTATTAGCTTAACAGGAATTTTTTACATTATATAAGGTTATACATTTTTATTTTTTATAGGTAGGAAAGTATGTTTTTGACTCTGGTTTTGGTCCAATTATTTCTTGATATTGAATTCTTTTCTAGCCTTGGTGAACTTTGTACAGTAAATGATCATATGTTTGGTGAAGTTGATAGTATTATATGTTGTGAATAGGGGTGATTCCGTCTTTTCCATAATATGTCCATGAGAAAATCTGATGTGATGTGACCAATTTTTAGTCGGTCGAGGACTACTTTTTCCTTTCGATTTAATTCTCTGTATTTGGGCAGTGCTCAACAGAGTGTTTGATTTCGCATAGTCTATTTTCCGTGGTATTGTGCCATTTTGTGTTCTATATATCCATGCAGTATTTATTTATGTGTCTTTTTATGTCTATAAGTGTTGAAAAGGTGAGAATTTCATTGTTAAGGTTGTTTATTGCATTTTGGGCAGCTATATCTGCTTTCTTGTTTCCCTATATGTTGCAATGTACCGGAGTCCAGGAATTATTGTTGTTGTTGAGTAAGTTAATACTTTTTCAATTTTTTCCGAGTGATAATTTTAGGACTGTTTATTTTTTTTTTTTCTTGTGTTTCAGACAACGTCGGAGTTTCTTTCCAAAATGCTAAATTGTTTCGTACATTTTCAAATAATAATAAATAATGATAACGATTCTAGTAGTATTAGTCGTGTTTTTTCATTGTTACCTCGGTAACCCAGAAATCGACATAAATAAAAAAAGAAATAATAAAACTCGAGTTTGACGAAAAAACGCTTATATACATTGTTATACGCACGCATAATAAATAAATAATAATAACGTACCTAAATTATTAAAACGAATTTTTTTTTCTCGATTTTATCTTTATTGTAATTACTATTATTTATAATAATGTTAGTTGTAAATAATTGTAACCTGCAGTAAATATTAACCATTAACGGGCATTGATACGGAACAAAATAATCGATACTATCGAGTGCGTTGCCTCGTCTTATGAAATAATGTATTATATACACAGAAATCGGATTTTTTTTTTGTTATTTTTCACTGGTCCTTGCAATATTTTGTTATTTATTACAAAACGATGACACAGCTATAGTCTATACTATTGCATATACTCGTACAGTTACCGCAGTTATACACATCACCGTATTCCGTAGGTATGTTGTAATAAATTATTCGGTAAGTTTGCCAATATCTTACGAACTCTAAATTTAAAAATCGCAACATTCGTATAAGTATTAAGCATGCGTGCTGCTGCAGGTACTCCGAAGATGCTTTTCTATTTTATTTTCGCGAGATTACGAAAATGAACCGTTTGAAGTAATTACCGTGATAACAAAATAAATGCCAATTTTGCAGTAGAGTGTTAAAAGTATGTGTACAAATATAAATATTTTCACCTATACAAATAATTATTTCTTCGTCGGAGTTTATACGAAATTATGGATTTTATACGAGGTTATTCTGGCAAGAACATCTAGATTGTTTCTACCTGGATACTACATGTTTCATTATCAAACACGGCGAATAGTACTTCACAGACATTTTACTAATAACTTACTGTTTTAGAATGGCTTGAATAATAGTCAATGCTTACAGTTAGATAATGTTTCGGGTTTCGAATACAGCCAGATGTTCACTCTAAAAGTATTCAATAGCACCGTTTCCTGTTCAGAAGTATCGTTTCATCCCGAATCCGCAGCTCTAATTTAAAATAACATTGATAAACTACTGGTCTTGGTCCTTTCTTGTTTTCTAGTCTTTGTATCTGACCACGATTAAGAGGTCCGTTTGTTAGAGTAACATTATTTGCAAAGTTAAAATATCACTTTTTTAAAAAAAAAAAAAATTGTTTATGTCGTTGTTAAATGAAGAACAATTTTGAACTATTTTAAAGTTTCAAAATAAAAAAACACAGTTTTTCTATAAAAGTATTAGTTAAAGGGCGAATAACATTATATACCAAACCCGGCAAAAAAAGAATGTTCAACGGATGAACATTGCATAAAGGAACACAATAAAACCAAATTGTATAAAATATTAGACTTAAAAGGTCCAATGAGAATATATATATATAGAATTTATATTAAACAGTGCATTTCCTTTAAAGGTTACACTAAATATTTCTACTAGATGACCTGGAGAGAGCTAGGGAATGTTTATACAATAATTTTGTGATTGTTTTAAATAATGTGCACTTATCTGCAATATAATTGATTTTTTTAAATGGCAACTATCACAGTTATCAGTAGATTTGACTAGATAATTATCATTAGTAAATATTTTCATTTGTAACGCAACACTTTTAAAATGTTTATTTTATAATACTTAAAACATAAAATAAAAATTATCCGAATCGATGAAAAATTAACTTAGTATTATTACGAGATTAATATTTTTTTTTTTTTAAAAATGTATATATATCTTATTATAATATATAGGTATATTGGAGTTTTACAATATCGCTTTTGTTGTATATTTAAATGTTCAACAGTTACATTTCATTTGAATATTAAAGGATTTCTGAACAACTTTCGTGCTGTTGGCTTGCCTCCTTAAAACTGGAATACCTGCAAGATTTCCGTGACGATTACGTGTACGGTATAATAGTAGGAAGTACTCGAAAATTGATTTACCGTGGACTTACGCTTTGGGACCGGCGCAAAGTGAGTCGTATTACCACTTATAGGCGAAATGGGGAAAAAAAACGAGAGAAAAAAAAATCATTTAAAATTAACAAAGTACCATGAGTCTTAAACCGACTTTTTTTTTTTTTTTGTGCATTCCGGATATTACGCCCGGACCGCTCAGGACGATTTTGAGTTTTCTAACCGACCGAACCTTATATCCGTGAGTCTTATAAACGGCGTCCGCTGTATATTATAATAATAATAGATATTTAAAACTGTTTAAACATAATTTTCGCCGTATCCAACTGTATACGTATATACGTCATGTCATATCTCGCCGCGGCATTTCAATAATGTGTAATGTGTAAAAATGTAGTGTTATAAACACTTAAAAAAAAAAAACTATATATGTGAAAAAAAAAAAGAAAGAAAAAAAGAGATGCTGCTCGAGTGCCCACCATGAAAATGATTGTACAGCGTTAAAAATGGAACGAGTCTCGTAAACGCTCGCGCACGTGTGCCCTATGTATATATAAAAAATATATATATAGTTATATAATGCCGAGAGATAGTAAAATACCGTTGTACAGGCGGAGATACCAATCATTAGTGCCTGGGGTGAAAAAACGCGAGAAACGGAATGAAAAAAAAATAAAAAATAAAAATCCTAGATTTTAAACGATAAAAAAAAAAAAAAAAAAAGTTTCTGCGTGAAAACCAAACGTAAATATTAAACTCGTCGCGGGTGCGTGGTGGTGAGTAAACGTTTTTAACGAACACCAGCACAAATCGTTAAGTGCACGCGTAATAATCTACGACCGTGTATACCTATTATATTTCTAAATTCATTTCCCAATGGAACGGATGCTCGGCAGATTGATGCGAAATCAGAACATTTTTTAATATATATGTATATATATATATATAATATTTAGAATTTCGATTGGACATGTAGTTCGATAATATACGTATCCGAAACAATAAAATAGTTATATATTTCGAATAGAAATTAAAAAAAAACAACGTCTAGCTGTCCAGTCGAATCGCGTTTTCCGTTTTAATACTGTTTTGATAATGAAATAAAAAAAAATGTTTGTTTTCGGAAAACATAATCGAATACGCCGTCGTCTAAATAATATAATAGTTTAATCATAATTTCAGTCGTTCGTTAATTCGTTAATTTATCGCGGTGGTTCTCAGCATTTTTTGATTCGTGTCACCCTTATCCGCGAGAATCCAACACTGGCGTCACTGCGTGCACAACGCGTTGAAATTTTAGGTTTTTTAAACTGTAGTTTTTAGAAGAAAAACTTGTTATTTCGTGTTATTGTAAAAAAAAAAAAAAAACAGTACGTGGAAAAATAATAAATTCCGAAGTTGGAGAATTTTAGGGGTGATGGTGGGAAGAAACAGCTCGCTATCATAGGTATGTTAGGTCCATAGATAGCTAGACTATCATATCGTCTTCCACTGTTGTTTTTGCGGATCTCCCATATTTCGTATTGTCTTTTCCCCGAGGATTTCGTGTCACCCCTACACTGGGCCCACGACACCCCTGGGTGACATGTCATTCCGGTTGAGATTTGCCGATTTTTTGGCTTGTCTTTAGATACTTTAACGGGGAAAATATACGCGTATATATAGTTCAAAACATCGGTTATCATCCGCATACAGACCTCATATTATATGACCGTAGCCATTTTCAATTGTTATTATCAATTTTTTTTTTGTTTTCTGGAGGACAGCATGAAGCAAAACGGTTCCTCGTTTTTCATAAGAAATGGCCTCGGCCAATATTATTATCGTTGCCGTCCACTGCGACGCAATAATACGTCACATTGTTTCCACGATAACGATGACGGCCGGAAAACAGAATGATTTACATTTTTCCCGATCGCCCCGGAGATGTGTGGATGACAGACGGGGATATTTTATACTATTGACGGTACGCTTTATTATTGCTATTCACGACGGTCGTCGTCTGCCTTTTTCGACGTAGACTTTCAATTATTTTTGTTTTTTTCGCGTGCATAACACACGCAACGTCCTTGGACACTATAGACGGAACCGTAACGAGAGGCAAAATGGGGGGCGATTTGTCTGCGGTGCCAAATTCGGTAGGTAAAACTAATAAAAATAAAAAAATAAAAATAAAAAAACCAAGGTATAATAAGATATTTTTCGTGGGTCGGCCACTGTTGAGCGCGGCAAGTTGCGTATAGGTAGGACTCAGAGAAGAATTTAATTTACGCAACGAAAAACAATTTCAAGCAAAGTACGGTAAATAAAAAAAAAAAAAAAGTTTTTGTTAAATTAAAATTGAAAAAAAAAACGGTATTGATTTGTAACTACAAAATGAATTACAATTGTCCGTGTTTATTTCGTCTCGGATTGTTGCGATTATATTAAGATTGACAAATAATTTAAATTCTGAAATCAACAAATCTCCTTGTCGACCCCATGCTAACATAATGGTTGTTTTAATATATCGAATATCATTGATTGTATAGATGTCGACAACTAAAGCCCGTCGATAATTATTATGGGGGGAAAATTGGGAGACACTCTACGATTCGAAATTTTTTGGCCGGAAAACCTTTGTAGTTTATTGTCTCATAAGTCAGTAGCGTAGTAATGATTTTGTTCTGGCAGTGATAGACAATTTGTTGGATACAAATTGAATACCTACCCCATTAGCAGGTCTATATATTTTTTTTTTTTTTTAACATACTATTGTACACGGTTAAATTCAAACATTTTAATTTTTAATATATATTGAAACGCATTTTTTTTTAAACTTGATAAAATTAATAAACACAAACACAATTTACAAAACAAGATCTAATTTTCTAGGCCTTTTTGCGATTTCATCAATTAATTCAGCGGGATCAATTTTTAAAAAAAATGTCCGTGTGTGATCTGATCGGCCAAAACAGTTTTATTCAAATAATACCAAAAAAAAAAAAAAAAAAAATACTAAAAATAATTTGAAAATGTATAATGCCTATAAACTCAATAAATGTAAAAAAATTACCAGAATGTTTTGATCAAGTGCTCAACTTGAAATTCGGACTGTAGAAAAGTTGTTTACGGACAGAAAAAAATAAAACATACATTATAAAGTAAAACAACAGAATCTAAATAATTGTCAATTTGTATTTGATTGTCAATGTATTTCTTTTTTTTTTGTTTCGCCCTAATTATTTTTGATTATTAATATAATTTCAAGAAATGAGTAATTAAACTAATAAAAGGGCTATTATTTGATAAATTTGATGGTCGCCGCCTTGTAGAAATCGTTTTAAAGATTTGAAAATTTGAAGAAGAAACCATTATTTCTTTTTTTTTTACCCAGCCAAACATAATATCACGGGAAGAGTAAAATAGAGAAAATCCCGTCGTAATAATATTAGTGCCCGCCGAGTGATGTAGGTGATATTAAATGACGTGATATTTTTATGAGAACCACCGATGCCGAAGTGGTGTCCTCCTTCTCCGGCACGTCTCGCGGCTTCTCTCGGACATCTCACCGTCGAATACCGGGTATATACCGTCGAATACCGGGTATATACCGTCGAAATACCGGGTATACGTACCATAGAACGCAATGTCGCGTTATTATATAAACGGTGCGCTTTGGCGGAATCGGCTTAATTTGTTTACATTACACACGAACGGGTGCGCGCGCGACGTACAACCTGCCGGGAGGCGAGGGACCGGCTATATCTATAATATACGTTTATGTATTATTATTGTATTTGTATATATAATGCTTTGGTACGAGTATATATGTATATATATATATATATATACTACGCCGCATACATAATGGAAGAGGTTTTGCCGTTTCCCCGGCAGCGACAAAAAGCGGAATGGACGTCAGTCATTCCTTTCCGTTCGTCGTTGTCGTCGTCGTCGTCGTCGGTCGGCGGCGGTAAAACTGGATTGACAACCGCCGCGATCGCGGTGTACAATGGGAATAATATAGCGGCGCGCCGTCAGTCGTTACGGTCTCGCGGGCCGACTCGAAAACGGCAAGGATATTGTTCTGAAAATTTGGCCGGTCCCCCGAAAAATATATTAAATATTCTGTGAAAATTGTTGGGGGGGGGGGGTCTTAACGAGCGTTTTTAATCGAATTACGACGAAAAGCAATCAACGATTATTGAAACATCGTTATTGCCGTACATTTTTCCGATTATTAACGATAAATCAAAATGACCTATCTAATGCGCCGCCAACTAGAATGCTTTCGGAAACGGTGTTTTACTTGAAAAACGAAAATACCGGCCAACTTTTAAAATTTAAATCGATTTTAATTTAATAGATATTAAATTATTTTCATTTGTCGGCGTTTCTACGTCTAACAGCACTTTTTTTTTCATTTTTGAAGCACAAAAAATTATGTATTTGGTTGAAATTGTTTAGGTTTGTTGTTTGTTTAATTTCTGATTCTACCGTATTTTTAATTATTAGGTTAGTTAAAGTATTAAAAAATATATTCCAATAACAAACTCGTCCCTATTTATTATTAATACAATACAATATAACACTATATTATATTAACAGTGCATAATAATCTTTACAGGCTATCTATTTACTAAACATTTATATTACGATAGCGTTAAAAACGGTTTGAAATTAAAATGTATTTAAACGTTTCAATACCTGTTTGGTATAATTATCGGTTTCGTGAACATGTTGTAAATCGATTTAATATATAATTTTGATATTTGATTAAATTAAAATTGAAATATTTTCTATGTTAATTTTAAAGTAAATATTTGATGGAATATAAAATTAAAATAATTGTATTATTAAAACAACGCGTAATAATAATTGTAATATATGCGCGCAGCGTACAATTAAAAACCCGAAAAAGCAATAAGGTTTCAAAAACTCATTTTAATTTCTTAAATTATTATCTCCTGGTGCGAGCCTTTTTAATTTCGAAAACGGTTTGATGTTTTTAAACCGTTTCAAAGGGTTTATAAACACGACACAAAAATTGTATAGTTTCGAAACGATTTGATTTTGAAGTACGTGTTTTAACGCCATCGACATAGCCGCAATTGGGAGATTGGACTTGATCCACCCAGATTTCTGCCAAATCCCCGCCCCCTCGATTTAAAATTCTGTAATTAGTATTAAATTAAACGCAAATACGCAATTATCGTTTTATTGACAAAAAAAAAAATATATATATATTATATTTTGCGATATATAATTTTTAATATTTTTTTTTTTTCGATAACATTGCCAAATATCCGGATTACTCTGTCCGAGTACTCGGGTTTACGAGTAGTGAAAAAATTCGTCGAGTCGATTCGAGTACTCGGACCAACTCTAATATATATATATATTTTTTTTTTTCTTAATTTCAGCCCGGAAATGGGTGGTGGGAGGGGGCAGCTTCCAACCCTGTCCCTCTTCGCGCGCACGTCCGTGCCACCGATGCGGACGTTGACGAGGTCGAGAGGAAGAGAGTGACAGTGATGCAGTGATAGAGATGGAGCGACAGAGAGAGAGAAAGAGAGAGACAGGTGGGACCAGAGCACAATGAGGTCGTGTAAACACTGCCGGCACAGGAATGTCGCCCAGTCGATGGATAGGAGAAATATTAATAATTGTATAGTCGGCGTATGCGTGTGTCGTGTGTGGGACGATTGTCGGCCCGCTTCATTAACCCGTCGTGATACATTCGGGACGAACAGAAGAGTGAGAGAGAGAGAGAGAGAAAAAATATGATAACAAAAATAATAAAAATAGACGCGTATTTAATGTGTACGTGTACACAATACGTCGCGCGATAGTCGCCACTCGAGATTAGTGTGCTTTTCATACTATATTATTATAATACAGGATGATTTTTGAATTTTTTTTATTCATCGTGATCCGGCGATTTTCTGTTTATTTTTTTTTTTCCAACCGTTATTATATTATATATATATATATATATATATATATATTTATAGGAATTAATTTATTGTTTTATAATTTTATTTTAAACACTTTATTTCACTAAATTTGTACCCCTTGTATATATACTGGTGATGTGATATAATCCGGATTCCAAAATCCAAAAACTTTGTATTTCCAATTTTAAAATCCAAAATTTGGGTTGGACAGATTTCTGTTTTTTAAATCTAAAAATCAATTCCTTAGGTTTTTTTTTACATTATAAAAAGAGTTAAATAATTGTATTAATTCAAAAGCGTGTTACCATAAAGAATTTTGATGAGTAAAACGTTTGCCGGGTCAGCTAGTAATACATTATATAAATTAAAATGTAATATGTTTGATATTTTTCGTTGTACTTGTTTTTTTAAAATACATTTTTATTTGTGATATTTTTCAAATTGTAAAAACGTATTTAATGTTTTACACTGCTATTAACATTAAGATGATAATAATAGTTTTATAAGAAATGAATTAAAGAATATAAAATCACATTATTAAAAACCGAAATTTAGATTCATATAAGAATCCGGATTCTCGAACTTCGACAAATCCGGATATTTCCCTTAACCAAAAAATTATACCAGTGGTTCTTAAACGGTGTTCCACGAAAATGTATAAGTCAGTGGAAAAAATTAACAATATTTTTAGCTTCATTGTCTTAACATTTTGACTTTTATCGATTTTTAAAACACAATAATAGTATAAGACGTGCGGAAATTATTTTAGATTATTTCGTTGGTTTATTTTTGTGCTACTATAAGTTATTAATGTATACATTATTTAATATATATCATAAAATTTAAAAATAAATCTATATAAATATTGTTTTATTTTAAAGCTCACTCTCTCTCTCTCTATATATATATATATATATATAGATACATATATATATCATAGGTACTTCTTATAAACGAGTATTAATAACTATTGCTTTTCAAATAACGAACCGCTCCCAGCCACCCACTCACCCACCCACTTACCAAAGGGATAGGTGTGAAAGTGATGATTTCCCGTAGCGCAGTGGGCGTAGCCAGGGACGGATTGACATACACCATACACATACGCTCCTGGACAAATTATTAATACCCTTTATATACGTATGTATTTATGTATCACAAGCAGTCTTATGAGGGCTGCCGGGTTCAGTAATCATTTAACAATTTTTCCTGTTAATATTCCCCACGCATGTTGATTTAAAAAATCATATCGACGATATTTCCACACACGGTTTAATCATTTAGAAGTTATTTTTTCTTTTTACTCGTGCCTTTTCGGCACTACCCTTACATTTTTTTTTCCAAACATCGTTCATCCGAATCCACCGTGTTAACCGTATGCACCTGTCTAAACAATTATTAGGAGGGGGGCACAAATAAATAATACTTAAACTAATTTAAAACTATGATGAAGTAATATAAAATAAACGCCGTGATTTATATAAAATAATAAAAAAAGATATTGCTCGATTTATTTCATTTAAACCATTAAGTACAACTCGTATAGTGAACCCTGTGTGCAATTTTCAATCATTTCTACTCGACCAAAATAATTTTATCTACGAAAAACAAAATAAAAGCTAAACATACTCGAAAATTTAAAATGCCTATAAATAGATCAAAAAACGCCAGAATTTTTTAAAAATTGTACCACTTTTTGAAATTTATACTAATACTCTATGCAAATTTCAGGTCTCAACTATTATTTTTAACCGATTTACAACAAAAAATAAAATCGACAATAAAGGAACATTATTGCAGTTATTCTGTTATTCCTACGTTTTTTCACAAATATTAAGAAAACTGCAACAATAATCAAAACATTTTTTGACCCCCCCCATGCACACAATTGTTCAGAAATAATGCCTTACTTGAACATCAAAGCAAGAATTCTGGTAGAAAAGTTGTACACAGACAGAATAAAAGCATACATCATACAGTAAAACCTATACACATTCCTCGTTTAGTTTAAAATATTGTCAACTCTAACGATATTTTAATATAAATTGTACTGAATAAAGCAAGCCGGAGCGCTATCAATGGTTAACGTCTTCAAATCACGCCTAGCTTAACCAATATTGTACACCACACCCATCTTCTTGTTGTAACCATGTAACAGATTGTCGATTTATCTAAATTAAAAAAAAAAAATAGGTTGAATCAATAACACCTATAGCGGCACATATGGACACCGGGCCACCGGGAAGTGTTCCGGTCTCTCGCCGAGCTAATCAGGCCCTGGATGTAGCCCTACGGTCATTGTTTGGGCGCCGACGGAATTTGTAATTCGCGCCATCAACCGTTTTAAAAATGCCGCGTCTAGAAATGTCTAAAACAATGCGACCGGTTCGTCGACCGTCCCCACTTACGCACGAGCAACACCGCGTCACGGCTACCCTTTGACATAAGTCGACTGCCAGTCAACCGGACGGTCCAAGTGTTAGTCTTTTGTTTTCGCTCGTCCCGTTGTCTTGTGCCGCCGTCGGTTCCGTGCTTTTTTTTTTTAATACCTCCGTTTGATCGGCGTTTACGCAAGTTTCCTTCTCGCCGGTTCGTCGATTTTATATTCATTACGTTTCAAGTGCGACGTATCGCGCCGTCGTCGTCGTCGTCGTTTTGCGGCCGACCCGATTCGTCGTATGTACGTCCGCCGTATTTAGCACTGCCCGTCCGTAATGCTCGATATATCCGACGTCTACGGACCAAAAGTGCGTGAAATCGCATGACCGCGAACGTAAAACGTTTCGTGCCGTTCCCCGACAGTCGAAAGTTGTAGAAACCACGAACGGCGGCGTACCGGTCAGTGCGTATCGCCGCCGTCGTCAATCGTGTTCGCCGGGATCCGCGGTCGTCGACCCTGTCAAACTGCCGCCGCCTCAGACTGCCTGTGACGTCTCTTCGACAGCTAACTGGGTTCATGTGATTATTTTTTCGTTAATTATTTACATTACAAGTCTGTATCCAGACATTTTTTTCGAAGGATGGGGGGGGGGGCAATAAGCTGTTTTTAAGCATTCAAGACATTTCTGATGGGTTCCGGACCCTTTGATGTACTATATTATATATTATATATATATATATATATTTATGTAATAATCCAACACCCCCCCCCCGAAATAGATTTTCAAGGGAAGCTGCAGGAAATTGTTTTTTTTTGGCGGGGGGGGGGAAGAGTGCTATAGCGACCGTATCCGGTTTGAAAATAACTTCAGCTGTTTCAATAACTTGTTGATCAATATCGTTTGAATAAAACTCACTTAAATCTTTGATCACTTGTTGATCATAAGTTTTATTAGAAATGAGAAAATAAAAGCCAGCTATAATACTTTTGTCGTTTCTAACAAATGGGTCATTTAATTGTTGAACATAACAATTGACTTGTGAGTACATGAGACAATAATCCACATAATCAAACCAATGCCGGTAATAATGATAAAATAGACTATTTTGTAAACATAAAAATTAATCTTAATTATAGGTATTGATATTTTGATATTCTAAAATAAAAAAAAATGAGTATTCCTTTAAAGATTAAGTTATGCAATAATTTGATCTTACACGGTTCAATGGAGGGGTGTCTTAACTCACAAACATCCCCCTTGAAAACGACACTGTTAGCGGGATTTTGCATCTTAAAGAATAACATTTGCATACTATTGTTATTTATTGAAAATAAAAACGAATAAAACTGTATAAATTCTTTTTTGGATTCCATGAAATCAAATCTAATATTAGAATTTGCATATTTTTTAGATTTTTGTAGTGCTTATTTTTCAAATTTTAAACAAAAATTATACAAATTATAACGGACAAATGAAATTAAGAAGAGCACCCATCAAAAAAAAAATTGCAATTATATTATGTTTTTGTTATCTACAAATCGTAGCTAGTTATAATTTTCGCATAAGAACAAATAACTTATTTTTAGAAAATATGATAATACATATTACCAATATTACACAACATATACACAACCTCCAGCAATTATGGACATAGTGTGCACCCAGCATATACAAATGTATATTTATAATTTATAATTTGGAAAGGATAATTTTCCCTAAAATTAATTTCTTGAATAACATTGAAATATTTAGAAAAAAATTTATTAACACACCCAAACCCTATAATTTACGCACTCTTATGCAAATCATTCACTGTCAACGCACAGTCTGAAACACCAACACAGGTGCAAAGACTTCCTCTAATAAGTACATTAAAATAAAATTCACTATTACTAGATAGAGGCCCCTCTTAGTATATTATAGAAATTAATGAAATTCTATGTAATCATATTTTTCTATTATGCAGATAGCATAGATTGTACATTTTTCTTTAAATAAATTTAGTTATTAATATTATTCATTATTATTTTATTTATTTGTAATAATTACGATAAAAATAACAAAAAAGAAAATAATATGTATAACAACTTTCAGATTTCAATAAATAAGACTTATAGTAATAATTTAAATATTAACAAATAACAATAAACTTATAACTGATATTTAAATTAGATTTCAAATAACTTGTATTTCGGTAAATTAATCAAAGTTGCGTAAAAAAAAAAAAGTCTTTCAACTGGACCTGATTTTTATTGCATCGTAAAAACAGTTCTTTATGTGATGAATTCTACTGAAGTAAGTATTGACAGATCTTGTGAAACCTTGTTGAGAAATAGTATGTCCTAAAATTTTAAATACAAAAATTATTTATAATTATATTACAATTTATACATCTTTATTAATGTATCATTACTTCTACAACTGATTTTGTAGAGCATCTACTTTGTTGAGTAAAAATAAATCACCATTGTTGTTTCAAAGAGTTCAAACGCATATCTTCAGGTCTAGATGAATAATGATCTAATGTCTGTAATACGACCTAAATATTTTGAATTTATATTTGTAATTATTAAACAATATAATAGTAAATTATATCCTAAAAAACTAAAAAATTACCTCAGTACATTTCTGTCTATTTAAAGAATTTTATAAAAATGTACACTTTTTCAATACCAAAGTGTGTATTTTATTGAATTGTTGGTATTGGGGAAATCGAATAGTTTTAATTATATCAGAATATTATCTTAAATATGGAGGTGGCCATGGATTAATTTCCAATTCATCCATTGTTTATAGTGATTTTTGAAATATTTGATAATAGTCCTTTTCCTGGCTATCTTCAACATTATCAATGTGAGTTAATTTAACACCAAACAATTTAATAAGTACCTTGACAAAATTTCTACCATTATCAGTTTTGGCTGCGATTACCTATAAAAGAATAAGTAAAATATTAACACTATATCTATAAATCAGGGGTGGCCAACCCAAATGATCATTAGAGCCAATTTGAAAATACATCATATTGTCACAATCCACATACTAAATTATACATATTTTGTGGAGTTTTTAATTGTGACTTGAATTCCTTGAGCTTCAATTATTTCAATTCATTATCGAATTAAAAATATTAGTTATGTTATGATTCGTTGTGTCTCTTATATTCCTTATAAACAGCGACTGTTACTCCGTAACACATTCATTTTGTGTATGAAATTATAATCAAATACTTTTCTATCCACTCATCACTATTTCTTCTATTTTAATCAACTATTTTTATTTTTTTTGCATTCATACGTTAAAAACTTGCTAAAAAATCTTATTTCGTTGAAAATATACTAAAAAATTACTACCCCAGTTAAAACTAAACAGGAAAGACACTGAACACACTTCAATTGTCATAGCCAATGGGCAAATTATAACTGCTAATGACCATGTATAATTTCACAATATAATTTCCTATAAGCTGGTAACTATTTGTTGTTTTTTGATTAGATAAGAATTAGTCATATTATTGCGATTAAATTGTTAATAATACAGGCACAGTCTTGAGCTTCTTTTGAGATGTGGTTAGGTTTATCTAAAAATATGATGTAAAAGAAAACAATCATTATATTTCAACATAATTTAGTCCACGTATTACTATGTAGAAGTTATTTTATATTTATTAATTTTAAAAAACTTACCTATTATAATGCACATGTGACATCCATCACTTCAGTATTGCACTCTCAGGGCCCTTCAACTGACTGTTGAAATTATAGAATCAACATTGCATTATCATCAATTTTGTCATAACTATGGATTCCACTAAATCTACGACAAGCAAAACTCATTGGTCGCTATTGCAACTTATTAACATCAATCCAAAAAATTCTCTTTTTTGATGACCGTACATAAGTTGTGGTTAAAATACATATTGTTTACCCTTATATCATTTATAATTTTTTCTTTGGTGTCTTCAAACAAATTGTGTGTTTTTCTCCCAAGAGTTCATCGACTCGGAACATTGATTTTTCTAGTAATTTGAATATTTTTAAAAAAATGGGTTTTCTACAGTATCTAATGGAACCATTAAATGAATAATAAAATTAGTAATATTATGGTCACATTGGTTGTGGTTGTATTTTTTACTATGTACTCTACTAACTGAATTCACATTTTTAGAAATATTAATTTTTAACTATTTTTAGATATATAATTTTCATATTATTAAAGAACAGATTGATCATATCCTCTATTGGGATGAGACTTAAAAGTTGATGTTACAAATAATGATCATTTTATTTCAACACAATTTGGTTCACATATTACAATGTACCGATTACTTTATTTTAATTAATTCTAAAAAACTTTTCTACTATAATGCTCATGTGAGATCCATAACTTCAGTATTGCACTCTCGGGGCCCTTTAGCTGACAGTTGAGTTGAAACTATAGAATCCACATTGCTTTATCAATTCATTTTGAAAATTGAATCATCCAGGACTGTCACATGTACTCGACACTCGTAGGATATCTATGATGAAACACAACACAAGTTATCATAAGATATATTCATTATAGTCCCTGAATTTTAAATAAATTTAAAATTAAAATAGTTGAAAATACCTACTGCTGTCAAATTGAAGCAATTTTTGCTGTCACCAGAATAATGTACTCTCTGTTATTAATATTTATATCTTTACAATGATTATCATTTTTGTCATCAACTATAGTTAAAAAATACACAAATTATATATTAAAACCTGTTAAATATTTTATAATAGCATATAAAAATAATCTAATGGAACTTAACTTACTTATGACATTTGTTGTCTTTTTAAGAAATCCGTTATATTAACCTTAGTGTAATTTTCTATTGATTTTATTGATTTGCAGTTGTTTTCCATCCTTTATTATTATAATATTTTCTATGAATTATATAATTATCTTTATTATAAGCAGATAGTTGAAGCATTAACAATAATTCATTAAAAATGAGGCCAAAACACCAAAAGTTTCAATACAATTAACAAAATAATTAAAATAATGATAACATATCATTGATAATCGTAAACCGTTCACTCTTTTACCGGATTCTCTATGGTATAATAGTTTTGATAACATATCACTTGCAACGATTTACATTGTATTTGTATATAAAAATACAGGAATTAATCCCGAAAAAGGGGAAAAACATAGGTTTTTTGTGTATATTTTTCGTAGTTCACAAATTAGTGTCGTAGACTACACACGGAAATAGATGTTAGTGATTGGTTTGTAATTTTGGAACTGGTCCAAACGGTGAACGTTTCGGAAGGATTCCACCTACTCGTTCCGTTTAGGTGCAATAGGTCCAAAACCAAGTAGTTCCACATCCGTATCATGCACTGATTACGCACTATTCGTACGGTTGTCCTGACGGGGAATGAACCGTAATGATTGCACTTACTCGCCGATTTTATATCCACTTATACAGCATACACTTTATTCCAATAGTCTTTATAACCAATTGCCACGTTTCTAGTTGTTTCGGTGTTGGTGTACTAGGTGGGTAACGATAGTAAAAAATACTGAAAGGAACGATAATCGCATCACTGTTGTGTATCTTGTATGTTGTTACTGTAAAAACTTAAACGCATTTTGCGTGCGTCATCTAGTTTACGGCCGACCAATTAATCATTTATTTACTCAAATTTCTAAAACAGATTCTGTTGAAGGATGTACATCGTTTCGTCCGGTAGACGGCGAAACGATTTACATTATACGATCAATGCAGTAATACGATGTCGTACACGCCGATAATATAGTTAATTCGGATGAAGTGAAAATTTCAACTTTAATTAATTAAATCGGCATATCTGAGGAAATACGTAGGAAGATGGCTGTACAAATAAATATCTTTTCTCATTTTATTCCTTTAAATTGATATTTAGTGGTGTCCCGAAAGTCTTAACGTTTTTGCGAACATTTTTTCATTTTTTTTTTTGCTTTTTTATATATAGTAGATGTTACACTGAAAATTAAACATACGCTATTAACTTACTAGTAGACAGAAATATAGTAATAATATAACATTTACACTTATAACTATATATATATATATATATATATATATATATATATATATACTGTATAACTTAACACTGGGAAATCACATTTCCGATTTGCCCGTGTTCATGAAACTAACAAGAAGTCCTGGCAAAATGTATTCCTTATAATATTGTATGATGTATTTTAAACGTTTTATAAAAACATAGGTAAAAATCAGTAATAATAAAAATTATTAACTCACCTACTTATAAATAGAAGTCAAGGAAAAAATATGAAAATTCTATAACATCTCATCCCTAATAATAACATTAATAATACTAAAAATAAAAATATAAAATTTTTTGTAAAATTATTTTTTAAAATAGTTCAAATGCTTATTTTTCAAATAAATAAATTGTTTTACAAGAATCATATATAGAATACTTTTTAAGCGATTTAAAAATTTCTACACATTGTATTCAATGTATATTTACAAATTTTTATTTCTCATGAAGTATATGCAAATTATCGTTAAACAAATCCTATTGCTCAAATTTAAACCCGTGGGGGGGTACGTGAAGGAGTAAACCAATAACAGTAAAATTTAACATGTAACTTAACAAAATTAGAGGGTCATGAGTAATACATATAAATATTTTTTTTTTACTTCTATAAATTACGACCACCCTAATATATATTTAGGTTCACTCTACCTTATTCATATCGCTAGCATAAATGAAGTAAGAACCTTTTGTTCAATTTATTAACGATACGATTTAGTGATTCATTAATTGTTTAAAATATTGCCTATTATTATTACTCCTATTAAAGGAGTAATAGTAATACTACTTTCCTCTTAAAATATATAACTCGAGAAAATTATAACTATTCGACATTTTAAACAAGAAGTTCATATTAACGAATCGTTAACGTTGCCAGTATTATATATAAAAAAAAAAAATGTTTTCCATCTTGTCCTCAATTATCATTTTAATTTGTTAAAATAAATTGAATTTTTTCGAATAATAATCCGGATTGTCACCGTTTAGGTCGATTTGGATATCGGATCGTCATGTTCCCGGGGTACGACGACAATTTCTATATCCGTCGAACCGTCGCAATTATTATAAAAAAAAAAAAATCTATTCGGTACTGCGCGATCAGCCGCGATCGGCAGCCGTCCGATACAGGATTTGGGCATGATCGCGTTCGATCATTATTTTTCGGATCACCTTGTCGAGCAGAGGATATCCGGACCAACAGTCGATGAAAGGCAGGTTCTTAGCCGCGCACGCAAAGATCACCTGGCCGTCGAACGCGAACGCCACCGTTCCGTAATCCGATATCCTCCTCAGGTGCACGTTGAACCCGCGCTGCTCCAGTAGCTCTGCGAATATTCGTAAAAATATAATAAAAACACAGAAAAAAAGCCCACCCGGTGCACACACTTTTTATGCTTTCTACCCTTCCCGTGCGGTGTTTTAACACGCCGGCTACGTTGGTCGGACCAACCAGCACATCAACCGTGTACACGTGATTAATATTGTCGCTATGGATTTCCATCGTTTCCAGGCGCATGTGGTCGACACGACCTGTCCGTGAAACGCAAAACTATCGAAAACAGTTGTTATAATGAGGCTGCATGGTTGTTACATGGAAACAAAACCGTATCTATGTTTGTACATTTTATAACAAGCATTGTTTATTGTCTTAAATTATATACACGAGTATATTCTGTGTGCAGCGAAAAATGTTAGTTTGATAATGATATATTTTTTTTTTGTAGTTAGTCATAATTTTCCGATCCGTTACAGATCAATTAGACCCAATGCAACGATAATTATAATTATTTGTAAATGATGTTAATATGCTGTGTGGTGTAACAAAAACGTTATCACAAAAACATACCATCCGGTGCAGTTTTAGGAGATGCGTTATTAGTTATATGTATGTTTATTCTCTTTCGTATTTGTCAAAAACTATTCTTAATATTACACTATCAGAGTTTTATAAAATTATTGTGATTGAAGGACAAGAATACATCCAAACATATAAATCATCTCATCTTCATTTATATTACTATTAGTATGGATATACATATATATGTGAAATAAATATAATGTATGACGAAAGAATAATAAATATTAAAAAATTATATTACTAATTTATATCGAATCTATAAGGTCCGTATTGATAAGAAAACTGAGCTCTTTAATCATTTTTGTAATCTCTCTGAAAACTGAATGTTAAACGAGTGGCGAGCCTGTACGGATGATAGACGATTGACAAAGGCTTTTGTATAAACTACAGCGTCATTACATCATATTTAATATTGTTCTTGTGCGTCCACCATCAAACGTTTTTTTCTTCACTTTTCTACGAGGTAAGAATTTAAATTTATTATATTTTAAAAACATTTTTTATACGCATAATCATAATATCGTTGTAGACACTGACTAGGGACTTGTATAAATGCCAAGGTTTTTGAAACTATGTGTTTAACTCCCTAACTATACAAATGGATAATGAATAGTAGAATAGCCCACGTGAAAAAATATGTAAAATATTATGCTTTACTAGTGGAGAATTAAAAATAATAATACAAATATCGTGTCTATCTTTGAATACTTATTATTTGTTAAACGTGTTGCCACTGAATTTTAAGGAAAAATTTTTTCTCATATTCTACAATAATAAATACATTTTGTATTTAATATCGATAATATGACTATTATTGTATGTACCTACAAATTTCTGTGTAATCATTACCTAATTATGTATTTTTTTTTCATAAAATAAAAATTGTGTGTCGCCAAGTTTTTAAAAATACTGTTAACTAGGTGACAAAATATTTTCACTGGGCAACATAAATATCACCCAGTTAACTAGCTTAGTCTTTAACGACTAGTCTGTTGGTGGTGGTGGCTGTGAATTTAATTAGATGCGACATCTGCCTGTTGTTTGCATCTCACTACTTAAACTGACCTCACCAGTCCTGACTTAAATTATTCTTATTACTATATGTCTAGTTTTTGTAATTACTTAATATTATCATTTTGATATTCATACAACAGCACCTGTTTAGAACCATATTATTTATTTATTATTTATCTAATTTTAATATTCCCATCTTCCAAACCCTGACTTAGCCGATCTGCACCTGCCCATGGTACGGCTAATGACAGAGTCCGTAACTCATTTCATTAATATTAATACAAATTTATATTGGAATTAAATTTAAAAAAAATGAATTATTATATAATACTTATCGATTTATCGTACACTAGGTAGGTACTGAAATAAATTTATATATTTAGTAGGATATTATACAGGAGTTGAATTACTATATTTTAATGTATTAATATATAACACTTCTAATTTATATTATATACATTTTTAATATTCACATAATTTGTTTGGTGTAGCTATTATTTCCTATGATAATCTATCGATGAAATAACTTTATGTATAATTATACAATAGTTGTCTATGTATAATTTATACATTTTGTGTTTAAATAATTTTTTTTAGTTTAGTACATTAATGTTATATACAATATAATAATTACAATATTGATAATCTAGTCAACTAAAATATATGTGTCATATGTACCATAAATACTGTTAGATAGTATAATATTTCATTTATTCATTTTTTAAATTTGTATGTATATTTTAAATACTAAAAAGGGTGGTCCAAAAAGAGGAGTTAGTATTTTTATTATATTATTATTTTCCTGAGCCTAGACCAAAGTGTTCCTGACTTGCTACCAATTCATCATTATCCAACATTAATCTCTGTGGTGAAATCATCTCTATCTTTTTTCCTTTTATTGCACACTATTGCTTCGCTCAAACTATTTTGGCATTTATACATTTATAAATTAGGTGAATAATTTAGTGTTAAAATAATAGTAATTAGTAATTAGTAATAATTAGTGTAAAACAAAATCTATAAGAATTTAATTGTTACTGTAGTTTTCAGGTCCGAAGAGATTTTTAAAATGGCCAGACCCAGGAAGCACCCATCTGGATACAATCTGAGACCCATTAGATCTACTGTGGCTAAACCACAATTGGTTCATATTCACGTGTTTAATAGATATATAATTGATGACACGGTTTACCCTATGGATTTATATTCAAGATTTATGAAAATATTAGTAGCATCCTGTAGAAAATATCATTTTAAATTCAGTGAAACACGTTTTCTTTACGAAGATAAAGTCGTCACTGGAGACCGTAGTCCAGCTTATTATAAAATGAGGGATGGGGACGTCATTATAATTAAAAAAGTGTAAATTAATTTTATTCTGAATTGTCTTAGTTATTTTGATATATATTAATGTAAAATAAAACTACATTTGTAAACGTTAATAATTCAAAAAATTCTATAATTTTAAAAAGAAATCAACAATTTTATTTGTATATGAATAGTATAGCCATACCAAAAAATTCTGTTGAAAAATATTTTTTGTATGATTAAATAATTTCCTCTGCTTGAAATGTATTTCCTCTATGAGAAGTTTGAGTTTGGTCATTTTTGTACACAATAATATAGCACTCTAATAGCAATTAAATTCCTTCAATTTTTACAGAATAATACTATAAATAATATATTGTAAAACCCGTAAATATGTATTTGTTTTTATAATAGTTTCACTCTGTTAACTTATTACTTTTTAGATACACTAGTTTTAATAATAATTTATACATTTTATACTTTGTAAATGTAGTGAATTTTTCTAAATATTGTCAAAATAATTGAACATTTAGATATCATTAAAAAAAAATATTAACCTTTATTGAATGTTTTTTTTTTTTTTTTTTTTGTCATTATGAATATATGGTTACATAAATAAAATAAGAAGAAAAGGGAAAGTTATAGCACATATAATATGACCCTGAATGTACATTAAGCAAGTGACACTTGTTGTATGGTTTCTGACTGTCAGATTGATTGTATTCTATACCATTGGTATCAGACACCAATATATTACAATATAATTCAGTCTATACATACTCTAAAGAATGCAATTTTTGCCATAAGTAGACAAAACATCAAAACACGAAATCTAATAATTTTGGTGTACTATATACACCAATGACATGGTACATAATATTGCTGTTGCATATGTACGGTGAATATGTTTTCGCTGTGGTAATGTTTAAATCCTAGTCCACAGTCATAAAGGTTATTATCCTTGAGTGTTATTTACAATTTAAATTTTCTGACTTTTACTTGATTTTTAACTGTAAATAAAATACACGTGACATTGACCAAGTTAAAAGAATATATTTAAATGCATTTTAATTTATTACGTTGTCAATTATGTTCTAGGATATTAATAGAAAAACAAATCAAAAAAAAATAATCAATTATTAAAACTGTTTTTGTTTTTTGTCCTATTCATGATGTTTTAATCAATACTAGTCATACATACATACAACATAAAACATAGGGTCACTTTTGTTTAATTTATTAAACTCCCGACTCTTGAGTCAAATATTTTAATTTAGAACTTAGTTTTATGAAATGTGTACGTAATAATTGTTTAACTGATAATTATGTTAATTAGTTCGTCAAAATCCTCAGATTGCATTGAGATAATTTGTTGGGCACCATTAAGTAATAGCACAAAAATAAAGTCTTTAGCCCTACGGTCGTTGTTTGGGCGCCAACGGAATTACTAATTACCGCCATCTAATATTTAAAAACGCCACGTCTAGAAATATCTAGAACAATGCCACCTGTTCAGCGGTTGTCCCCACTTATGCACGGACTACACCGCGTCCCGGCTCCCCTTTGACATAAGTGGCCTGCCAGTCTATTGGACGGTCCTAGTATTAGTCTTTTGTTTTCGCTCTTATCATTTCTATGTGCCGCCGTCAGTTCCGTAATTTTTTTTTAATGCCACTGTTTGGTCGGCGTTTACGCAAGTTTCCTTCTCGCCCGTTCGTCAATTTTATATTCATTAGGTTTCAAGTCCGACATATCGCGCCGTCGTCGTTTTGCAACTGACTTGATTCGTCGTATGTACGTCCGCCGTATTTAGCTATGCACGTGCGTAATGCTCGATATATCCGACGTCTACGGACCAAAAGTGCGTTATTTCGTATGACTACGAACATAAAACATTTCGTGCCGTTCCGACAGTCGAAAGTTGTAGAGACCACTGACGGCGGCGGTCAGTGCGTATCGCCGCCGTCGTCAATCGTGTTCGCCGAGATCCGCGGTCGTTGACCCTGTAAAACTGCCGCCGCCTCCGACTGCCTGTGACGTTTCTTTGACAGCTAACTGGGTTCATGTGATTATTTTTTCGTTAATTATTTACATTACAAGTCTGTATCCAGACATTTTTTCGAAGGAGGGGGGCAATAAGCTAATGTATGACTAAACATATTTAAATAGGTGTAAAACAATTAATAATTTTTTAAAGTATTCAAGATACTACTATACCATACTATTTATTTATTATATTTTACACGTTCCTAACGCCCGCAATTGGTACATAGGCCTATACCTCCTATAAGTGTTTAAGTCAATTATATGTATATTTATTGCCGATCTCTATATATATTATATATATATATATATATGTATATATATATTTACGTAACAATACATTGTATAATAGCGTTTTTAACGTTAATTTCTGATGTTATTTTGTTGTACGAGTGGTAAGCATTTTCTCCGACTCGTCAGCTAATTGTTGCGGTCAAACACCGGTTCTACGTACTACATATAGGAGCCGCACAGTTATGAAAGTCCAACAAACCTTCCGAGATTAGGTTTTCAGTTTGAATATAAGGGGTAGGCTATCATTTGAAAATCTAAATTAAATACTCAATTTAGGTGTACAGAATAAGGGTGCAATATATTTAAAACCTTGTAAATAACACCGTTTGACGATTATTCAATGACCGAAAAAATAATCATCCTGTATGTGATTTATTCATTTACACAGGGGCATAATAGTAAACTGTTGCACAGTGGTCTAAAATGCAATTTTAAATGGACAAAAATGTGGCTTAAAATATTTTTGCAATTTTAATATGATAACATGAGTTGTTCGATTTGTATTTCAAATTATTTTTGTGACCACCATATAGTCGAATAACGATTTTATTTTTATAAAATGGTAGTCTACGCTAAAGACAAGTTTAAATATTATTTGATTAATACATTTTTTAATTTATTAATAGATCCTACACAAAATTAAATTGGTAAACTTGAATTCTAAATTCATTATTAAACTTTTATAGAAAGTATTTTAAAAGTAACTAAATGTAACCTGTACTGAAATATTGTTTGTGTAGCTCAAATCAAATAGTAAAAATCCAGAGTGTAATGCCACCATGTTATTAAAAGAAACGTTGTCTACATCAACTAGATCCCCGAAAATCAAAAAAAAGATTAAGTTCACTATTGCCCTTTAAACCTAAAGAGGCATTAGCTTTTATATTAGATAACTATACAAATTTGAAAGAATTAGTGATACTAAGATGAGCACCTACCAAAAAAAAAAAAAAAAAATTTTATGTTATGTATTTCTTGTTTTTGTTATCTACAAATCTTAGATCTTTATGATTTTCGCATAATTACAAATAGCTTTATTATTAGAAAATATGATGGCCCCCTACATATACAAATGTATATTTATTATTTTAATTTGGTAAGGTTAATTTTCTCGAATAAAATTCTAACATTGGAAAGATACTTATTTTACAATATTCTATTATAAAAAAGGTAAGAAATACATATTGCTAACCCTCCTCCCACCATTATAAGAGTAAAGATAAACTACTGAAATTGTAAAATTTTAACTTAAGCCTAAGCTATTCATATTTAGGTATGTGTCAAACGCTCGAAAATCTGTACCATACAATCATTCCAATCAATAATCCTTAGTAATGTCAATTCTGCCCCCCCCCACGTAGATATCCAATGACTCGTTCCATAACAATTTAAAAATCGAAACAGTATGACAACCATCTTTAACACATTACTCCATATTCAACACACCCAAATCCTATAATTACCGCACTATCATGCAAATCCCTCACTGATATTACAACACACCATCTGTAATGCTGACAATGTGCAAAGACTTACTCTAATAAGTACATTAAAATAAAATTCACTATTACTAGATAGAGGCCCCTCTTAGTATATTATAGAAATTAATGAAATTCTATGTAATCATATTTTTCTATTATGCAGATAGCATAGATTGTACATTTTTCTTTAAATAAATTTAGTTATTAATATTATTCATTATTATTTTATTTATTTGTAATAATTACGATAAAAATAACAAAAAAGAAAATAATATGTATAACAACTTTCAGATTTCAATAAATAAGACTTATAGTAATAATTTAAATATTAACAAATAACAATAAACTTATAACTGATATTTAAATTAGATTTCAAATAACTTGTATTTCGGTAAATTAATCAAAGTTGCGTAAAAAAAAAAAAGTCTTTCAACTGGACCTGATTTTTATTGCATCGTAAAAACAGTTCTTTATGTGATGAATTCTACTGAAGTAAGTATTGACAGATCTTGTGAAACCTTGTTGAGAAATAGTATGTCCTAAAATTTAAAATACAAAAATTATTTATAATTATATTACAATTTATACATCTTTATTAATGTATCATTACTTCTACAACTGATTTTGTAGAGCATCTACTTTGTTGAGTAAAAATAAATCACCATTGTTGTTTCAAAGAGTTCAAACGCATATCTTCAGGTCTAGATGAATAATGATCTAATGTCTGTAATACGACCTAAATATTTTGAATTTATATTTGTAATTATTAAACAATATAATTAGTCATATTATTGCGATTAAATTGTTAATAATACAGGCACAGTCTTGAGCTTCTTTTGAGATGTGGTTAGGTTTATCTAAAAATATGATGTAAAAGAAAACAATCATTATATTTCAACATAATTTAGTCCACGTATTACTATGTAGAAGTTATTTTATATTTATTAATTTTAAAAAACTTACCTATTATAATGCACATGTGACATCCATCACTTCAGTATTGCACTCTCAGGGCCCTTCAACTGACTGTTGAAATTATAGAATCAACATTGCATTATCATCAATTTTGTCATAACTATGGATTCCACTAAATCTACGACAAGCAAAACTCATTGGTCGCTATTGCAACTTATTAACATCAATCCAAAAAATTCTCTTTTTTGATGACCGTACATAAGTTGTGGTTAAAATACATATTGTTTACCCTTATATCATTTATAATTTTTTCTTTGGTGTCTTCAAACAAATTGTGTGTTTTTCTCCCAAGAGTTCATCGACTCGGAACATTGATTTTTCTAGTAATTTGAATATTTTTAAAAAAATGGGTTTTCTACAGTATCTAATGGAACCATTAAATGAATAATAAAATTAGTAATATTATGGTCACATTGGTTGTGGTTGTATTTTTTACTATGTACTCTACTAACTGAATTCACATTTTTAGAAATATTAATTTTTAACTATTTTTAGATATATAATTTTCATATTATTAAAGAACAGATTGATCATATCCTCTATTGGGATGAGACTTAAAAGTTGATGTTACAAATAATGATCATTTTATTTCAACACAATTTGGTTCACATATTACAATGTACCGATTACTTTATTTTAATTAATTCTAAAAAACTTTTCTACTATAATGCTCATGTGAGATCCATAACTTCAGTATTGCACTCTCGGGGCCCTTTAGCTGACAGTTGAGTTGAAACTATAGAATCCACATTGCTTTATCAATTCATTTTGAAAATTGAATCATCCAGGACTGTCACATGTACTCGACACTCGTAGGATATCTATGATGAAACACAACACAAGTTATCATAAGATATATTCATTATAGTCCCTGAATTTTAAATAAATTTAAAATTAAAATAGTTGAAAATACCTACTGCTGTCAAATTGAAGCAATTTTTGCTGTCACCAGAATAATGTACTCTCTGTTATTAATATTTATATCTTTACAATGATTATCATTTTTGTCATCAACTATAGTTAAAAAATACACAAATTATATATTAAAACCTGTTAAATATTTTATAATAGCATATAAAAATAATCTAATGGAACTTAACTTACTTATGACATTTGTTGTCTTTTTAAGAAATCCGTTATATTAACCTTAGTGTAATTTTCTATTGATTTTATTGATTTGCAGTTGTTTTCCATCCTTTATTATTATAATATTTTCTATGAATTATATAATTATCTTTATTATAAGCAGATAGTTGAAGCATTAACAATAATTCATTAAAAATGAGGCCAAAACACCAAAAGTTTCAATACAATTAACAAAATAATTAAAATAATGATAACATATCATTGATAATCGTAAACCGTTCACTCTTTTACCGGATTCTCTATGGTATAATAGTTTTGATAACATATCACTTGCAACGATTTACATTGTATTTGTATATAAAAATACAGGAATTAATCCCGAAAAAGGGGAAAAACATAGGTTTTTTGTGTATATTTTTCGTAGTTCACAAATTAGTGTCGTAGACTACACACGGAAATAGATGTTAGTGATTGGTTTGTAATTTTGGAACTGGTCCAAACGGTGAACGTTTCGGAAGGATTCCACCTACTCGTTCCGTTTAGGTGCAATAGGTCCAAAACCAAGTAGTTCCACATCCGTATCATGCACTGATTACGCACTATTCGTACGGTTGTCCTGACGGGGAATGAACCGTAATGATTGCACTTACTCGCCGATTTTATATCCACTTATACAGCATACACTTTATTCCAATAGTCTTTATAACCAATTGCCACGTTTCTAGTTGTTTCGGTGTTGGTGTACTAGGTGGGTAACGATAGTAAAAAATACTGAAAGGAACGATAATCGCATCACTGTTGTGTATCTTGTATGTTGTTACTGTAAAAACTTAAACGCATTTTGCGTGCGTCATCTAGTTTACGGCCGACCAATTAATCATTTATTTACTCAAATTTCTAAAACAGATTCTGTTGAAGGATGTACATCGTTTCGTCCGGTAGACGGCGAAACGATTTACATTATACGATCAATGCAGTAATACGATGTCGTACACGCCGATAATATAGTTAATTCGGATGAAGTGAAAATTTCAACTTTAATTAATTAAATCGGCATATCTGAGGAAATACGTAGGAAGATGGCTGTACAAATAAATATCTTTTCTCATTTTATTCCTTTAAATTGATATTTAGTGGTGTCCCGAAAGTCTTAACGTTTTTGCGAACATTTTTTCATTTTTTTTTTTGCTTTTTTATATATAGTAGATGTTACACTGAAAATTAAACATACGCTATTAACTTACTAGTAGACAGAAATATAGTAATAATATAACATTTACACTTATAACTATATATATATATATATATATATATATATATATATATACTGTATAACTTAACACTGGGAAATCACATTTCCGATTTGCCCGTGTTCATGAAACTAACAAGAAGTCCTGGCAAAATGTATTCCTTATAATATTGTATGATGTATTTTAAACGTTTTATAAAAACATAGGTAAAAATCAGTAATAATAAAAATTATTAACTCACCTACTTATAAATAGAAGTCAAGGAAAAAATATGAAAATTCTATAACATCTCATCCCTAATAATAACATTAATAATACTAAAAATAAAAATATAAAATTTTTTGTAAAATTATTTTTTAAAATAGTTCAAATGCTTATTTTTCAAATAAATAAATTGTTTTACAAGAATCATATATAGAATACTTTTTAAGCGATTTAAAAATTTCTACACATTGTATTCAATGTATATTTACAAATTTTTATTTCTCATGAAGTATATGCAAATTATCGTTAAACAAATCCTATTGCTCAAATTTAAACCCGTGGGGGGGTACGTGAAGGAGTAAACCAATAACAGTAAAATTTAACATGTAACTTAACAAAATTAGAGGGTCATGAGTAATACATATAAATATTTTTTTTTTACTTCTATAAATTACGACCACCCTAATATATATTTAGGTTCACTCTACCTTATTCATATCGCTAGCATAAATGAAGTAAGAACCTTTTGTTCAATTTATTAACGATACGATTTAGTGATTCATTAATTGTTTAAAATATTGCCTATTATTATTACTCCTATTAAAGGAGTAATAGTAATACTACTTTCCTCTTAAAATATATAACTCGAGAAAATTATAACTATTCGACATTTTAAACAAGAAGTTCATATTAACGAATCGTTAACGTTGCCAGTATTATATATAAAAAAAAAAAATGTTTTCCATCTTGTCCTCAATTATCATTTTAATTTGTTAAAATAAATTGAATTTTTTCGAATAATAATCCGGATTGTCACCGTTTAGGTCGATTTGGATATCGGATCGTCATGTTCCCGGGGTACGACGACAATTTCTATATCCGTCGAACCGTCGCAATTATTATAAAAAAAAAAAAATCTATTCGGTACTGCGCGATCAGCCGCGATCGGCAGCCGTCCGATACAGGATTTGGGCATGATCGCGTTCGATCATTATTTTTCGGATCACCTTGTCGAGCAGAGGATATCCGGACCAACAGTCGATGAAAGGCAGGTTCTTAGCCGCGCACGCAAAGATCACCTGGCCGTCGAACGCGAACGCCACCGTTCCGTAATCCGATATCCTCCTCAGGTGCACGTTGAACCCGCGCTGCTCCAGTAGCTCTGCGAATATTCGTAAAAATATAATAAAAACACAGAAAAAAAGCCCACCCGGTGCACACACTTTTTATGCTTTCTACCCTTCCCGTGCGGTGTTTTAACACGCCGGCTACGTTGGTCGGACCAACCAGCACATCAACCGTGTACACGTGATTAATATTGTCGCTATGGATTTCCATCGTTTCCAGGCGCATGTGGTCGACACGACCTGTCCGTGAAACGCAAAACTATCGAAAACAGTTGTTATAATGAGGCTGCATGGTTGTTACATGGAAACAAAACCGTATCTATGTTTGTACATTTTATAACAAGCATTGTTTATTGTCTTAAATTATATACACGAGTATATTCTGTGTGCAGCGAAAAATGTTAGTTTGATAATGATATATTTTTTTTTTGTAGTTAGTCATAATTTTCCGATCCGTTACAGATCAATTAGACCCAATGCAACGATAATTATAATTATTTGTAAATGATGTTAATATGCTGTGTGGTGTAACAAAAACGTTATCACAAAAACATACCATCCGGTGCAGTTTTAGGAGATGCGTTATTAGTTATATGTATGTTTATTCTCTTTCGTATTTGTCAAAAACTATTCTTAATATTACACTATCAGAGTTTTATAAAATTATTGTGATTGAAGGACAAGAATACATCCAAACATATAAATCATCTCATCTTCATTTATATTACTATTAGTATGGATATACATATATATGTGAAATAAATATAATGTATGACGAAAGAATAATAAATATTAAAAAATTATATTACTAATTTATATCGAATCTATAAGGTCCGTATTGATAAGAAAACTGAGCTCTTTAATCATTTTTGTAATCTCTCTGAAAACTGAATGTTAAACGAGTGGCGAGCCTGTACGGATGATAGACGATTGACAAAGGCTTTTGTATAAACTACAGCGTCATTACATCATATTTAATATTGTTCTTGTGCGTCCACCATCAAACGTTTTTTTCTTCACTTTTCTACGAGGTAAGAATTTAAATTTATTATATTTTAAAAACATTTTTTATACGCATAATCATAATATCGTTGTAGACACTGACTAGGGACTTGTATAAATGCCAAGGTTTTTGAAACTATGTGTTTAACTCCCTAACTATACAAATGGATAATGAATAGTAGAATAGCCCACGTGAAAAAATATGTAAAATATTATGCTTTACTAGTGGAGAATTAAAAATAATAATACAAATATCGTGTCTATCTTTGAATACTTATTATTTGTTAAACGTGTTGCCACTGAATTTTAAGGAAAAATTTTTTCTCATATTCTACAATAATAAATACATTTTGTATTTAATATCGATAATATGACTATTATTGTATGTACCTACAAATTTCTGTGTAATCATTACCTAATTATGTATTTTTTTTTCATAAAATAAAAATTGTGTGTCGCCAAGTTTTTAAAAATACTGTTAACTAGGTGACAAAATATTTTCACTGGGCAACATAAATATCACCCAGTTAACTAGCTTAGTCTTTAACGACTAGTCTGTTGGTGGTGGTGGCTGTGAATTTAATTAGATGCGACATCTGCCTGTTGTTTGCATCTCACTACTTAAACTGACCTCACCAGTCCTGACTTAAATTATTCTTATTACTATATGTCTAGTTTTTGTAATTACTTAATATTATCATTTTGATATTCATACAACAGCACCTGTTTAGAACCATATTATTTATTTATTATTTATCTAATTTTAATATTCCCATCTTCCAAACCCTGACTTAGCCGATCTGCACCTGCCCATGGTACGGCTAATGACAGAGTCCGTAACTCATTTCATTAATATTAATACAAATTTATATTGGAATTAAATTTAAAAAAAATGAATTATTATATAATACTTATCGATTTATCGTACACTAGGTAGGTACTGAAATAAATTTATATATTTAGTAGGATATTATACAGGAGTTGAATTACTATATTTTAATGTATTAATATATAACACTTCTAATTTATATTATATACATTTTTAATATTCACATAATTTGTTTGGTGTAGCTATTATTTCCTATGATAATCTATCGATGAAATAACTTTATGTATAATTATACAATAGTTGTCTATGTATAATTTATACATTTTGTGTTTAAATAATTTTTTTTAGTTTAGTACATTAATGTTATATACAATATAATAATTACAATATTGATAATCTAGTCAACTAAAATATATGTGTCATATGTACCATAAATACTGTTAGATAGTATAATATTTCATTTATTCATTTTTTAAATTTGTATGTATATTTTAAATACTAAAAAGGGTGGTCCAAAAAGAGGAGTTAGTATTTTTATTATATTATTATTTTCCTGAGCCTAGACCAAAGTGTTCCTGACTTGCTACCAATTCATCATTATCCAACATTAATCTCTGTGGTGAAATCATCTCTATCTTTTTTCCTTTTATTGCACACTATTGCTTCGCTCAAACTATTTTGGCATTTATACATTTATAAATTAGGTGAATAATTTAGTGTTAAAATAATAGTAATTAGTAATTAGTAATAATTAGTGTAAAACAAAATCTATAAGAATTTAATTGTTACTGTAGTTTTCAGGTCCGAAGAGATTTTTAAAATGGCCAGACCCAGGAAGCACCCATCTGGATACAATCTGAGACCCATTAGATCTACTGTGGCTAAACCACAATTGGTTCATATTCACGTGTTTAATAGATATATAATTGATGACACGGTTTACCCTATGGATTTATATTCAAGATTTATGAAAATATTAGTAGCATCCTGTAGAAAATATCATTTTAAATTCAGTGAAACACGTTTTCTTTACGAAGATAAAGTCGTCACTGGAGACCGTAGTCCAGCTTATTATAAAATGAGGGATGGGGACGTCATTATAATTAAAAAAGTGTAAATTAATTTTATTCTGAATTGTCTTAGTTATTTTGATATATATTAATGTAAAATAAAACTACATTTGTAAACGTTAATAATTCAAAAAATTCTATAATTTTAAAAAGAAATCAACAATTTTATTTGTATATGAATAGTATAGCCATACCAAAAAATTCTGTTGAAAAATATTTTTTGTATGATTAAATAATTTCCTCTGCTTGAAATGTATTTCCTCTATGAGAAGTTTGAGTTTGGTCATTTTTGTACACAATAATATAGCACTCTAATAGCAATTAAATTCCTTCAATTTTTACAGAATAATACTATAAATAATATATTGTAAAACCCGTAAATATGTATTTGTTTTTATAATAGTTTCACTCTGTTAACTTATTACTTTTTAGATACACTAGTTTTAATAATAATTTATACATTTTATACTTTGTAAATGTAGTGAATTTTTCTAAATATTGTCAAAATAATTGAACATTTAGATATCATTAAAAAAAAATATTAACCTTTATTGAATGTTTTTTTTTTTTTTTTTTTTGTCATTATGAATATATGGTTACATAAATAAAATAAGAAGAAAAGGGAAAGTTATAGCACATATAATATGACCCTGAATGTACATTAAGCAAGTGACACTTGTTGTATGGTTTCTGACTGTCAGATTGATTGTATTCTATACCATTGGTATCAGACACCAATATATTACAATATAATTCAGTCTATACATACTCTAAAGAATGCAATTTTTGCCATAAGTAGACAAAACATCAAAACACGAAATCTAATAATTTTGGTGTACTATATACACCAATGACATGGTACATAATATTGCTGTTGCATATGTACGGTGAATATGTTTTCGCTGTGGTAATGTTTAAATCCTAGTCCACAGTCATAAAGGTTATTATCCTTGAGTGTTATTTACAATTTAAATTTTCTGACTTTTACTTGATTTTTAACTGTAAATAAAATACACGTGACATTGACCAAGTTAAAAGAATATATTTAAATGCATTTTAATTTATTACGTTGTCAATTATGTTCTAGGATATTAATAGAAAAACAAATCAAAAAAAAATAATCAATTATTAAAACTGTTTTTGTTTTTTGTCCTATTCATGATGTTTTAATCAATACTAGTCATACATACATACAACATAAAACATAGGGTCACTTTTGTTTAATTTATTAAACTCCCGACTCTTGAGTCAAATATTTTAATTTAGAACTTAGTTTTATGAAATGTGTACGTAATAATTGTTTAACTGATAATTATGTTAATTAGTTCGTCAAAATCCTCAGATTGCATTGAGATAATTTGTTGGGCACCATTAAGTAATAGCACAAAAATAAAGTCTTTAGCCCTACGGTCGTTGTTTGGGCGCCAACGGAATTACTAATTACCGCCATCTAATATTTAAAAACGCCACGTCTAGAAATATCTAGAACAATGCCACCTGTTCAGCGGTTGTCCCCACTTATGCACGGACTACACCGCGTCCCGGCTCCCCTTTGACATAAGTGGCCTGCCAGTCTATTGGACGGTCCTAGTATTAGTCTTTTGTTTTCGCTCTTATCATTTCTATGTGCCGCCGTCAGTTCCGTAATTTTTTTTTAATGCCACTGTTTGGTCGGCGTTTACGCAAGTTTCCTTCTCGCCCGTTCGTCAATTTTATATTCATTAGGTTTCAAGTCCGACATATCGCGCCGTCGTCGTTTTGCAACTGACTTGATTCGTCGTATGTACGTCCGCCGTATTTAGCTATGCACGTGCGTAATGCTCGATATATCCGACGTCTACGGACCAAAAGTGCGTTATTTCGTATGACTACGAACATAAAACATTTCGTGCCGTTCCGACAGTCGAAAGTTGTAGAGACCACTGACGGCGGCGGTCAGTGCGTATCGCCGCCGTCGTCAATCGTGTTCGCCGAGATCCGCGGTCGTTGACCCTGTAAAACTGCCGCCGCCTCCGACTGCCTGTGACGTTTCTTTGACAGCTAACTGGGTTCATGTGATTATTTTTTCGTTAATTATTTACATTACAAGTCTGTATCCAGACATTTTTTCGAAGGAGGGGGGCAATAAGCTAATGTATGACTAAACATATTTAGATAGGTGTAAAACAATTAATAATTTTTTAAAGTATTCAAGATACTACTATACCATACTATTTATTTATTATATTTTACACGTTCCTAACGCCCGCAATTGGTACATAGGCCTATACCTCCTATAAGTGTTTAAGTCAATTATATGTATATTTATTGCCGATCTCTATATATATTATATATATATATATATATGTATATATATATTTACGTAACAATACATTGTATAATAGCGTTTTTAACGTTAATTTCTGATGTTATTTTGTTGTACGAGTGGTAAGCATTTTCTCCGACTCGTCAGCTAATTGTTGCGGTCAAACACCGGTTCTACGTACTACATATAGGAGCCGCACAGTTATGAAAGTCCAACAAACCTTCCGAGATTAGGTTTTCAGTTTGAATATAAGGGGTAGGCTATCATTTGAAAATCTAAATTAAATACTCAATTTAGGTGTACAGAATAAGGGTGCGATATATTTAAAACCTTGTAAATAACACCGTTTGACGATTATTCAATGACCGAAAAAATAATCATCCTGTATGTGATTTATTCATTTACACAGGGGCATAATAGTAAACTGTTGCACAGTGGTCTAAAATGCAATTTTAAATGGACAAAAATGTGGCTTAAAATATTTTTGCAATTTTAATATGATAACATGAGTTGTTCGATTTGTATTTCAAATTATTTTTGTGACCACCATATAGTCGAATAACGATTTTATTTTTATAAAATGGTAGTCTACGCTAAAGACAAGTTTAAATATTATTTGATTAATACATTTTTTAATTTATTAATAGATCCTACACAAAATTAAATTGGTAAACTTGAATTCTAAATTCATTATTAAACTTTTATAGAAAGTATTTTAAAAGTAACTAAATGTAACCTGTACTGAAATATTGTTTGTGTAGCTCAAATCAAATAGTAAAAATCCAGAGTGTAATGCCACCATGTTATTAAAAGAAACGTTGTCTACATCAACTAGATCCCCGAAAATCAAAAAAAAGATTAAGTTCACTATTGCCCTTTAAACCTAAAGAGGCATTAGCTTTTATATTAGATAACTATACAAATTTGAAAGAATTAGTGATACTAAGATGAGCACCTACCAAAAAAAAAAAAAAAAAATTTTATGTTATGTATTTCTTGTTTTTGTTATCTACAAATCTTAGATCTTTATGATTTTCGCATAATTACAAATAGCTTTATTATTAGAAAATATGATGGCCCCCTACATATACAAATGTATATTTATTATTTTAATTTGGTAAGGTTAATTTTCTCGAATAAAATTCTAACATTGGAAAGATACTTATTTTACAATATTCTATTATAAAAAAGGTAAGAAATACATATTGCTAACCCTCCTCCCACCATTATAAGAGTAAAGATAAACTACTGAAATTGTAAAATTTTAACTTAAGCCTAAGCTATTCATATTTAGGTATGTGTCAAACGCTCGAAAATCTGTACCATACAATCATTCCAATCAATAATCCTTAGTAATGTCAATTCTGCCCCCCCCCCACGTAGATATCCAATGACTCGTTCCATAACAATTTAAAAATCGAAACAGTATGACAACCATCTTTAACACATTACTCCATATTCAACACACCCAAATCCTATAATTACCGCACTATCATGCAAATCCCTCACTGATATTACAACACACCATCTGTAATGCTGACAATGTGCAAAGACTTACTCTAATAAGTACATTAAAATAAAATTCACTATTACTAGATAGAGGCCCCTCTTAGTATATTATAGAAATTAATGAAATTCTATGTAATCATATTTTTCTATTATGCAGATAGCATAGATTGTACATTTTTCTTTAAATAAATTTAGTTATTAATATTATTCATTATTATTTTATTTATTTGTAATAATTACGATAAAAATAACAAAAAAGAAAATAATATGTATAACAACTTTCAGATTTCAATAAATAAGACTTATAGTAATAATTTAAATATTAACAAATAACAATAAACTTATAACTGATATTTAAATTAGATTTCAAATAACTTGTATTTCGGTAAATTAATCAAAGTTGCGTAAAAAAAAAAAAGTCTTTCAACTGGACCTGATTTTTATTGCATCGTAAAAACAGTTCTTTATGTGATGAATTCTACTGAAGTAAGTATTGACAGATCTTGTGAAACCTTGTTGAGAAATAGTATGTCCTAAAATTTTAAATACAAAAATTATTTATAATTATATTACAATTTATACATCTTTATTAATGTATCATTACTTCTACAACTGATTTTGTAGAGCATCTACTTTGTTGAGTAAAAATAAATCACCATTGTTGTTTCAAAGAGTTCAAACGCATATCTTCAGGTCTAGATGAATAATGATCTAATGTCTGTAATACGACCTAAATATTTTGAATTTATATTTGTAATTATTAAACAATATAATAGTAAATTATATCCTAAAAAACTAAAAAATTACCTCAGTACATTTCTGTCTATTTAAAGAATTTTATAAAAATGTACACTTTTTCAATACCAAAGTGTGTATTTTATTGAATTGTTGGTATTGGGGAAATCGAATAGTTTTAATTATATCAGAATATTATCTTAAATATGGAGGTGGCCATGGATTAATTTCCAATTCATCCATTGTTTATAGTGATTTTTGAAATATTTGATAATAGTCCTTTTCCTGGCTATCTTCAACATTATCAATGTGAGTTAATTTAACACCAAACAATTTAATAAGTACCTTGACAAAATTTCTACCATTATCAGTTTTGGCTGCGATTACCTATAAAAGAATAAGTAAAATATTAACACTATATCTATAAATCAGGGGTGGCCAACCCAAATGATCATTAGAGCCAATTTGAAAATACATCATATTGTCACAATCCACATACTAAATTATACATATTTTGTGGAGTTTTTAATTGTGACTTGAATTCCTTGAGCTTCAATTATTTCAATTCATTATCGAATTAAAAATATTAGTTATGTTATGATTCGTTGTGTCTCTTATATTCCTTATAAACAGCGACTGTTACTCCGTAACACATTCATTTTGTGTATGAAATTATAATCAAATACTTTTCTATCCACTCATCACTATTTCTTCTATTTTAATCAACTATTTTTATTTTTTTTGCATTCATACGTTAAAAACTTGCTAAAAAATCTTATTTCGTTGAAAATATACTAAAAAATTACTACCCCAGTTAAAACTAAACAGGAAAGACACTGAACACACTTCAATTGTCATAGCCAATGGGCAAATTATAACTGCTAATGACCATGTATAATTTCACAATATAATTTCCTATAAGCTGGTAACTATTTGTTGTTTTTTGATTAGATAAGAATTAGTCATATTATTGCGATTAAATTGTTAATAATACAGGCACAGTCTTGAGCTTCTTTTGAGATGTGGTTAGGTTTATCTAAAAATATGATGTAAAAGAAAACAATCATTATATTTCAACATAATTTAGTCCACGTATTACTATGTAGAAGTTATTTTATATTTATTAATTTTAAAAAACTTACCTATTATAATGCACATGTGACATCCATCACTTCAGTATTGCACTCTCAGGGCCCTTCAACTGACTGTTGAAATTATAGAATCAACATTGCATTATCATCAATTTTGTCATAACTATGGATTCCACTAAATCTACGACAAGCAAAACTCATTGGTCGCTATTGCAACTTATTAACATCAATCCAAAAAATTCTCTTTTTTGATGACCGTACATAAGTTGTGGTTAAAATACATATTGTATACCCTTATATCATTTATAATTTTTTCTTTGGTGTCTTCAAACAAATTGTGTGTTTTTCTCCCAAGAGTTCATCGACTCGGAACATTGATTTTTCTAGTAATTTGAATATTTTTAAAAAAATGGGTTTTCTACAGTATCTAATGGAACCATTAAATGAATAATAAAATTAGTAATATTATGGTCACATTGGTTGTGGTTGTATTTTTTACTATGTACTCTACTAACTGAATTCACATTTTTAGAAATATTAATTTTTAACTATTTTTAGATATATAATTTTCATATTATTAAAGAACAGATTGATCATATCCTCTATTGGGATGAGACTTAAAAGTTGATGTTACAAATAATGATCATTTTATTTCAACACAATTTGGTTCACATATTACAATGTACCGATTACTTTATTTTAATTAATTCTAAAAAACTTTTCTACTATAATGCTCATGTGAGATCCATAACTTCAGTATTGCACTCTCGGGGCCCTTTAGCTGACAGTTGAGTTGAAACTATAGAATCCACATTGCATTATCAATTCATTTTGAAAATTGAATCATCCAGGATTGTCTCATGTACTCGACACTCGTAGGACATCTATGATGAAACACAACACAAGTTATCATAAGATATAATCATTATAGTACCTGAATTTTGAATAAATTTAAAATTAAAATAGTTGAAAATACCTACTGCTGTCAAATTGAAGCAATTTTTGCTGTCACCAGAATAATGTACTCTCTGTTATTAATATTTATATCTTTACAATGATTATCATTTTTGTCATCAACTATAGTTAAAAAATACACAAATTATATATTAAAACCTGTTAAATATTTTATAATAGCATATAAAAATAATCTAATGGAACTTAACTTACTTATGACATTTGTTGTCTTTTTAAGAAATCCGTTATATTAACCTTAGTGTAATTTTCTATTGATTTTATTGATTTGCAGTTGTTTTCCATCCTTTATTATTATAATATTTTCTATGAATTATATAATTATCTTTATTATAAGCAGATAGTTGAAGCATTAACAATAATTCATTAAAAATGAGGCCAAAACACCAAAAGTTTCAATACAATTAACAAAATAATTAAAATAATGATAACATATCATTGATAATCGTAAACCGTTCACTCTTTTACCGGATTCTCTATGGTATAATAGTTTTGATAACATATCACTTGCAACGATTTACATTGTATTTGTATATAAAAATACAGGAATTAATCCCGAAAAAGGGGAAAAACATAGGTTTTTTGTGTATATTTTTCGTAGTTCACAAATTAGTGTCGTAGACTACACACGGAAATAGATGTTAGTGATTGGTTTGTAATTTTGGAACTGGTCCAAACGGTGAACGTTTCGGAAGGATTCCACCTACTCGTTCCGTTTAGGTGCAATAGGTCCAAAACCAAGTAGTTCCACATCCGTATCATGCACTGATTACGCACTATTCGTACGGTTGTCCTGACGGGGAATGAACCGTAATGATTGCACTTACTCGCCGATTTTATATCCACTTATACAGCATACACTTTATTCCAATAGTCTTTATAACCAATTGCCACGTTTCTAGTTGTTTCGGTGTTGGTGTACTAGGTGGGTAACGATAGTAAAAAATACTGAAAGGAACGATAATCGCATCACTGTTGTGTATCTTGTATGTTGTTACTGTAAAAACTTAAACGCATTTTGCGTGCGTCATCTAGTTTACGGCCGACCAATTAATCATTTATTTACTCAAATTTCTAAAACAGATTCTGTTGAAGGATGTACATCGTTTCGTCCGGTAGACGGCGAAACGATTTACATTATACGATCAATGCAGTAATACGATGTCGTACACGCCGATAATATAGTTAATTCGGATGAAGTGAAAATTTCAACTTTAATTAATTAAATCGGCATATCTGAGGAAATACGTAGGAAGATGGCTGTACAAATAAATATCTTTTCTCATTTTATTCCTTTAAATTGATATTTAGTGGTGTCCCGAAAGTCTTAACGTTTTTGCGAACATTTTTTCATTTTTTTTTTTGCTTTTTTATATATAGTAGATGTTACACTGAAAATTAAACATACGCTATTAACTTACTAGTAGACAGAAATATAGTAATAATATAACATTTACACTTATAACTATATATATATATATATATATATATATATATATATATACTGTATAACTTAACACTGGGAAATCACATTTCCGATTTGCCCGTGTTCATGAAACTAACAAGAAGTCCTGGCAAAATGTATTCCTTATAATATTGTATGATGTATTTTAAACGTTTTATAAAAACATAGGTAAAAATCAGTAATAATAAAAATTATTAACTCACCTACTTATAAATAGAAGTCAAGGAAAAAATATGAAAATTCTATAACATCTCATCCCTAATAATAACATTAATAATACTAAAAATAAAAATATAAAATTTTTTGTAAAATTATTTTTTAAAATAGTTCAAATGCTTATTTTTCAAATAAATAAATTGTTTTACAAGAATCATATATAGAATACTTTTTAAGCGATTTAAAAATTTCTACACATTGTATTCAATGTATATTTACAAATTTTTATTTCTCATGAAGTATATGCAAATTATCGTTAAACAAATCCTATTGCTCAAATTTAAACCCGTGGGGGGGTACGTGAAGGAGTAAACCAATAACAGTAAAATTTAACATGTAACTTAACAAAATTAGAGGGTCATGAGTAATACATATAAATATTTTTTTTTTACTTCTATAAATTACGACCACCCTAATATATATTTAGGTTCACTCTACCTTATTCATATCGCTAGCATAAATGAAGTAAGAACCTTTTGTTCAATTTATTAACGATACGATTTAGTGATTCATTAATTGTTTAAAATATTGCCTATTATTATTACTCCTATTAAAGGAGTAATAGTAATACTACTTTCCTCTTAAAATATATAACTCGAGAAAATTATAACTATTCGACATTTTAAACAAGAAGTTCATATTAACGAATCGTTAACGTTGCCAGTATTATATATAAAAAAAAAAAATGTTTTCCATCTTGTCCTCAATTATCATTTTAATTTGTTAAAATAAATTGAATTTTTTCGAATAATAATCCGGATTGTCACCGTTTAGGTCGATTTGGATATCGGATCGTCATGTTCCCGGGGTACGACGACAATTTCTATATCCGTCGAACCGTCGCAATTATTATAAAAAAAAAAAAATCTATTCGGTACTGCGCGATCAGCCGCGATCGGCAGCCGTCCGATACAGGATTTGGGCATGATCGCGTTCGATCATTATTTTTCGGATCACCTTGTCGAGCAGAGGATATCCGGACCAACAGTCGATGAAAGGCAGGTTCTTAGCCGCGCACGCAAAGATCACCTGGCCGTCGAACGCGAACGCCACCGTTCCGTAATCCGATATCCTCCTCAGGTGCACGTTGAACCCGCGCTGCTCCAGTAGCTCTGCGAATATTCGTAAAAATATAATAAAAACACAGAAAAAAAGCCCACCCGGTGCACACACTTTTTATGCTTTCTACCCTTCCCGTGCGGTGTTTTAACACGCCGGCTACGTTGGTCGGACCAACCAGCACATCAACCGTGTACACGTGATTAATATTGTCGCTATGGATTTCCATCGTTTCCAGGCGCATGTGGTCGACACGACCTGTCCGTGAAACGCAAAACTATCGAAAACAGTTGTTATAATGAGGCTGCATGGTTGTTACATGGAAACAAAACCGTATCTATGTTTGTACATTTTATAACAAGCATTGTTTATTGTCTTAAATTATATACACGAGTATATTCTGTGTGCAGCGAAAAATGTTAGTTTGATAATGATATATTTTTTTTTTGTAGTTAGTCATAATTTTCCGATCCGTTACAGATCAATTAGACCCAATGCAACGATAATTATAATTATTTGTAAATGATGTTAATATGCTGTGTGGTGTAACAAAAACGTTATCACAAAAACATACCATCCGGTGCAGTTTTAGGAGATGCGTTATTAGTTATATGTATGTTTATTCTCTTTCGTATTTGTCAAAAACTATTCTTAATATTACACTATCAGAGTTTTATAAAATTATTGTGATTGAAGGACAAGAATACATCCAAACATATAAATCATCTCATCTTCATTTATATTACTATTAGTATGGATATACATATATATGTGAAATAAATATAATGTATGACGAAAGAATAATAAATATTAAAAAATTATATTACTAATTTATATCGAATCTATAAGGTCCGTATTGATAAGAAAACTGAGCTCTTTAATCATTTTTGTAATCTCTCTGAAAACTGAATGTTAAACGAGTGGCGAGCCTGTACGGATGATAGACGATTGACAAAGGCTTTTGTATAAACTACAGCGTCATTACATCATATTTAATATTGTTCTTGTGCGTCCACCATCAAACGTTTTTTTCTTCACTTTTCTACGAGGTAAGAATTTAAATTTATTATATTTTAAAAACATTTTTTATACGCATAATCATAATATCGTTGTAGACACTGACTAGGGACTTGTATAAATGCCAAGGTTTTTGAAACTATGTGTTTAACTCCCTAACTATACAAATGGATAATGAATAGTAGAATAGCCCACGTGAAAAAATATGTAAAATATTATGCTTTACTAGTGGAGAATTAAAAATAATAATACAAATATCGTGTCTATCTTTGAATACTTATTATTTGTTAAACGTGTTGCCACTGAATTTTAAGGAAAAATTTTTTCTCATATTCTACAATAATAAATACATTTTGTATTTAATATCGATAATATGACTATTATTGTATGTACCTACAAATTTCTGTGTAATCATTACCTAATTATGTATTTTTTTTTCATAAAATAAAAATTGTGTGTCGCCAAGTTTTTAAAAATACTGTTAACTAGGTGACAAAATATTTTCACTGGGCAACATAAATATCACCCAGTTAACTAGCTTAGTCTTTAACGACTAGTCTGTTGGTGGTGGTGGCTGTGAATTTAATTAGATGCGACATCTGCCTGTTGTTTGCATCTCACTACTTAAACTGACCTCACCAGTCCTGACTTAAATTATTCTTATTACTATATGTCTAGTTTTTGTAATTACTTAATATTATCATTTTGATATTCATACAACAGCACCTGTTTAGAACCATATTATTTATTTATTATTTATCTAATTTTAATATTCCCATCTTCCAAACCCTGACTTAGCCGATCTGCACCTGCCCATGGTACGGCTAATGACAGAGTCCGTAACTCATTTCATTAATATTAATACAAATTTATATTGGAATTAAATTTAAAAAAAATGAATTATTATATAATACTTATCGATTTATCGTACACTAGGTAGGTACTGAAATAAATTTATATATTTAGTAGGATATTATACAGGAGTTGAATTACTATATTTTAATGTATTAATATATAACACTTCTAATTTATATTATATACATTTTTAATATTCACATAATTTGTTTGGTGTAGCTATTATTTCCTATGATAATCTATCGATGAAATAACTTTATGTATAATTATACAATAGTTGTCTATGTATAATTTATACATTTTGTGTTTAAATAATTTTTTTTAGTTTAGTACATTAATGTTATATACAATATAATAATTACAATATTGATAATCTAGTCAACTAAAATATATGTGTCATATGTACCATAAATACTGTTAGATAGTATAATATTTCATTTATTCATTTTTTAAATTTGTATGTATATTTTAAATACTAAAAAGGGTGGTCCAAAAAGAGGAGTTAGTATTTTTATTATATTATTATTTTCCTGAGCCTAGACCAAAGTGTTCCTGACTTGCTACCAATTCATCATTATCCAACATTAATCTCTGTGGTGAAATCATCTCTATCTTTTTTCCTTTTATTGCACACTATTGCTTCGCTCAAACTATTTTGGCATTTATACATTTATAAATTAGGTGAATAATTTAGTGTTAAAATAATAGTAATTAGTAATTAGTAATAATTAGTGTAAAACAAAATCTATAAGAATTTAATTGTTACTGTAGTTTTCAGGTCCGAAGAGATTTTTAAAATGGCCAGACCCAGGAAGCACCCATCTGGATACAATCTGAGACCCATTAGATCTACTGTGGCTAAACCACAATTGGTTCATATTCACGTGTTTAATAGATATATAATTGATGACACGGTTTACCCTATGGATTTATATTCAAGATTTATGAAAATATTAGTAGCATCCTGTAGAAAATATCATTTTAAATTCAGTGAAACACGTTTTCTTTACGAAGATAAAGTCGTCACTGGAGACCGTAGTCCAGCTTATTATAAAATGAGGGATGGGGACGTCATTATAATTAAAAAAGTGTAAATTAATTTTATTCTGAATTGTCTTAGTTATTTTGATATATATTAATGTAAAATAAAACTACATTTGTAAACGTTAATAATTCAAAAAATTCTATAATTTTAAAAAGAAATCAACAATTTTATTTGTATATGAATAGTATAGCCATACCAAAAAATTCTGTTGAAAAATATTTTTTGTATGATTAAATAATTTCCTCTGCTTGAAATGTATTTCCTCTATGAGAAGTTTGAGTTTGGTCATTTTTGTACACAATAATATAGCACTCTAATAGCAATTAAATTCCTTCAATTTTTACAGAATAATACTATAAATAATATATTGTAAAACCCGTAAATATGTATTTGTTTTTATAATAGTTTCACTCTGTTAACTTATTACTTTTTAGATACACTAGTTTTAATAATAATTTATACATTTTATACTTTGTAAATGTAGTGAATTTTTCTAAATATTGTCAAAATAATTGAACATTTAGATATCATTAAAAAAAAATATTAACCTTTATTGAATGTTTTTTTTTTTTTTTTTTTTGTCATTATGAATATATGGTTACATAAATAAAATAAGAAGAAAAGGGAAAGTTATAGCACATATAATATGACCCTGAATGTACATTAAGCAAGTGACACTTGTTGTATGGTTTCTGACTGTCAGATTGATTGTATTCTATACCATTGGTATCAGACACCAATATATTACAATATAATTCAGTCTATACATACTCTAAAGAATGCAATTTTTGCCATAAGTAGACAAAACATCAAAACACGAAATCTAATAATTTTGGTGTACTATATACACCAATGACATGGTACATAATATTGCTGTTGCATATGTACGGTGAATATGTTTTCGCTGTGGTAATGTTTAAATCCTAGTCCACAGTCATAAAGGTTATTATCCTTGAGTGTTATTTACAATTTAAATTTTCTGACTTTTACTTGATTTTTAACTGTAAATAAAATACACGTGACATTGACCAAGTTAAAAGAATATATTTAAATGCATTTTAATTTATTACGTTGTCAATTATGTTCTAGGATATTAATAGAAAAACAAATCAAAAAAAAATAATCAATTATTAAAACTGTTTTTGTTTTTTGTCCTATTCATGATGTTTTAATCAATACTAGTCATACATACATACAACATAAAACATAGGGTCACTTTTGTTTAATTTATTAAACTCCCGACTCTTGAGTCAAATATTTTAATTTAGAACTTAGTTTTATGAAATGTGTACGTAATAATTGTTTAACTGATAATTATGTTAATTAGTTCGTCAAAATCCTCAGATTGCATTGAGATAATTTGTTGGGCACCATTAAGTAATAGCACAAAAATAAAGTCTTTAGCCCTACGGTCGTTGTTTGGGCGCCAACGGAATTACTAATTACCGCCATCTAATATTTAAAAACGCCACGTCTAGAAATATCTAGAACAATGCCACCTGTTCAGCGGTTGTCCCCACTTATGCACGGACTACACCGCGTCCCGGCTCCCCTTTGACATAAGTGGCCTGCCAGTCTATTGGACGGTCCTAGTATTAGTCTTTTGTTTTCGCTCTTATCATTTCTATGTGCCGCCGTCAGTTCCGTAATTTTTTTTTAATGCCACTGTTTGGTCGGCGTTTACGCAAGTTTCCTTCTCGCCCGTTCGTCAATTTTATATTCATTAGGTTTCAAGTCCGACATATCGCGCCGTCGTCGTTTTGCAACTGACTTGATTCGTCGTATGTACGTCCGCCGTATTTAGCTATGCACGTGCGTAATGCTCGATATATCCGACGTCTACGGACCAAAAGTGCGTTATTTCGTATGACTACGAACATAAAACATTTCGTGCCGTTCCGACAGTCGAAAGTTGTAGAGACCACTGACGGCGGCGGTCAGTGCGTATCGCCGCCGTCGTCAATCGTGTTCGCCGAGATCCGCGGTCGTTGACCCTGTAAAACTGCCGCCGCCTCCGACTGCCTGTGACGTTTCTTTGACAGCTAACTGGGTTCATGTGATTATTTTTTCGTTAATTATTTACATTACAAGTCTGTATCCAGACATTTTTTCGAAGGAGGGGGGCAATAAGCTAATGTATGACTAAACATATTTAGATAGGTGTAAAACAATTAATAATTTTTTAAAGTATTCAAGATACTACTATACCATACTATTTATTTATTATATTTTACACGTTCCTAACGCCCGCAATTGGTACATAGGCCTATACCTCCTATAAGTGTTTAAGTCAATTATATGTATATTTATTGCCGATCTCTATATATATTATATATATATATATATATGTATATATATATTTACGTAACAATACATTGTATAATAGCGTTTTTAACGTTAATTTCTGATGTTATTTTGTTGTACGAGTGGTAAGCATTTTCTCCGACTCGTCAGCTAATTGTTGCGGTCAAACACCGGTTCTACGTACTACATATAGGAGCCGCACAGTTATGAAAGTCCAACAAACCTTCCGAGATTAGGTTTTCAGTTTGAATATAAGGGGTAGGCTATCATTTGAAAATCTAAATTAAATACTCAATTTAGGTGTACAGAATAAGGGTGCGATATATTTAAAACCTTGTAAATAACACCGTTTGACGATTATTCAATGACCGAAAAAATAATCATCCTGTATGTGATTTATTCATTTACACAGGGGCATAATAGTAAACTGTTGCACAGTGGTCTAAAATGCAATTTTAAATGGACAAAAATGTGGCTTAAAATATTTTTGCAATTTTAATATGATAACATGAGTTGTTCGATTTGTATTTCAAATTATTTTTGTGACCACCATATAGTCGAATAACGATTTTATTTTTATAAAATGGTAGTCTACGCTAAAGACAAGTTTAAATATTATTTGATTAATACATTTTTTAATTTATTAATAGATCCTACACAAAATTAAATTGGTAAACTTGAATTCTAAATTCATTATTAAACTTTTATAGAAAGTATTTTAAAAGTAACTAAATGTAACCTGTACTGAAATATTGTTTGTGTAGCTCAAATCAAATAGTAAAAATCCAGAGTGTAATGCCACCATGTTATTAAAAGAAACGTTGTCTACATCAACTAGATCCCCGAAAATCAAAAAAAAGATTAAGTTCACTATTGCCCTTTAAACCTAAAGAGGCATTAGCTTTTATATTAGATAACTATACAAATTTGAAAGAATTAGTGATACTAAGATGAGCACCTACCAAAAAAAAAAAAAAAAAATTTTATGTTATGTATTTCTTGTTTTTGTTATCTACAAATCTTAGATCTTTATGATTTTCGCATAATTACAAATAGCTTTATTATTAGAAAATATGATGGCCCCCTACATATACAAATGTATATTTATTATTTTAATTTGGTAAGGTTAATTTTCTCGAATAAAATTCTAACATTGGAAAGATACTTATTTTACAATATTCTATTATAAAAAAGGTAAGAAATACATATTGCTAACCCTCCTCCCACCATTATAAGAGTAAAGATAAACTACTGAAATTGTAAAATTTTAACTTAAGCCTAAGCTATTCATATTTAGGTATGTGTCAAACGCTCGAAAATCTGTACCATACAATCATTCCAATCAATAATCCTTAGTAATGTCAATTCTGCCCCCCCCCCACGTAGATATCCAATGACTCGTTCCATAACAATTTAAAAATCGAAACAGTATGACAACCATCTTTAACACATTACTCCATATTCAACACACCCAAATCCTATAATTACCGCACTATCATGCAAATCCCTCACTGATATTACAACACACCATCTGTAATGCTGACAATGTGCAAAGACTTACTCTAATAAGTACATTAAAATAAAATTCACTATTACTAGATAGAGGCCCCTCTTAGTATATTATAGAAATTAATGAAATTCTATGTAATCATATTTTTCTATTATGCAGATAGCATAGATTGTACATTTTTCTTTAAATAAATTTAGTTATTAATATTATTCATTATTATTTTATTTATTTGTAATAATTACGATAAAAATAACAAAAAAGAAAATAATATGTATAACAACTTTCAGATTTCAATAAATAAGACTTATAGTAATAATTTAAATATTAACAAATAACAATAAACTTATAACTGATATTTAAATTAGATTTCAAATAACTTGTATTTCGGTAAATTAATCAAAGTTGCGTAAAAAAAAAAAAGTCTTTCAACTGGACCTGATTTTTATTGCATCGTAAAAACAGTTCTTTATGTGATGAATTCTACTGAAGTAAGTATTGACAGATCTTGTGAAACCTTGTTGAGAAATAGTATGTCCTAAAATTTTAAATACAAAAATTATTTATAATTATATTACAATTTATACATCTTTATTAATGTATCATTACTTCTACAACTGATTTTGTAGAGCATCTACTTTGTTGAGTAAAAATAAATCACCATTGTTGTTTCAAAGAGTTCAAACGCATATCTTCAGGTCTAGATGAATAATGATCTAATGTCTGTAATACGACCTAAATATTTTGAATTTATATTTGTAATTATTAAACAATATAATAGTAAATTATATCCTAAAAAACTAAAAAATTACCTCAGTACATTTCTGTCTATTTAAAGAATTTTATAAAAATGTACACTTTTTCAATACCAAAGTGTGTATTTTATTGAATTGTTGGTATTGGGGAAATCGAATAGTTTTAATTATATCAGAATATTATCTTAAATATGGAGGTGGCCATGGATTAATTTCCAATTCATCCATTGTTTATAGTGATTTTTGAAATATTTGATAATAGTCCTTTTCCTGGCTATCTTCAACATTATCAATGTGAGTTAATTTAACACCAAACAATTTAATAAGTACCTTGACAAAATTTCTACCATTATCAGTTTTGGCTGCGATTACCTATAAAAGAATAAGTAAAATATTAACACTATATCTATAAATCAGGGGTGGCCAACCCAAATGATCATTAGAGCCAATTTGAAAATACATCATATTGTCACAATCCACATACTAAATTATACATATTTTGTGGAGTTTTTAATTGTGACTTGAATTCCTTGAGCTTCAATTATTTCAATTCATTATCGAATTAAAAATATTAGTTATGTTATGATTCGTTGTGTCTCTTATATTCCTTATAAACAGCGACTGTTACTCCGTAACACATTCATTTTGTGTATGAAATTATAATCAAATACTTTTCTATCCACTCATCACTATTTCTTCTATTTTAATCAACTATTTTTATTTTTTTTGCATTCATACGTTAAAAACTTGCTAAAAAATCTTATTTCGTTGAAAATATACTAAAAAATTACTACCCCAGTTAAAACTAAACAGGAAAGACACTGAACACACTTCAATTGTCATAGCCAATGGGCAAATTATAACTGCTAATGACCATGTATAATTTCACAATATAATTTCCTATAAGCTGGTAACTATTTGTTGTTTTTTGATTAGATAAGAATTAGTCATATTATTGCGATTAAATTGTTAATAATACAGGCACAGTCTTGAGCTTCTTTTGAGATGTGGTTAGGTTTATCTAAAAATATGATGTAAAAGAAAACAATCATTATATTTCAACATAATTTAGTCCACGTATTACTATGTAGAAGTTATTTTATATTTATTAATTTTAAAAAACTTACCTATTATAATGCACATGTGACATCCATCACTTCAGTATTGCACTCTCAGGGCCCTTCAACTGACTGTTGAAATTATAGAATCAACATTGCATTATCATCAATTTTGTCATAACTATGGATTCCACTAAATCTACGACAAGCAAAACTCATTGGTCGCTATTGCAACTTATTAACATCAATCCAAAAAATTCTCTTTTTTGATGACCGTACATAAGTTGTGGTTAAAATACATATTGTATACCCTTATATCATTTATAATTTTTTCTTTGGTGTCTTCAAACAAATTGTGTGTTTTTCTCCCAAGAGTTCATCGACTCGGAACATTGATTTTTCTAGTAATTTGAATATTTTTAAAAAAATGGGTTTTCTACAGTATCTAATGGAACCATTAAATGAATAATAAAATTAGTAATATTATGGTCACATTGGTTGTGGTTGTATTTTTTACTATGTACTCTACTAACTGAATTCACATTTTTAGAAATATTAATTTTTAACTATTTTTAGATATATAATTTTCATATTATTAAAGAACAGATTGATCATATCCTCTATTGGGATGAGACTTAAAAGTTGATGTTACAAATAATGATCATTTTATTTCAACACAATTTGGTTCACATATTACAATGTACCGATTACTTTATTTTAATTAATTCTAAAAAACTTTTCTACTATAATGCTCATGTGAGATCCATAACTTCAGTATTGCACTCTCGGGGCCCTTTAGCTGACAGTTGAGTTGAAACTATAGAATCCACATTGCTTTATCAATTCATTTTGAAAATTGAATCATCCAGGACTGTCACATGTACTCGACACTCGTAGGATATCTATGATGAAACACAACACAAGTTATCATAAGATATATTCATTATAGTCCCTGAATTTTAAATAAATTTAAAATTAAAATAGTTGAAAATACCTACTGCTGTCAAATTGAAGCAATTTTTGCTGTCACCAGAATAATGTACTCTCTGTTATTAATATTTATATCTTTACAATGATTATCATTTTTGTCATCAACTAAAGTTAAAAAATACACAAATTATATATTAAAACCTGTTAAATATTTTATAATAGCATATAAAAATAATCTAATGGAACTTAACTTACTTATGATATTTGTCGTCTTTCAAGAAATCCGTTAGTGTAATTTTCTATTGATTTTATTGATTTGCCCTTTTTTTCCATCCTTTATTATTATAATATTTTCTATGATTATTTTATCTTTATTATAAGCAGATAGTTGAGACTTTAGTAATTTATTGAAAATGAGGCTAAAACATCAAAAGTTTCAATACAATTAACAAAATATTAAAATAATGATAACATATCATTGATAACCATAAACCTTTCACTCTTTTACCGAATTCTCTATGGTTAATATTATTGATAACATATCATTTACAATGATTTCCAATCGCATTTTATTCCTTTAAATTGATATATAGTGGTGTTCCTAAAGTTTGTGTGAAAATTTACATATTTTTTTTTGCATTCTAATATGTAATAGATGGTTTCAATAGTAATTATACATATGCTATTAACTTACTGGTTAACAGAAGTATGGTTTTAATATAACATTTACACTTATAATTATTTTATATACACGATATTACTTAACGTTGGGAAATCACATTTCCGATTTGCCCGTGTTCATTAAACTAACTAGAAGTCCTGGCAAAATGTATTTCTTATTTTATTGCATAATGTATTTTAAACGTTTTATAAAAACATAGGTAAAAATTATTATATGGATCCGGCATTATCGTAGTTATTGTTTTCAAAATACCAATATTCTTTTCTTTGTTTTTTATTTTTCTAATCGACTAGAATGAAGTAAATTAAGAAAAGAAATATGGTTATAATCTAATATTTGCCGTGACGTTGGCCCTCCATCACATTTCACACATATACGTTGCCATAGAATCACTATCTGAGTCTTTAAGAATATTAGAACACTTTCGTTGTTTAAGTATATGGCATTGTCGTTTACGATCATAACAAAACCTTTATGCACATATGGACAAAAACATTTGTTGTCATTAATTGAACAACAAGTCGTTATCTTAGTAAAGATTTTAAAAAATAATTGATCATACAATGCAATGAATATTTTAGTCATGCTGAATATATTTGATTATCTATGCTTGTTAATGAAAGAAAGATGATGCGGAAAAACCTAATTTATTGGAAATATCTGAGACTCTAATAACAATATATTTTTGTAAGGATCAATTGCAGAAAATTGTCGATTGCCAGTGTGAAAACATATTACCATTTCTTTTCACACTTAAGCAGTAAAACGGAAAAAAAATTTATTCATATATTGAATATATATATTTCTAAAAATCTTTGGGAATATCAAATCTTTCAATCAAGTTAGTTGAATTGGTGCATAATCTATATTTTTTAGAGACATTTTATCAAGTTCTTTATCTTGCCACATCTTTTTGACCCATTTTCATTCATGTTTTATTATTTAATCTGTCGTCAAAAATTGCAAAAGTATCACATTCTTCATTCAATTACCACAAGTTGTTTATGATTTTTTATATTACCTTTTCTACTACTTCTTTATCGTCTATTTTGTATGCTTCCATTTTCTCTAAAAAATAAATATCATTCAAATTTAAAAAACTTACTATAATGCACATCCATCACTTCAGTATTGCACTCTCAGGGACCTTCAACTAACTGTTGAAATTATAAAACCCACATTGCATTATCAATTAATAATGAAAATTAAATCATCCGGGACTCTCACATGTACCCGACACTCGTAGGACATCTACGAGGAAACACAACACATGTTATCATAAGATATAAGATAATCATTATAGTCTCTGAATTTTAAATCCTTGATTTCAATCATTAAAATTAAAACAATTATTTTTATTATTTTTATATGTTCATGAATAATTTTCTTTTTTTTTATTATTTGTTATTTTTACCACCAAATGATATAGAACTCTTAAATCTATATAAGGTTGAATACACTTGTAAAAACATTATTAGAATTCCCTTTGCATTCTAACTGTCTCTCTGGTAATTTATCAGCAATATTGTCATAACTATAGATTCCACTAAATCTAGGACAAGCAAAACTCATTGGTCGTTGTTGCAAATTATTAACATCAATCCAAAAAATTCTCTTTTTTGATGACTGTACATAAGTTGTCGTTAAAATACATATAGTATATCCTTATATTATTTATAATTTTCTCTTTGGTGTCTTCTAACAAATTGTGTGTTTTTACTCAGAACATTGATTTTTCTAGTAATTTGAATATTTTAAAAAAAAATTGGTTTCCTACTGTGCCTAATGGTACTATTAAATGAATAAAAAAATTGGTAATATTATGGTCAGATTAGTTTTGCGTATTTTTTTTACTATTTACTCTACTAACTGAATTAGCATTTTTAGAAATATTAAATTTTAACTATTTTTAGTTGAATAATTTTCATAATAATAAAGAACAGATTGATCATATCCTCTATTGGGATGAGACATAAAAGTTGATGTTACAGATAATGATCATTTAATTTCAACACAATTTGGTTCACATATTACAATGTACCGATTAGTTTATTTTAATTAATTCTAAAAAACTTTTCTACTATAATGCTCATGTGAGATCCATAACTTCAGTATTGCATTCTCAGGGCCCTTTAGCTGACAGTTGAGTTGAAACTATAGAATCCACATTGCATTATCAATTCATTTTGAAAATTGAATCATCCAGGATTGTCTCATGTACTCGACACTCGTAGGACATCTATGATGAAACACAACACAAGTTATCATAAGATATAATCATTATAGTACCTGAATTTTGAATAAATTTAAAATTAAAATAATAATATACCTACTGCAGTCAATGTAATGCAATTTTTGCTGTCACCAGAATTATGTACTCTCTGTTATTAATATTTATATCATTACAATGATTATAATTTTTGTCATCAACTATAGTTAAAAAAATATACAAATTATATATTAAAAACTGATAAATATGTTATGACAGCATATAAAAATTATGTAATTGAACTTAACTTACTTATGATATTTGTTGTCTTTCAAGAAATCCATTAGTGTAATTTTCTATTAATTTTATTAATTTTCATTTCTTTTCTATCCTTTATTATTATAATATCTTCTATGAATATATAATTATTTTTATTATAAGGAGATAGTTGAAACTTTAATTATTCATTAAAAATAAGGCTAGAACACCAAAAGTTTTAACACAATTAACAACATAATAAAAATAATGATAAGTTATCATTGATATCCATAAACCGTTCACTCTTTTACCGGATTCTCTATTGTATAATAGTTTTGATAATATATCACTGACAACAATCTTCATTGTATTTGTTTATAAAAATACAGGAATTAACCGTGATAAGGGAAAGAACATAGATTTTTGGCCTATATTTATTGTAGTGCACAAATTGGTGTAGAGTACACACGGAAATTGGTATAAATGATGGATCTGTTCTTTTGGTACGATTCCAGACGGGGAACGAATCGGAAGGATTCCACCTTCTCGTCCCTTAAGGTGCAATAGATCTAAAAGTTAACAGTTCCACAGTCTTATCGTTCACCGATTACACAAGATTCGTACCGTCCCAATTATTATCAAATAAAAAAAAAATTCCATTGTGATACCAAAAATATAATAAAAACACAGAAAAAATACCCACTCGACGGACACACCCTTTGTGACCTACTTTCCCGTGCGGTGTTTTAACAAGCTGTCTAACCAGCAGATTTTCGCAAAATTAACAAAAACGGTTGTTGTAAAGAGGCTGGTTGGTTGTTACCCGAAAACAAAACCGTTCCTATGTGTGTACATTTCATATCAAGAATTTTTTATTGTCTTCTATTATATACACTACTATATTCTGACGCATAGACTTTTTATTCTTTCTACCTTTCTCGTGCAGTGTTTCAACCCGCCGGCTACGTTTGTCGGTCCAACCAGACATCCACCGTCTAGACGTGATTGTGTTGTCGCAACGGATTTCCATCGTTCCCGTACGCACTTAGCCGTTACGACTTGTCCGTGCAACGTAAAGCTATCGAAAACGGTTGTTGTAATGAGGCTGCTTAGTTGTTACATGGAAACAAAACCCTATCTTTGTGAGTACATTTTATAACAACCATAGTTTATTGTCTTAAATTATATACACGAGTATATGCTGTGTGCATTGAAAAATCATCTCATCCTTATTTATATTACTATTAGTATGGATATATAAATATATGTGAAATAAATAAAATGTATGACAGTAGAATAATAAATATTATAATATTACATGACTGATTTTTATCGAATCTATAAGTTACGTATTGATAAGTAAACCTAGCTCTTTTATTATATGTTTTATGATGTCATTGTATTTCTTTTATGTAATGTTTCTGAAAATTGAAGTTTAAACGAGTGGCAAACCTGTATGGACACTAGAGGATTGACACAGGCTATTGTTTGAAACCTCAGTGTCATTACATTATATTTAATATTATTCTTGTGCGTTCATCATCAAACGGTTTTTTCATTACTTTTCTACAAGGTAAGAATTTGAGTTTATTATATTTTAAAACCATTTGTTGTACACATAATCATAATATCGTTGTATACACTGACTAGGGACTTGTATATAATGCCAAGGTTTTTCAAACTATGTGTTTAACTCCCTAATTATACACATGGATAATGAATAGTAGAAAAGCCACGTGAAAAATATGTAAAATATTATGCTTTACTAGTAAAGACTAGTAGAGAATTAAAAATAATAATACATATATCGTGTCTATCTTTAAATACTTATTTTTTGTTACACGTGTTGCCACTGCATTTTTAAGTATTTGTCACCGGGTGACAACAAATTTTTCTAATATTCTACAATAATAAATATGTTTTGTATTTAATATCCATAATGTGACCATTATTGTATTTACCTACAAATTTGTGTGTAATCATTACCTAATTATTTTTTTTTTTTTCATAAAATTAAAATTGTGTGTCGTCTAGTGTTTAAAAATACTGTTAACTAGGTGACAAAATATTTTCACTGGGCAACATAAATATCACCCAGTTAACTAGCTTAGTCTTTAACGACTAGTCTGTTGGTGGTGGTGGCTGTGAATTTAATTAGATGCGACATCTGCCTGTTGTTTGCATCTCACTACTTAAACTGACCTCACCAGTCCCGACTTAAATTATTCTTATTACTATATGTCTAGTTTTTGTAATTACTTAATATTATCATTTTGATATTCATACAACAGCACCTGGTTAGAACCATATTATTTATTTATTATTTATCTAATTTTAATATTCCCATCTTCCAAACCCTGACTTAGCCGATCTGCACCTGCCCATGGTACGGCTAATGACAGAGTCCGTAACTCATTTCATTAATATTAATACAAATTTATATTGGAATTAAATTTAAAAAAAATGAATTATTATATAATACTTATCGATTTATCGTACACTAGGTAGGTACTGAAATAAATTTATATATTTAGTAGGATATTATACAGGAGTTGAATTACTATATTTTAATGTATTAATATATAACACTTCTAATTTATATTATATACATTTTTAATATTCACATAATTTGTTTGGTGTAGCTATTATTTCCTATGATAATCTATCGATGAAATAACTTTATGTATAATTATACAATAGTTGTCTATGTATAATTTATACATTTTGTGTTTAAATAATTTTTTTTAGTTTAGTACATTAATGTTATATACAATATAATAATTACAATATTGATAATCTAGTCAACTAAAATATATGTGTCATATGTACCATAAATACTGTTAGATAGTATAATATTTCATTTATTCATTTTTTAAATTTGTATGTATATTTTAAATACTAAAAAGGGTGGTCCAAAAAGAGGAGTTAGTATTTTTATTATATTATTATTTTCCTGAGCCTAGACCAAAGTGTTCCTGACTTGCTACCGATTCATCATTTTCCAACATTAATCTCTGAAAATCATCTCTATCTTTTTTCCTTTTATTGCACACTATTGCTTCGCTCAAACGTTTAGTGTTAAAACAAAATCTATAAGAATTTAATTATTACTGTATTTTGCAGTTCTGAAGAGATTTTTAATATGGACGTACGCAGAAAACCCCAATATGGATACAATCTGAGATGCAGAAGATCTATGAAAAATATAATTTTTATTCACGTGGTTAATAGCGATATATGTCATGACGCAGTTTGCTATGTGGATATAAATACAAAATTATTGACCTTAATAATAAGATACTGTAAAAAATTTGGTTTAAAACGCAAAGATTTTTTTTTTATCTACGACGCTCTACTCATCACTGGAAATCGTACTCCAGCTTCTTTGGGTATGAGTAATGGGGATATCATTTCAATTCATAAACGGAAAGCTAATAATGCAAAATAATTTCATTTTAATATTCTTAATTATTTTGATATATTAATGTAAAATCAAACTACATTTGTAAACATTAATATTTCAAAAGATTCTATAATTTTGAAAAGAAATCAACAATTTTATTTGTATATGAATAGTGTAGTGACACCAACATTTGTTGTTGAAAATTATTTTTTTTGTATGATTAAATAATTTCCTCTGCTAGAAATGTATTTCCTCTATGAGAAGTTTGAGTTTGGTCATTTTTGTACACAATTGTATAGCACTCTAATAGCAATTAAATTCCTTAAATTTTTACAGAATAATACTATAAATAATATATAGTAAAATTTCTGTAAAAGTGTATTTGTTTTTATAATAGTTTCACTCTGTTAACTTATTACTTTTTAGATACACTAGTTTTAATAATAATTTATACATTTTATACTTTGTAAATGTAGTGAATTTTTCTAAATATTGTCAAAATAATTGAACATTTAGATATCATTAAAAAAAAATATTAACCTTTATTGAATGTTTTTTTTTTTTTTTTTTTTGTCATTATGAATATATGGTTACATAAATAAAATAAGAAGAAAAGGGAAAGTTATAGCACATATAATATGACTCTGAATGTACATTAAGCAAGTGACACTTGTTGTATGGTTTCTGACTGTCAGATTGATTGTATTCTATACCATTGGTATCAGACACCAATATATTACAATATAATTCAGTGTATACATACTCTAAAGAATGCAATTTTTGCCATAAGTAGACAAAACATCAAAACACGAAATCTAATAATTTTGGTGTACTATACACCAATGACATGGTACATAATATTGCTGTTGCATATGTACAGTGAATATGTTTTCGCTGTGGTAATGTTTAAATCCTAGTCCACAGTCATAAAGGTTATTATCCTTGAGTGTTATTTACAATTTAAATTTTCTGACTTTTACTTGATTTTTAACTGTAAATAAAATACATGTGACATTTAAAACATTTCAGTTTTAATTAAAATACATACAATGTTGCAAAATTAAAAAAATATTTTCAAATTTATTTGAATTCATTACATTGTGAATAATGTTCTAGGATATTGATAGAAAAACTAAATTTTTCTATTTGAAAAAAAAAAATAAAATATTACTAATTACCTACAAAATTTGTTTAGATAATTTGGTATAGACAATACATTTGTTCATTTAAGATCATAGATACCTCATACAAATATTTCAATTGATATAATCATTGTAATAATTATAAACATTATATTGTACATAATTACATAAGTATTCGCACATTTAATGAGTAAGGGATTTGTGTGTCATTATTACTAAATAAAAATCAACCACAAAATTAGGTTATTGGAAGTAACCAATAACAATTGTTGGTTAATTTTATTAAATGAAAAATAACGCACCTAATAAGAGATTAAAATATAGTCATCCGATCTGGTCCATAGATTATAATAGGACTGACAAAGTGGAGTGTATATGGACAATTATATACGACCCAACTTAAAGGGAACCAGGATATGATTGTCCCGGAGCCATGTGGACCCCATAAATAGAAAATGAAAGACTCACCACTCTGTGACTGTGGGCAGTTATAAACTATCAGGCACATTTTAGAGGAATGTCCACACACATAATATAATGGAGGTATAAATGGTATTTATAAGGGCAATGAAGGGGCAATAATAGATTGGCTGTCTAAAATTTGTCGCCTTTAATTATATTTTTCTACTTATTGTTATTATTATTTATTTATTTTAGTTTAAAATTAAATGGTTTTGTTTTTTCACCAATATTTAAGCATATGAAATAAAAACAAAATTATATTAAATAACCAAATTTCAGTAATACCAAAATTATAATTTTGTGTGTAATTTTTTTAGGAAAAACAAAGACTTCATCTATTAAAAATTCCAAAGACAGAACTTAAATATATCATTATTGTACATTTTTGTTTTAGAAGAAGTAGTTATTTAACTTAAATATTTATTATTTTATAACTTAAATATGTAAATTGTACATATAAAGTTAAAATGTAATTAAGTTTTTTTGTTATCTGTTATTTACAACAAAATATATCTAACTATTTAATTTAAAGAAAATGATTTTGGTTCATATCTACTCTATATGATTAGATAAATTTTGTTCATTATTATCAAAGTTGTGAATTTAATGCACTAAAAAAACTATTAAATATTCACTAAAAATTGACGAAATATGCATTAAAATATGCTCTTAAAATTCTTAATATATACAAACGTGCCCTAATTTTTCGAAAATATGCAAAAAAAAAAATGTTTAAATGTAATTTTTGTTTTAATAGATAAAATTTTTTTTATATTTTATTAAAATAATTATTGAACAAATTATTTTCATTATCATGAATCTTTTTAATCTTGGTATTAGAAAAAGAATGATTTTATTATTTAAACAGAATCCATCACCTACAATATTAAATTTTAATTTGTTTACCTTTAAAGTAATTATTGCATTGCACAATCAATGATTTCTTGAGATTTTCAAACTTGAAATGTCTTCTGTTTGGTGCTAATATTTTTTTGTATAAAGAAAACAAAGGTTCTACATCTGCCAATGTATCAAATCTGGTATGTCCAAATCTATGGTTGAAACCTATGGTCTCTGTTCTTCGCCAGTTAATATTTGGAAATATTACAAACAATGGATTCCTTTGGTTTTGTTTAGAACTATTTCTAATTTTTATATTAATAGAAATTCTAACAGCACCTGTTTATTGGCTAAACTTAGATGGAACATTTTGTATAATTTCAATAGATTCATATAAGGGAATAACTTGTTTTTATAAGCTACAGGAAGACAAGCGAAATTTGAATGTATAAAAGCCAAATTTCCTTTTATTTAAGTAATTTTAAAATATTTTTGAGCAGTTTTTATTGAAAGTGCATCATTTTCATCAAAATGATTTGTTGTCAGTAAAAGTTCCAGGTTGAATAAAATATTTTACCTGCACGATCTAGGAGTAATATGCCAATAATAACTGCAGCAATAAAACGACCCTTGGCGTCTATCGATACCTATATTTTCTTTCCCGTTACTTTTTGCCTTATTTCTGTTATAACTTCCTGGTAGCAATAATCAACATATACTTTGCGTAATGTTGTTTGATTTGGTACATTTTGTTCCGTAAATTTTTCCAAAAAATTGTTTCAAAATTGTATTACTTAATTTGATCGCACTAAGCATAGCTTTACAAAAATCATTATTCAATGATTTTGATGAGGATGAGGTTGACGAATCTTGTGAAATATGATGTTAGATTTTTGTTTTGTTTTCTGTACGATTGACGCCTCTACTGTATTTTTCTGTTGCTATGTGTTGGGTCACGGAAAAACGTTTATCACTGGAAACATTAATATTGCATACTGTACAAAATTGAATTTTATTATCCGTTGTAAATATGTTTCCAAATTCTTGAACGTACGTTTTTAGACTGGTCGAAACCGATGGTTTCACTTTTGGCATTTTAAAATAATATACTCAACATATTTAATAGGAGATCACACACAATAAAACAATTAAACAAAATGAAAACCAATACCACTCGCATAACGGCACAATAGCGAAACACATGAATAACCCGATGGATTGCATCAAACTAAAAGCAATAGTCCGTATACGAGGTATACAGTTGTGTATAGTCGTGTACGATTTGATATTAGTAAATTATTTTTAATTTTTTATTTATCCACTAGGTTTATCTTAAACATTATAAATACGAATGCGTAATACCCGACCAAAAATAGAATGGTTTCATCGAAACTATAAAAGTTATATTTGAAACAAAAACATTTTATGTCAATTTAGACCAGATTGACTGAAACAATGTAAATATTAAGAAAAAAAGCATTAATACACAGAAATTGAGAAAATGTGTATTTATATGCCCTAACCCATTAAATATGCAAATTAAGATTTCGTATTTCAATTACACATAACAAAACAAATTTTGATCGAATCTATTATCTAATATGATGTAACAAAAAAAACATGCAAATGCTTTAAATTCACAACCCTGATAATGGCACTTTTAATGAGTTGTTGGAAACAATATTACTAATGATAACAAAACAAGATACAGTGATGAGAAAAGCAATTTCACCAACAGAACGATTAGCAACAACGCTTCGATTTTTAGCAACAGGGCGAAGTTTTAAAGACTTTAAATTGCACAGCAATAGCACCACAAACTATCAGTTCTACTATGTTTTATTATAATTCTATTTTATTATTCTATCACAATGTCTTTATCTGCTCTTGAGTCAACTTCTATATATTTTTCAATTAATACCTTCTATGGTATCTTATTATCCACCGTTCCTTAGGTTTCTATCACTGTATTTAATACTTTTAACTTACAAGGAACACCGTCATAATTTTGTAAGAGTAGTATTTCTGTTTGTAAAGTTTCTGTATCCAGAATAAACAATGTAGCTTATGTACACACATCATTATAATTTGTCTAAATTTTGTTTTTATTGTTGGTATATTGTTTATATGGTCATTGGGATGAACTTCAGAAGAAGGATATTTTTCCAGATCTATCAAATTAGCACAATTTATTTACAAAACAACACTAGTTCATAAATAAACCAAACTATCATATAATATTACGGTATCACATTTAAAAGCATATAATTTATTATTCATTACTACTTAGAAAATAATTGTAAAATAATTGGGTAGATAGAAATCACAATAATAACTAATTAGCTGGAAATAAGTAATTATGTTAACTTTAATCACAAACCTAATACACAATATTAATCCGCCAGCCACCAAACATATTATGTAAATATAAATTATTTGTATAAAATGCAATTCAATTTTTTAAAAAAAAAAGTTAATTAAATGTTTTTATATATACAATGAATTTGGAACACAAAATAAAATTTAACAAAAAGGATACATTAACAAAATAGTTTTAAATATTATTAATACAAGTGGTTAATAAGTCACAAACTGTAGTTGTTGATGACTGGTCCACTTTAAATCGTTTTATAAAATAATAAAATACATTAAAAAAAAATTATATATTTTTTCAAATATTTGAATTTTTACAGGTTCCTTCTGTTCTTAGTTGTGCAATTTCTATAGCATCACTCTTACATGGTGGCAACAGCATTGGGGCATCTAGATCAAATGTGTCTAAATCTAAAAATCGCAAATATATCAATAAGATCAGGTAGGATAAAATAATTCAGTGTTACATACTCAAATGAATGCAATGTTTGCCGTAAGAAGACATCAAAACAAAATCTAATAATTTTGGTGTACTATAAATTAATGACATGTTACATAATATTGCGATTGCATATATACAGTGAATATATTTTCCCTGTGGTAATGTTTAAATCTTAGTCCACAGTCATAAATGCTATTATTCTTGAGTATTATTTACACTTTTAACTTTCTACCTTCACTTGACTTTTTAACTGAAAGTAAAGTTTTGATTTCCTATGCATGACCTATTAAATAATTAATTTCTTTTTTGTGTGTCTTATTACAAAATATAAAAATATATACATTATTACATTATATTATATTATTGTTATTTTTTATTTAAACATTTTAAGAGTAGTCGTGTGAAAAAAGTTTCGAAGTTATAATGAGGCGTATAATCTAGCAAAATATTAAGCTTAGGAGTACGGATGAAATAAAAAGTTAGGAACCACTACCATAGGGTATACTGTATATACTCTCTAGTCTCAATGAATTTCCAGAAGAAAAAAAATAGTTAGTAATTTGGTCGTGGATCATTCATGTCTATAAAAAACGATTAATATATTTTTGGCACGGAAATTATTTTCCGCCAGTAAAAACTGTGTACTATGAAGACGTTTGTCAGTGTTATCTTAACGACGTTGTTATACTGAATAGTAATTTTACTAAAATACTGAAGTCTACAAATATATTGTATTTATATAGATAATAAGAATAAAATTGTGTACGAGACCTACCTATTATTCCTGCTGGCCGACTGACAACGCTCCGTCAGTACGATCACAGGAGGCCTACCGCAAGGATCCGTTTTCGGTCCAACGCAGTGGAATGTCTTCTACGACTTCCTCCTGATGATCGACGTGTCGATGAGAGTCCAGTTATTAGGCTTCGCCAACCATCTGGCTCTCCTCACCGTTGCTCTAACCTTCAACACCCTCTCGGGAATCGTCAAACCCACGCTAGAAGCCATCGACGTTTGTACGAGGAACACGGACCACAGCTGGCTTACCAATAGACGGAAGCCATCATGCTTACTAATGAGTGGGTGTTCTTTGACCTTGTGCTGATGGTGGGTGGACAAGTGGTTCCCGTCAATAGGAATTTACGCTACCTATGACTCCACCTGGATTCCTATATCACCTAAAGCGATCACCTAAAAACGGTCTCCGGCAAGGCGTTTCAGGCCGCTCGCTCGATCGGACGGCTCGTGCCTAATTTAGGACTTTCACAATCCAAGAGGTTTCTTCTGATGTCAGTGGTGAGCAGCAGGCTGCTGTACGCCGTCCCGATGTGTAACAGTAACAACAAATAATAAAATTTAGGTAAATACTTCTATACTTACTGCATTCGGACTTTTTGGATGTATTTAACTTTGAATTTGTCAACAAAATTATGTCATCCTAACAGAATTATGTGAAATCTTTCCAAGTATTAGTTTTTTTTTTGTTCGTCATAGCACGATAACGTTGATTGTTATTAATGACGGGCGCCTTATTTCTTACGCATATGCGATAATATGACACAGCTGTATAATAATAAATGTATGCATTATTTTGTGGTAGTATAAGTGGCGTTCATAATATTATAGTGAGTTGAGTTCAGTGTTGGGGAGTAACTTAACTTAAGTTACAAGTTACTGTAACGAAATTACTTTTTTTGGTTTAGTACATTATCAGGACTTATTGATAGTGTATATAAATATATTATAATAGTATAATTTTCCGGACAGTAATGTTTATTGCCTATTGAACAATAAAGTGTTATTTTTGGATGAAATCCCCATTCTTACGTCTCGTCTTCTTTAGTCCTTCAATAAACATTTTATACTTTCATTAATTTTATTTTTACACAATTAGTATCTGTTTAGAATGTCATATTGCTGATTATCATTTTTTAGTCAATTAATGTATTATTGTATTGCTCATATTTCCAACATAATTTTTAACCTCTATCAGTGATAGAAAAAAGAAGAAACTTTTATTGTTATAAAGTTACTTTTTTTATTCAAAAGCAATATAACTCAACCAAATAAAAAAAATAGTATCTTAAAAATAATTTAGTGAAAATGTTTAAAGATAATGTAATTTAATAATCAAAAAAAAGTAACTTCCCCAACACTGTAATGGGTTATACCGCCGACCATATCAGTAGCGACAGGTCTAAAAAATAAACTTGAACTGTACGAAAACAGTTTCCAATTAACTTATTGACTGCTACTGGCTGTCCATGAAGAAATTAAACCTGGAAATTAGTGTTTGGATCGTATTTCAGCCCATTTATTGAGTCTAATTGTGTCTAAATAGTGTCTAATAACGTCAGCCATAGGTGGTGTCCAGCCTTCCATGACCGGGGAACCAAATTGTAAAATTTTAGTTTTTACATACTACAACTAACTATATAACTAGTAACCTAGTATTTATTACCTAATTAATATTTTTGCCTTTTTTTTCTCGTAGTATAATAATATTAGCACCTATAATTTTTTATGTAATTATGTGAACATAAAAAATTTACAAGAACCATAACAAATTGTCAAGTTGAATAATACGCTAATACATGAATCAAATCATTTATTTTATTTTAAACCGAAATCAGGTGCCCACCTATTAAGCATTGAATATGAAAGAAATACAATTATTATTATTAAAAACTGATTTAAATAATTAAAATAATAAAATTAAGGCATTAAAAAGTTATTTTTACAATTCCATACGTCTACTTACTGAAATAAGACTACGGTCTTGAACCACGGTTATAGTGGTTATAAATAATCTTGTCTTGAAGCCGCGAATTCGAGATATACAATATTTTGTTATCATTAACTAAGAACATCTTTTTTATTTAATATTAATAGTCATTAATTAAAAGTAATTTCAATAATTATTTAATATTTTTTTATAAATGACTAAAAGACTGAGATGGTATAACCCTCGTCAAGTCGCTGGGGGGCAACTACCCACCATGCCATCCCTGTTGACACGCCCATGACGTCAGCTATTATGTAGTGTTACAATGTATGCACCGTTTTGTAAAACTCTTTGCACCGATGAAAAATCAAACTTGATCCGATTGTATACGCTTGGGTAGAAATTCTTACACACCCTCCTTGAAAATGAATCCCCCTAACTATACCAATGGTAGAAATAACAAATAATACGAACAATTTTACGAAAATTAACACCGGGTGCGTTATACTGATAACATAATAAGTCATTTTTTTTTTGTAATTGGGAGAGGAGGAGGGACTTTGGACATGTCAAGGAAGAAAGTAATTTTGCAAATGATTTTCGTCTCTCATTATATCTTATTAAATTATGCATAATATTATATTGTTAAATTAATATAGTCTGTTTATCACTGTAGTAGTGTCGTCGATGGATCAGCATTTTTTAATTGTATTAATGTTTTATTTAAAAGTGCAAACGAATAAGAAAAAAAAAATTGGTTTTTGTACAACTTATCCATATGCATTTGTATTATATTATTATCATCTAATTATACACGTGTCTCGCGCAGGCAGTTCTACAGTGCACACGCATTTATACGTCGCTCCCGGACTATGTCCTGCTTTGAAACTTCTACCGAGCAGAAAATTTTGTTTTTTATTTTCATTCAACGAAACACTCCGTCACAAACTCGTTTGCTGACCAACCCACGGGATAGATACTTATCCAAATCAAGTAACATTGTCTAATACCTTATTTATTTATAAATTACATTCCACTGCTACCAAACGCACTTTCATCACAATCATAGTCCAAACACAAACCGACCACAGGCTCCGTCACGCGCGGTGACCTTTGGACTTCGATAACGTTGGTGATATGGCATCCAAAACCGTGTCCCCAATTAAAATTGTCAACAGCCGAATAATCAGTAAAAATAATGAAGACAAAAATAAAAATAAACGTAGCTTATCTACTTCGTCCACTCCACCGTAATCACCATCCTATACGGTTTGCATCAAGAAAGCTAAATCGTTTGTCACGCCGAACAGATATAGCGTCCTTCCTGTAGATGAACCTACCATCGAAAACCTTAACGTCATATCTGATAATCAAAACGAGGAGCAACCCAAGACCTCCAACAATACTTCGAAAACAATTTTGCCGCCACCCATCTTCATTAAAGGGGTTCTTAACTACATGGGCTTGCTAGACCAATTTAAACAATTCATCGGTCCAAACACCTTCTCTTGTAAATCAACCTCAACTCATCTTAAAGTCCAAACTGATACCCCAGAAAATTACAGAAAAATCATTCACTTTCTGAAAGAAATCAATGCGCAGTACCACACTTACCAACTCCAATTCGATAAACCTCTACGAGTAGTCATAAGGAACCTACATCCATCAACTCCAGAATCTGATATAACAACAGCTCTAGAAGAAATAGGTTTCATGGTGAGAAATGTCACCAATCTTAAACACCACCAAACCAAAGCTTCGTTGCCCGTGTTCTTCATTGGCATAGACCCTAATGGAGACAGCGTTACTGATATCTTCTCTGTTACTTCTATTTTGCACACAAAAGTAAAAATAGAAGAGCCTCATAAAAAACGACAGATATCCCAATGCCAAAACTGTCAAAGCTATGGACACACACGCTCATACTGCGCTTATCCACCCATATGTGTCAAATGCGGAGAAAATCACTTTTCATCGTCGTGCACAAAATCGCCAGATACTCCAGCAAAATGCGGCCTCTGTCAAGGGGCACATCCAGCCAACTACAAGGGATGCACAATATATCAAACAATTTCCCGGAAGCACAACAATAACATCCCAAGCAAGAAAGCCCAGCAGTCACCGCCCCCTAATCTCAACACCAACACCAATCCTGATTATCAACAGTAACTGCCAAACTCCGAAAGTACACCCAGGTCACGTACGTATGCTAATGTAACTGAGGGTCACCAGTCCGCAAACATTAATACCTCCAAAAACATCAATGAAACCTCACTTCTAAAATTCCTTGACGAGTTCAAATCTATAATAAACCCTCTCATTTCTCTCCTTACCACCGTTCTCACAAATCTCATTAACACTAAAAATGTCAAATAATAACCCAACATCTCACTCTCTCCTCATCCTAAATTGGAACGCAAATGGGCTAGCAAAACACAAAGACGAACTCTTAGCCATATTACAAAATAACAGGATCGACAACGCACTCATATCAGAAACTCATTTTACCAATTCAACACGCTTCTACCTACCTGGGTTCCACGTCTACAAAACCAAGAACCCTGATGACACCGCACACGCGGAAGCCGCCATCCTAGTGAAATCTTCCCTTCTATACTATCCTCTCCCACAATTCCAAACGCATCACATTCAAGCCAGTGGCATACAAATAAAACTTAACAACACCCTTCTGAATATATTTGCAGTATATAGTCCGCCACGCCACACAATAACCTTAAACCAATTCAATGATTTCTTCCTTACTCTTGGTCATAAATAGGGGGTGATCTAAATGCTAAAAATATACAATGGGGCTGTCGAGTAAACAATCCCCGTGGTAAACTTCTTCAATTCGCAACACAAAATCGTAACTACAAAATACACTCTCCCCCATCACCAACATACTGGCCCACTTCGACCAGAAAAAGGCCAGACATTTTGGACATATTTATATCAAAAATTCCCAACAGTTTCTACAGCTTAACAACTAATCTCAACGACCTCTATTCTGACCATTCAGCCATCCTTTTATCAATTGACACTGTCCCCCCTCGCTAAACCAAAACAACCAAGCCTCATCCTTGGCCAAATTGACTGGGTAAAATTCAAATCATCCCTTGATAATCAATGTAACCTCAAAATAAGCTTAAAATCTCCAAACGATATCGATGAAGCCGTACACCTAACCAAGTCTATTCAAGAAGCTGCTTGGTCCTGCTCCTCCCCAATGCCAACTACAAACACCTCCATAAATCCTCCCCTACATATAAGAATACTTATCTCAGACAAACGGAGAGCGCGTGCAACCTGGCAGAGAACCAATATCCCTCGGACAAACGCAAACTTAACAATTTAACTAATAAGCTTAAAAGACTCCTAGCCTCTTTTAGATCAGACAATTTCACCAAACGTCTCCTCTCCCTCTCGTCTACTGACAACTCGCTTTGGCAAACAACGAGGAAAATCCTTCGAACAAAACAATCTGTCCCTCCACTAAAAAAAACCGATGGTACTTGGGCCGTCACTGATCTAGATAAAACCAATATATTTCGACATCATCTCTATTCTACCTTCCAACCTCACAACAATATTCTTACTCTTTCTCAAATCGAAAAAGTGAACCATTCTCTCTCCCTCCCTCTGCCCATGACCCTCCCTCCTAAACATATTCGACCGAGCGACGTTGAACATGCAATAAAAAACTCTCCTCGTCACAAAAGCCCAGGCTATGATCTAATCACAGCTGAGGTAGCTGCACATCTTCCCAAAAAAACCTTACTTCTCTTAACACACATATTAAACTCTATACTTAGACTGTCATACTTCCCCGTTCTTTGGAAATTCTCAATCATCGTTATGATCTTCAAACCTGGTAAACCACCCGACTCTCCCGAATCATACAGGCCCATTAGTCTTCTTCCACTATTTTCAAAAATTTTTGAGCGAATTATCCTAAAACGCATCCTTCCTATCATCGAAGCCAGCATACCTAACACCCAATTTGGATTTCTTCATAACCACTCTACAATACACCTAATCTATCGCCTAGTGGATAAAATGTCGTACACCCTTGAAAAAAAGCTTATTTGCACAGCTGCCTTCCTCGACGTATCACAGGCATTTGATAGAGTATGGCATGAGGGCTTACTCTTCAAACTCAAATCTATTCTACCGCCATACTTTTTTCTATTATTTAAATCCTATTTGGAAAAAAGACATTTTGCCATTCGTTCTGGCTTCTTATCTGAAGTTTCACCAATCCACGCAGGGGTACCTCAAGGTTCAGTAACAGCACCTCTACTCTTCAATTTATTCACTTCAGATCAACCTACCACCCCCAACACTACAACTGGCGACTTTGCCGATGACAAGGCGATTTTAGCGATCCATTCTGACCCCGAAATAGCCTCAAACCTCGTACAAAATCATCTCAATCTCTTATCAACCTGGTATAAATACTGGGGAATTAAAATTAACGAAACAAAATCCATCCATTGTACGTTCTCACTAAGGAAAATAGTCTGCCCACCCATCTACCTCAACAATATACCTCTCCCAACCGCCCAAAATGTCCGGTACCTAGGTCTACATCTAGACCACAGGCTAACTTGGGCAACTCATACCCACAACAAAAGGCTTGCTTTAAATAATCGCTCTCGCCAATTACGTTATCTTCTCACATCACAACACATCAACTTAAAAAAACAAGCTACTATTATATAAACTCCTACTCAAGCCGATCTGGACATACGGTATCCAACTCTCGGGCGCAGCCAAAAAATCCAACTTAAACAAAATTCAAATCTTCCAATCAAAGTGTCTCCGCAAAATAACCAAAGCTCTCTACTATGTATCTAACGACACTCTACATAGAGACCTAGCCGTCCCAACAGTCCAAAACGTCGCAAAAAATTTCTACAAACGCACACACTCTAAATTCCACAGTCATCGTAATCCCTTGAATTCTGAGCTATCCTCCAACGCTATTCCTGGTGACTCCAGAAGGAGTCTTAAACGTACCTGGTGTCGTGACTTTCTAATCTAAAATTGTATATACCTCTACCTCCCCATAATTTGTAATACCACTCTCTATTGCTAGCACACTAAAACCTTAGCCTAAAATCCTGACCTTAAGTGCCTCCAATGGGTGGCTTCTTATCTCCAGCCTCTCAAGCCATGTTTCCTCCATCACATGCACTTATTGTAAAACAACACTTACAGATTGTGTATAATAAAAATAAAAACAAAAAAAAAAAAAAAATTACACACGATAAAATACGAAAGAAAAAGCTTGGAATGATATTTCAAAACAAACACAATATGTTTACAATAAATTATTTTTGTTTTGTTTCTATAATTAATCCTATAAAATCTTATATAATATAACATTGATCAAAATCAATTTAATCAAATAAAATTAATCAAGTTAAATCGAAATTACAAAAATGCCCGTAGTTAAGCCAATGCAAAAAAAATCTCGAAACTAACGAAACTAATAATTATAATTCATTATAAACTTTTGCCGGGGGGTCAAAGAACTTTAAACGGTTTATGAAGGCGGTGGTCACGTGGTGGTCGAATTGATCGCTAAGGTGCAAACGGACCGTTGTCGGGCTACCGAAAAACGTAAACACAAGATATTTTAACCCATGGTAAATGTAATAAAGTCATTCACTCTTGTCAACACCTTCGTCGACAAATAGTTTTTAGAAGACTGCTTTTTTCGTTAATATCCATTCCAATACGTTTTGGTAAGTACCATTATAACATTGATATTATACAAATAATTGAATATGACATACTCAATTCGGAATTTATTCGTGGGTTTAAATCGTTTTAAAACATATTTTATTTATTTAATAATATAATCAATTTTTTTTTGTCTAAAAAAACAATGGGTATACATTTTTTTTAATGTACTTTTTAGTACTAGTTTGCTCCTTGGGAAAATATCTACTCATCAATAATATTATAATAGAACTGTAATATGTAATTTTACCGTTTAAAACATTAATATTTATTTTTTTATTAACTACCTATATTTTGAACAAAAAACAAAAATCTAAACGTAACAATTTTTTACGTTTTTTAACTTTGATTATTTAACAATACATCGTATACAATTGATATTTTAATGAATTTTTTATTACGATTTTGTACACCTTCCTATAATAAAATTAATTTATTCCAGTAAGTTGTGAATAACATACATTATTTGAAATATTATACCAAAAAAGTTTTCTCATTTGCGTGTTTTTTTTCGCTTTTGCTGTTTTATTACCCAATGATGATTTTTTTTTTTTTTAAATCGAAACAAGTCGTATTTACACACAACTTATATAATACTCCAGGCCTTGTTATGTTCTTTTTTTTATATAATTTTATTTATTTGTATTCTAAATATATATATTGTATTATGTATTTGATATTTTAATAATTGTTTGTTTCTTTAGCAAAATAATGATCGTTGAATATTTCCACTTTTTTATTTCTGCATAAATAATATAATTATTGGCACTTATTTAACAAGATAACGCGGCGATCGGTATAAAAATTGTAAATTAATATGACACGTGTTAGTTTTGTATCCAAGTTCCAAAATTAACTAAGCTGAATAATATACCTGAAATCCTAAACATACAATAAATTATTATAATCAATGGTAGGTGTGTAACTTTTAATATTAATAAAATAGTAGCCATTATACAAATTCCAAGTTACGTTGAGTACCTATATAATATTTTTTATATATATATTTTTTCGTATTTATCAATTTCAACATCGTAGTTGAATAAGAATATTATTTCAATAATTATAATTCAATAAATACTCGACATAAATAATACATATTAATTACAACGATATTACCCCTTGTGAGTTATAAAATATTTACAAGAATTAATTTTAAAAAAATTAAGAAACTAAAATATTGAAGAAAAGACATTTAAATTATGATAAATTAGACATTAGAAATAAATCAATGCAAAAAAAAAAATTAAAAAACTATTAACTGATATAATTATCAGTCACTGTAGAGCATTTTGATTTTTGGTAGTGATTTATTTTTGAACAATACTTATAATTTTAGAAGAAAGGCGAAAAGGTAATTTATCGTTTTCTAAGGTCTACAATTCAATTTTGTTCCAGTTAATATTATTTGTTTCAAGGATAAACCTACCCATAGTGTTCTATTAATATTTCATTGAAAGTTTGTTAAATTGAATTTTCAGGTGAGTTACCTTGTAATTTCTATAATACAACAATAAATTGACACTAAAATATATTTTTTTTACTTTTTAATGATTCAAATGCATGACTGTTAAAAAAAAATTTTTAAATGTGTATTATTATATAATGAAATATATAGTAATATAGGTAAATCGATTAGTTCAAAAGTATACTTATTAATCTGTATAGGAAGTACTATATGCAGTTAGTACATATACTGTTAAATTTTGTTCTTGTTTAAGTCTAATTGCACTCATAATTTTACCATTTATTTTAGAGGAATAAAAATTACTACACATGAAAATACACAGTTAAACAAATTTAATACCATTAAAGGTTAAAACGATTTAGGTATTAAAAATGTTGCGATCGATATAGAATTTTGAACATTTACCCCAAAATAACAATCGTAGAGGCGGCTGAAATGTTAGATTTTATATGATATCGTTAAAGTGAAGTTGATAACGATAGTTTTGGTAAATTCATTTGGGATGTAATGTATACTCAGAATTTGAGTGACGTTTAAAAATAACCATCATCCGCGTAATTAAAAAAAAAAATTACTCTTTAAATAATTGTTAATTATTCATAAATGTTATCACGCGTTTAGGATGAAATAAAAAAATAAATCAACAATGTCCATGTAAAAAACGAATTGCGCACTTGGCGGAAATATACAAAATCCGATCAGTTTTTCCACACGGTCGGTGTTCGGTGTCTTTACTCTATTGTTCATAATATTATATAATAGTATAATGTTATATCGGACAATTCAGATTTACTAATTTAGTATACTTGGGTTTGTACAGGAAACAGACACCTAGTATGAGTGCGACTGGAGAAAAGCAAAAAAATGCTGATAAACCAGAAACTGCTGAATCGGCGATCGAAGAATCATTAGAAGAAAACAATAATACATTGGATGTTTCCAGTAGCCGTGATATTCATACGAGTGTATGTAAAGAACAAAAACTTTTTACCTATAATTACTTTTATTCGTTCTTTAGTTATTATTATTGATATTATTTAAAATATTATTTACAATATATTATACTTGTCTGCCGTAGGCGCAAATAGCGTTTGATTTTGAGTGAACTGAAGTCATTGTTACTTCATAAAGTCTTCAAAAAAGTATACATTCCTTAAACGATATTTCCTCTTTATGCTCGGTTTAAAATATTACACTAATATCTAATTACAATATAACTAGGTGAATAATACAACTTACTGCATATTTTTACAAATGTACTATTTCAACTATAATATTCATGATCAAAACAATTAAATATATACTATATAGATTATGCATATTAAACACACATACCTAAGTATTATAAAAAAAAATAATGGACCATGTTTGAGGGGGGGGGCTATTGTCATTATTGAGGAAACTAAGCCTAAAAGCCCACCCCACCCCCTATTTGCGTCTATGCTGTGTGCAAACTGTTTATATCAAACATAAATTTTAAGCACTTCTAAATGATATAATATGATGGATAAACGAAAAATAATCAATTATCATAATATATTCTATGTACCCATATACTCGTATTTGACCCATAAAAATATATAAAATTAAAAAAATTAGTTAACATTACGATACACTAATTCTAATGTTAAATACATAATATCATAAAGATTAGAACTAATAGTATTATGCGTAAAAAAAAAAAAATGTTTAAAAAGAGCGGAACTGCTCACGAACAGCCCACTGATATAGGTGGGAAGTTGGTAAGGTAGGATATCATATAGTGTAATTTGATTTTTATATTCTATGCATATGTATAAACCATTGCTAACGAAAGACGAGTCTGAGTGGATTTAGCAATTTAGCAATTTAGCTAACCTAACTGATCATTTTACTGATTTTTTTTTGCCACTTTTCTCGGGTTTTATTTATTCAGAAAGTATACAGAAAATCAAAAAATTACTCCCTCCTCTCCATGGTGTACCTTTGACTATACTGTGTTTCAATAAAATAATAACACGAAATGGGATTTTTTTAAGGGGAAGATCGGGACTACCAAAATATCCAAAATACACATTTAAAACCTCTTTTCCTAATTATAAGTCTTGCGGTGCTTATGGAATCATCTATTTTTAACAGCAGATTCGAACAGTCCTTTTTTTTTTCAAGCAACTTTGACTAATACAATTTTTTCCATGTTAAAAATGCTTAAAATCATGCAGTTAAAGTTTATTAAAAACCTAAAGCTTTAAAAGTGATGGACTTTGACTACTGTTTTATGGGAAAATATTATAAGTAAATATAATCATTAAACTACACAGATACAAAATAGCACACGTACAAATTTTGTTGTTTAATAAACTTTATACGACGGTTGTATTTCAGGGAGAGTATTTGAGATATAGAAAAAATATCTACCCGTCAAAGTAGTACATTTGGGATAATATGTGAGATTTATCTTCCTCGAAAAATCGAAAAAAAAAAAATATATCCAATTGTCCAGTGGATATTTCAAGTACATATACACGAACGCGTCTGACGTTATTATCGTATTATACCGTATAAACACAAGTACACGACCTGCCGGTATATTCGTTGAAATCGAAAACCGAATAAAATTCCCTTTCGCCGTAATAGTCCGGCGACGTCGCGTGACCGTTGCGTGGGGGGGGGGATTGAGGTGGTCGAGTGGTAATGCCGGGCGGGGGCGGGGGGGTCATCTTTATAGTCCGTCGTGCGGGCGGCCAGTCGTTCATCCGACGACGTCATGACCGTACGCGCGTATCATTTCGCTCGACAGATCTCCGGTGTCGCCGCCACCGCCGCCGCCGCCGCCGCCGTCGTTTCGTTCACGATCAGTCCTCATAATATCCGCCCGTAACGTCAATACTCGGTTAGTAACTAGTACTCGTCGCAAACGTTTTTATTTCCTCACCCATCAGTTGTAGTGGTGTTTTTGGTGCACGCGCCGCACGAAGATTTTCCACAAAATACCCGTATAACATATAGGTACATAATATTATTTATTATTTATTATTATTATTACTATTATTATTATTATTATTATTATTATTGTTATTATGCGCACAGAACCAACGTAGAGCGAATGTTTCAAATATAATTTTACATAGTAGAGGTGCCTATATACCTTTTTCCGCAGTAAGCGTCCACCCACACGACGACGAGGTTTCTTTTGAGTACGTTTTTCCTTTGTGTGTAACGCGTGTTTGTACACTTGGTGTTAATTTTTCCCCCACGCGATAAACGACAAATGTATTCATTTTGTTTTCTTTCCTTTTTATAAACCGCACGCGTTTACGTTTATAACTGTTATAGATTTAATTTATTTATTCATACCGATAAAATTCAAGAAAAGGAATTCAAAGCACCGAAGAGTGAATATTATGTATATAAATTATTAACGCGTAAAGAATATTAATTAATAAAATATAATACTTTCGCGATATATTATTGAATATAATGTGCTATATTATATTAAAGGCGCTGTATTGGTGACTACATTTTTACAATCAACTGTCAGCGTTTATGCTAAATATACTACGGTTTCCTCGTACGGATGGTAAACGATAATAATATTTGGTGGGTTCCTCAATAGGTAAGGCGTTATTTTATAGAAAATTATTTTTCGAATATTTTTGAAAAATGTTGTGTTCGATAAGTTTATTAAAGTCCCGACATTTTGGAGATTATCGTCTTATATTAATTATAGTTTTGTTTGATAAAATGTAATTTCGAGTTAATAGTATAGTAGTAGCAGCTGACACTTGTTTCTTTGTTTTGTTTTAGTTAGTTTTCGGTAACTATAAAATATTAAAATGTCAATATTATTCGTATACCTACACAAAATAAATACCATCTTATAAATCTAGTGGTTAAATATTATCATAAAATATCAAGTTCTAGAGTCTCCACACTTATCATTTTATTGATTATTATTATTATTTGCTATTGATTTTAATTCAGTATAATATAAAACATTCGATTAAAAGTGATAAATATATATTAAAATTAGGGCTAGGGACTTCTAGGAGTTTGCATATATTTATGCAATTGTCCAAAACACGGTGAAGTAATATACGAGATCTATTAGGCCAGTGATTTTATTCACTTGTTTGATATATATATTTACATTGTTTTTGTCGTTTGTAAATTTATTTCTTTTAATTATCGTTAACAATGTTTAATGATGAAATTTAAAGCTATGACAATAATCAACAGGTTAGGTTAGAATAGGAAACATGTCTATTTTATCTAGCAGTACATTTCATACAACACTAAGATTTGTAGTAAGTAGTATGATTTTATACTTTTACTTTTCATTACTGTTTGATAGTACTGCATTATACTTTTTATTACGAGCAATAAGCATACACGCATTACTGTTGTATATATTACATTATAATATTCCGTTTTTACACCGTCTATTGATTTGCTGTATAATTATTATAGATTACAATCAAAAAACTATTCCAAACGGTGTTTGGTAAACTGCGCAGGTTATATAGTATTAGTCGTGTTTTTTTGTCTCTTGTAACCGAGGTAACCAAAAAATTAACAAAATAAACCAATATGTATCGATATTTTGTTGTTTTTTATTTTTTATAAAAAGTATTGGGAAGTACAAAATAAGTCTGTTTTTATTTAAAATTTCACTTCTCTGGACATTATAAATTTGGCTGTACGTATAAAAAACACGCACGCACATTGACATGCAAACACTTATATTTATTATCTACGCTAAAATATTAGATATTATAACTTACTACTAACTTTTTTTCACTAGTTCAAACGTTTAAACTTAAATCTATCTTATTGTTTACGTATATAGTATATAGGCATAAGTTACTTTTTATCCCGGATTTCAACTCCTAAAAGGCGTCCCAAAAGGGAAGCAGGACAAGGAAATTGTCCCCTTGGGTTTTTAATTATTCCTATATTAGAGATAGATATTGAGATTGTAAAACGAGATGAGATGTCATAGAATATAAACAAATATTAAATACAGATTAGTATGTATTTAATATTTGTTATATGTTAGACAAAAAAACAGATATACCATCCTGGCGAGGGGATGAGGGCATTTAATTTATCACGGGCGTGGTCATGCGGGTACAGCTATTGTACATGATAATTTTAGATGAATATTGAATGTAATAATTATTATATTATATTATTATTATTATTATTATTATACACTGCATAATGCAGACTTTGGTTAAATACTGATTTTATTTAAAAAAAAAAACTGTATTTTTTTCATAATTTTTCATTAATGCGTATTGTGGACATTTAGTAACATATTGATATCAATATTATCACGACAACCGTGTTAACAATAATATTTACCATATATTTTATTTTCACTACCCACTTATCATTTGTCTAGTACCGATGTGTTTATCAAGTTTTATCAAACTGTGCAAAACAAACTTGAATTTAAAAAAAATATGTATTTTTCAAATTATTATAGTGAGTTTTATTGATTATAACCGTAATTATTACAAAATATATAATTCCTTTCGTGTAATTTACATTTTTTGGTTTGTTGCTTTTTGGATATAGTGAGCGTTCAAGGGAGTTAGAAAAGCATTTATTAATATAAAAATGTTGTCAGTAATGCACACTGTTGCCATATAATTCACATACCCTTAAATAGTTTTTAAAAAAGGGGTATAAAACAATTAAAATTGATTTTTTTTTTTTTTAAATACAAAATATCACGTTGTTAGGGATAAGTGAATATTGTATAAACGTTAAAAATACTATGAGTTCTGTAAAAATAATCACACATAAAAATGGTACGGACGTAAAAATGTATTTATAATTTAATGCGTACGTTAAATATATTTTCTATATTTACTATAGAGTCTTATAATCAAATAAGTACTTAGTATACCCGGGTACTCGAATAATAACGACGTCACGCAATTGCCACTTGTCAGTGACGAAGAGCTAGGTATTTTTATATTTTTGACTTTTATGCGTACATAATGTTATTATAAAATATAACACTCCAATTTATTTTTTATTTTAAACATACAAACTTAAGAACTCATGTATTAAGATTTTATTAATCGGGGGTGAATCCAGGAAAATTTAACCGAAGGGGGAGGGTTGATTTTTAAAATTCATAGAGTACACACGTGATGTGCGTGTTTTTTACCTGCCTATAAACAATCTATTTACCAGACATTTTATTCCAATCATCAACTCATAATGGAGGAAAACCGAAAAAAAAACGTCGGTAAAATTAGAATATTTACGCAACATAACGGTTTCTATGAATATCGATTTTGTTTTTTTGTTGAGTACTCAGTAAAAGAAAATCGTAGACATGAATTTTTCACCAAATACTAATATTTGTATTTTCTAAATGTGGTACAAATTTTACAAAATATTCTGGCATAGTTTGGATTATTTATAGTTATTTGAAATTGTCGATTTTTTTTTTTAGTTTTACGTGGATAAAATATTTTAAATACTTGTTGAATGCTCGAAAATTAGACACAAGTTCTTCCATAAGTATCTCTTATGATAATAAAAATATATCGAAAATTTATAGCTAGGCATTTTTTTTTATACTTGTTTAAATTTCAAATTTGTATGAAACACAACAATCACTGCCTTTTTCATACTAAAACTACAATACTATACTACTACTCGTACATTTTCTATTTATGTGAATAAAATTATTTCGGGTTCATTAAAAAATTTGTTATAAGTTGTTGTTAATGGTAAAATAAAATTGAGTAATGTTCGTCGTTTATTTTTATCAGCGTTTTATGTTCATGTTTATGGTGTATAAATTGAATTATTCCGTCTATCTTACATTCTGATTTTTCCGCCTACAACACTGCACAGTGGTCTATCATCAGAACAGTGGCCGCGAAATTATTAATATTTTTTTTTTTTGCGAACGGGGGGGGCGGCAATTGCTCTTTTTCCCCTGGATCCGCCCTCGTTATTTATACATTACTCCTGAATACTCAAAATAATAATGTAATGTGACATGCGTGTAAGTGTACCGAGAGTACCGAGTTTTCCGAATACGACGAAATATATATAATTACATTATATTATATATTTTATTATTTATAAAATTGTTAAAGCGTAACGTATATTTTTCACATTTATTGTACATAACTGAGACAATATTATGCCATTTAAACGACTACTTTATTTTTTATAATACTTAGTTATTTAATATTATGTAATTGGTTTCATTACTTGAACATCTATTTAAGGTTATACATTGTTGCTAAAACTGTATTACTTTTCTGACTCATAAATATTATTTTCATAGTATACGTCATTATATTACATGCCAGTACAAATTCGTAAAATATGCCTAGTTTCGTTATTATACTCTCGTTCACGTTGTACAATATAATTGCTAGTGTGGAGTTAGGTTTATGCTTTTTAGATTCAACTAATGCGCAATTCTTTAACATTTTAAGTTTTTACTCGCAAACGTGACAAGGTTAGGTTAGGTTACAGTTAGTACACATTTTAGTTGGAAATTAATTTTCTTACGAAATTATTAATATTAATAAGTAATATTAGTCATTAACTTATTATTTTCTATATTAAATATTGTGCACTGTGCAGTAAATTATTTTTATTTTTTACGCTTTATACGTAAGTGTTACGTATTGTACCGGTCAATTATAATTATTACAATACAATTAGTCGATATATTTTATATACTCGAATATATAACATTTAATAATATATTATATATTACCGCATGTGCACAAATATTTTAGTAAAAAATCTAGTTTAGTTTCCGCCTTCGTTGAAATCGCACACGATACTAACGATATGTATTATATAGGTATATGTATTTTTTAATTTGGCATGTCCAATATTATTATACAATCTGTATGGTAACTATATATTATATACCTAGTACCTACAACAAAATAAGTTATGCAAAATAAATTAATAATAATGACAATCTGACAGTTAAGGCGAAGAGGTTTTTTTTAATGTTTTAGAATATTAAGGTCTCATATTCTTCCTGTTCGTCTGAAATACCCTTTATCCGAGGGTCACCGCAGCATGTCTGGGTTAATTTTTATATATATATATATATATATATACCACCAAATGTAGAATATGTTTGGGTACATAAATAAAATAAGAAAATCACGATGATTTATACATCAATACGTTGAAAAATATCCCTTGGTACTTCCGTAATATCGTGGCTACCTCCGACTCAAATTACCTATTCGACGTATTTTTTCCATCCCACCCTCCCCTGATTTATCCATAATACGTGGTTTTCCGTCGATCAAGTTTAACACCTACGATAACCAACGGGTAGGTTAGGTTTTCGTATTATCGTGTTATTTTTCAAGAAATATTTTGTACGAAAATGTTTTCTTAAAATTTGTATTCATTTGCATCCAAATGTGTTATGGTCCACTCAAGTTTAGTCAGTCATACTGGCCCCCATTTCTCACCCACCGCATCTCTCTATACTCATTACTGTTTTTTCGTCAACTCCACGTGCATATATTAGCAACAGTAATTTCCGTGTATTGTGCCAATGATAAATAATTACAGTTTAGTACTTAGTATTTATTGCACGAATTCCAACACGCGTAATATACCTTTATTACTAATAATTATTATCCGTATTGTTCGTAATACGAATGTGTTTGTGCATTATGTTGTTATTTGGCCAAAAAGCACATTGATTTAGGCGGCATTATCATTGTCCGTATATTATACGTAATAGTTGTATCTATTCGAAATATATTCGTATTTTTACAATTTTTAAAAACATGCGTACGGCTAGGTGCTGTGTACGCAATTGTGGTAATATTCACTGATTCTGGTGTAGTTGGAATGTCGAAACCATATTATATTATACACTTATGATTGATGTACCGGGTACATTAGTTAAATATATATTGAATGCATACGAGCATAATATTATATGTGCGAGAGGCACAGATTCAAAGTTGACTCCTTGAATGATAATTCAGATAAGAAATGAATACTGATTATAGGATAACGATCATAAAATTTAAAATTCAAAGAATATTATCAATATTCAAATCTTATTTCAATTATTATCAAGGAATATTATACAATTGTTTATAATATCATTGTGAAAGTCTATATATTGGCTTCCAACTTATTTTACTCAAAACGACGAGTGCAATGTGTCTATTATGAGTCGTTGGGTATTTTTTTTCGTTTAGTCGTAGGTTTTGATGTACATTTTTTCCAAAAGATCGTTTAAGGTTTACTATATTATAATATGGTGTTCGTACACAACAACGCCTTAAGATACTTTTGTATTCGAATACAAATGAAGATATTAATCATAAGTCAACAACAAATATGAAATCTTTATATATTGAAAACTGTTAACTGTGGGCCATCTGGAAAAATCCAAATTTCCAGACCGGCCACTCTGCCCCTGTAGGTACCTATATAATATATATATATATATATAGGTCTATATATATATATATATAGATTATATATATAGACTTAATAATACAAACATTGTCATTTAGTATAATAGAACAATGCACTAATCAATTAATATGAAGTTACTTACAATTATTAATTAACATTATCGTAGTATTTTCGTCAAGTCTACAATCTATTGCATATCTATAATATGTGTACATTATACTTAAAATTCGCATTGAATTGGATAGAATAATATTATTCGGGTGTTTAGAACTCGCACAGTGGGCCAGAATTCAATATTAATCGGCCAAAAATATATTTTTTTACGAACATTGAAAAACCCCAATTTTTGACCGCTTGGAGTTGAAACTTGGCCCACTCTACGTCGTCGATGCGTTCCGCAAATCGAAAATCGGGTAGGTGTAACGGGGAAATTCTAGCGTTAGGGACGCGCGCTGTCCTGCTGAATTGTAAACGTTCCGCGATTATTTAAATAAATTTGAAAATTCTGATTCGTGTACCGTCCGGGTTTTAACGCCCTCACGTTTAATGTTTACACGTCAGTGTAAAAATACACAGTGTCGTAAAAACTCAGTCGAGTACCACGCAGGCGGCACTCGACGTCCCAATGGCCGAGTTGCGAAACTCGAGACGTCTAGTCGTCGTACGATAATAATATGTCGACGTATTTCTCTATTTACCGGTCCGAACGTTGCGTTATGGCCGTAATAATATTATTGTTATTATTACGTTTGTCTAATCTCTTTTGTCTATCACGTTTGGCGCGCGAAAAAACCGTATACGAGAAGGAGGAACAAAAAAACAAAACAAAACGAACGAGCGAGCGGCGGCGTGGTGTCGGTCGGTCGTCCGGTGCGAAGGTCTCCGGGAGAAGTTTGGGTTTTTTTTTGTTTTTCTTATTAGTCGGTAATCCGTGGGCGGTCCGTCTGTTTCTGCAGATCCCGGCAGATCGGTCGCCGGTCACCTTGAGCAATATATTTTTTTTTATTATTATTTCCACCCCGCTTGCGTCGTCTCATGTGTATAGCGGCCGGTAGGTTTTTTTTTTTTTTTTTTTAAATCATTTTTGTTTACGCGACCGGCCTTTCGATTCGCTTATGATAAAGTTTATAACGGACGAGAAAATAACATTATAACGTTATTATATAGGTATTTAATATAATATTCTTATTGTCGGATGGATGGCCGAGTTACCGTGTGTCCATATTATTATTGTTATTATTACCTATAATATTATTGCATTACCACACGGATATTATGCGCGTATAAACTGCGCGCGTGTGCGCGGTAGGTAATACCGCGGTTACGTACCCGCGCACTTAAAACGAAAATTTGCCCGCGAGTCCGTGACGGTCGTCGTCGGGTACGGGCGGCGGTGTCGGAATATTCGCGGGGACACGGCGCGTAGACGACTTTCTCGCGTCGCGTGTGATATAATAATATTATAACATTGTACCGCGCCGCGGAATTGCGGTCAAGGTCATCGCCACCGCCGCCGCCACCAAGTTTGGCCCGCGCGAGTTTCTTCTGCCCTCCCCGAACGCCACGCGACTACAGGTTAGGTTAGGTTAACGCGTATCGCCGTCTCGTCGTCATAGCAAATAATATTACGTTTTGTCCGGAAATATTGAAAATATATATAAATTTTTTTTTTCTAAATTGTATTTTCACACGTTTTATATTAGTACCCACGTACCTGTTTGTGCGATTGTATTTTCTGGTAAAGATGCGAATTGCGTAGCGTCGATGTAGTTGGTTTTATACGAACACCCGTTTGGTTTTTTGTTTCTCGGAAATAACAATTTTTTTTTTTTCATTCAGTAAAAATGCTCCAAACCGTTCGCTAAAAGATTTTTTGCCCGGTGGGGGGTACTTTGATTGGAGATTCCAAACAAAACCGACAAAGAATAAATTGCACTCGTCTATGTAAATTCTGCGTTGAAAACAAACCTTACCAATTTACCGAGCTTCACTCTGAATCGTATTTTGATTGCAATGATTTATCGTTACTTTTAGTAATCAGTGCGTATGTAAACTAAATAGCACGTACCTTCTAAAATTTCCCACCTGTAGCAGAGGCCTACACATGGCGCACATAGAAGAACATGTCTGGTTATTCCACGTGTTGAATAGGAGGTATTACACTTTTAATTATTCCATTTTTGTATTTCAACTATTTCAAATCGATTATTTTGTGTCGTGATATAAAACGTATAATATTCAATGTGATATTTTACATAAGAATATTATAACGCCATAGGACTGTTGCTAAGTACCACTCGGCATTATTACAATCTTCCTGTTCTTAGACACGCCAACGCGATCCACAGGAAACGAGCGAGGTGGTGTTTTACCTATACATATGTATAATAATAATAATAATAATAATAATAATAATAATACACTCTGCAACGTAGTGCTGAAATCTATTGACTTTTACTGTACAAATCTCGATAAAATATTATAACGTTTCGTGGGCCGCAACAACCGTCAGTATAATATAATATTGCCAAACTGTTTGGTTTCTCACGTGTTTGCGGATTTTTGATGTTTCTCTCACGTTGAAAATGCTATTATTATATAGGTATAGAAACTCGCAGGTTATACATATGTAGGTATACTCGTCACAAAAAGTCTATTTTAAAAATATCGTAAAATTCAGTACGTAACGATTTCTCATGTAAACGTGTACAATGTGTAATATTATTAACTATTTACATACCAGTAGGTTCTTCGAAAGTTTAATTTTATGGGGCGCCGCGTTATCGCGTATACACGCCCGTCAGTGGCGGCGTAGCTATCATAAGGCAAAGCGGGACAGCTCTTGGGTATTGGACAAAACTACTTCCTTGAAATAATTGAAAATGTTGATGTAAACATATCTAATAGCGAATGTGCCAAATAATACGTGTTATACCCAGTCACAATCAGTATTAAAATACAACCCACAATATGCTATGAACCGCGTATATTATTGTAATGTCAAGTCAAATATCATGGAACACAGTGTCTATCAAAAACTATCTGTATAGGAAATAGTATTAGATAAGATCGATTTAAGTATGTATTATTGATTGCGATCAATAACAAAGCTGCTTCAAAATTGGATTTAAGTAAAGTGATCGATCAATTTGCTAATATTAAAGCACGTAAAAAATTATCAATTTTTTTTAGATACGTATTAATGGTTTAAATTAAATGATTTTGTAATAAACTGTATTATTTCTTGAAATAAGTAAGAAGGTATATATATATTTGAATATTACTCATAACCTAAATAAAGATGGGAAAAATTAGAAATTATATTTTTCATATGGATATTCGAAGCTGAATGGATGAAAAAACGGGAATTATTATAAAACTATTATCGGCTGCCAGCCGTCTGAACTATACATGTTTACCTATAGTGTCACATGACTTTTAAAATTATAAATATACTTTAGGCTGGATGCACACCATCATTATCTAAAGTATATTTTACAAATAAAGCTATTTATACCTACACAAAAATTATAACGAGCTATGAGTTGTAGTTAACAAAAATATTATATAATATTAAATATTGCATTAATATTTTTTTTTTCGATTTGGTGCTTCCTTTAATATCACTGATTTATTCAAATTTGTTTAGTTTGGAAATTTGAAGAATTTGTTGAAATACGCAAAAAAAATCGCAAAATCTGAAAAACAAGCACTTTACTACAAAATCTATGAAATATGCAAAAATATGCACATTCAAATTTTAGATTTGATTTCATGGAAACCAGAAATTAATTTATTTCGCTCATTGCTATATTCTACAATAAATTACAAATGTATACAAATGCTTTAAGTGCCGAACCCCGGTGATGACTAATAGACCAAGGGGAAGACTTCGGCAACGGTGGCTAGATAAAATGAATGAGGACTTAATAATGGAAGACGTAACTGCAAAACTGGAAATCGCATTAGATCGTAACAAATGGAAGAACTTAATGGAAGCTGCAAAAGGCTCAATGGCCAGCAAACAAATGAATAAATAAATAACAATAATATTATTAAATACGCGAAAATTAAAAAAAATAAACATATTAATTTTGCCGGCAGCCAGCAATCGGCATTGATAAACGGTAATACGTATAGTACATATTATATCGGTGGCGTATCTGAAACTCAATCAATGGGGCGGAAAGGGGGCCCTTTTAATTTTAAAAACTGAAATCTACAAAAATGTTTAATGGTATTACATACGTATACACAAGTACAAGTATACATTCGTGTTCCAAACCCGGAAGAGACCACGCAGTCGAGTAAGAGTTTTACATTTTATCATAATCAACATTCTCATCCTTACATAGGGAAAGGTGATAGGTGAATAGGTCAAGTAGCAGGCATTAACTACATGCCATTTTAAGACGTTCCGTTGTCGCCCTAGTTCTTTTTCTATTATTACACAAATATTCCACTATGCGATTGCGACTCGCCTATAAAGTTAATTAAACGCGGCCGGTAGGCACTTGAGAAATAATTGTGAGAGAAATACAAACGAGCGTTTATAATTGTAATTCCACTCGAGATAATATTATTGCTATCGTTCCGATTCCACGATTTATACTGTCGTGTTACCGTTAGTGATGTGAGTTAAATCCGGATTATCCAAATATTCAATAAATCCGGATTTTTGGACATTCGGATCCGAAATCCGAAAATTTATGTTTCCAATTTTAAAACCCAAAATTTGGGTTTGACCGATACAGATTTCTGTTTTTTTTTTAATCTTAAAATCAAATACTTGATAAATTGTATTACATTATAAAAAGAGTTAAATAATTTTTCACATATTTTTCTAAAATATTCTATTGTTGGTTAAACATGTATTTGTACGAGTGGTTCTGTTTCACTTTTTTTTTTTTTAACAGAAAAATAATTTATGTATAAATAAATTTTTATATACTACGTATTTTATCTTAAACAATTTCTGTATAAGAAAAGTTCTGGTTTAAGCAATTTAAAATACCCAGCGATACTAGTTTTATGAGAAATGAATAAAATAATATAAAATAAACATTTTTAAAAACCGAAACTCTGATTTCGGATTTCGGAATCCAAAAATCCGGATTTTCCCCATCAGTAATTACCGTACGATATGACAGCGGCCCGTGTTTCCCTGCGGCTAACCGAAACCGATTATATCGGCGCAGGCCAATAAAATGAGCAATGCAAATTATAATTTTTCTCCGGTCTCAAAAATATCCGCGAATACCGATGTACGTTAATATAATTAATAATAAATTATTATTGACGTCGTCGTGTACGTCCTACACGTGCCGACTTGAAGGCGCACTCGTCTAATACGTAAACAAACCATTTGTACTCGTTATGGGGATTTATTTTTAAAATAAAAACTGTACCTATAATACATTCAAACGCGTATAAAAAATACTCGTTGAAGAAATTTATAATTATTTTGTGTATACGTAATAATAAACATATTATACCTACATTTACAATATTTCGTAATAATATAATTATAATTCGTATTCCGTGTGTGCGTTCGGGTCGTACCGACACGACCGGGCCGCGGATTACACGTATATAATATTGGCACGTGTACGTTGTAATCGATGATTGTCGGAGGTACAGAATTTTATAATAATAATAGTAATAATACTATACGGCGTTATAATATAATATGTGTACAGGTATTTACCTATCTAAATGCTTATTATTACCGACATCGGGTCGTGTGCACTCCATCGCGAACACGTACACATTAAGTCGTCGTCGGAGACAGTAAAACAACGCGATAATAATATAATGTAAGTAATAACGTCGTTATACAACGGCGAAACATAATGTATTTATATATATATGTATACAGTCGACCATTTTTTTTTCATTTTTAGAAAAACCTGGGTTGGGTATCTAGAAAATGTCCGCATCTATTTTGCACAATTTTTACCTACCGAAAAAGTGTTTTACGAGAAAAAAAAACTAATAAATTTAATTTTAGTAAAATTATAATTAAATCTACAACTAATTATTATTAATACCTATTATAGAAACTATAATGAGTTCTTCGCTTTCTCTTCTTCTCGGAATCTAAAAAGCTTAAGTGTTTATTTTTCGCAAGAGAAATATTCTTTTGGAAAAATTTATTTTTTTTTAAGAAGTTTTGTTTTTTTATCTAAACAAATATTGGTATAGAATATTATTTTTGAAATCTGTTTGTACATTCAAGATGTTAAAATATAATATTCTATACCAATTAGATATTAAATAAAACTTTTCAAATCTATGTCGTCTCAATCTTTTTTTTCTATGTATTTCTCATTTTGATTTTATTTCGAGTCGCATATTATTTTTTCGCCTTTGCTAAATCGCAAACACGTACACATTAAGTCACCGTCGGAGACAGTAAAACACCGTGATAATAATATAATGTAAGTAATAACGTCGTTATATAACGGCAAAACATAATGCATATATATACAGTCGAACACCAGTACATAATAGTAGTAATAATCGAAAATTAAAATTAAAAAAATAAAAACAGAAAATTGTAGTTATTGAGGAGTTACCCGCGATAATAGTTACGCGTTGGTAATAACACTAACAACACTCGGTTCGTGCCTATATAATATCCGTGATACTGTGTACACAACGCACAGCATATAATAATTTTACTTGTGTACGTACGATAATAATACAAGCACTTATGTAACGACCGCGTGAAAATATTATAAAACGATAATCTCGGAAAAAAAAAAAAAAAAAAAAAATCACAATTATAATAATCTGTGACGCTGTGATGTTGCCAACAGTTGAAAGGCCGGTGGGATATTATTTGAAGTGTGATGATGACCACAACACCAATATTTGCAGTACACCGTCACCGACATGGCTGACAAGTCAGACCTCCTAATAATTGGACAGTATTTTTTTTTTTTTTTTTAATTATTATTATTGTTATTTGCTGTAGTATTCGGTATAAAACCTAATCGAAGTGAAAATGTGCACACGCATTATTATAATACGCATTTTATTTTTATTTCGTTGTGGCAATAACGCGATTTCCAATTGTAGGGAAAACCGATAATGTAATGTAATGGGTTGGGAAGGTGTAAGGGATTTTTGGCAATAATTTAGTTTACACACAAACAAATAAAAAAAAAAAAACGATTATGAGCGGAGCTGGGTAAACTGATACAGTTATAGTAATTGTATAGTGTTTCCCCTCCCCCCTATAGCCTATAGGTAACCCAGAAATCAACAAAAATAAAACTAATTTATCGTCATCTGTTGTTATTTTTTTTTTCATTTTTAGAAAAACCTGTTAGGTATCTAGAAAAAACTATAATGAGTTCTTCGCCTTCTCTTCTTCTCAGAATCTAAAAAAGCTTAAGTGTTTATTTTTCGCAAGAGAAATATTCTTTTGGAAAAATTTATTTTTTTTTTAAGAAGTTTTGTTTTTTAACTAAAAAAATATTGGTATAGAATATTATTTTTGAAATCTGTTTGTACATTCAAGATGTTAAAATATAATATTCCTTACCAATTAGATATTAAATAAAACTTCTCAAATCTATGTCGTCTCAATCTTTTTTTTCTATGTATTTCTCATTTTGATTTTATTTCGAGTCGCATAATATTTTTTCGCCTTTGCTAAATCGCAACCGCGGTCATATTTGCGTTTTGTTTTGTTGTTTTTCTATACACATGTATATTTATTTATTTGTGTTGCATATATATTTCATATGGGTTTCATAATATATATTATTATTATTTTTTTTTTATTTTTAATATTTGATATAATATTACTATAGTAAATATTTATATAATTTATTTAAACCAAATAGGACTAAATTTTCCAACGCATTGCATACATAAAATAGACTTACCATACCGAATTGTGGGGTGAGAGAAGGAGGAATGTTACTGTACAATGGAATATTTTAGTACAACGTGTAGCGAGCTGTTAAAAGTTGTAGGATGTCGAACTCGTGACTCGTCGTCGCGCTATACGTATCCAAGATCTTTGCTTACAAGAATCGCGTTGCACAGAATGACGAGACTAGACCTCTCTTTTTCCATACAAGAATTTCCATTGACCGTATCTCATTTTAATTATAAATGCATGCGTGGACCCGGCGTTGCCAAACTAGCACGGTTTTTTAAAAAGGTTTTTTATTTTTAATAGTTGTTTAACAACCATTATATTTTGTTTTGTGTTATTACGTCTAATTTTTTTTTTTTGAGGGGGGGGGTTGGAGAAAATGGTTTGGCGTTCAAAAAATTAAATTATCACGCGTAGTTATCTGCCGCTAGGAATAATATTTCCCATGGAACGTTCCCGGACACAGGGAATATTTTGGAAATATTCCTATCTCTTAGGAATATAAAAAAAATAATTTGAATAGTTTTCTATTTTTGGTAATTTTGTTTGGATTATTTAATATAAAATGTAATTTGGATGTTCGTATTACGTATAAAAATGTTTCTTATTTTCCAATCAGATCGTTTATACGTTTAAAAGTGTAATACCTAACTTCGATCCTAAATTCTAAAATTTGAAATTTAAATTGTTTAAAATTAAAGTATTATAACGACAAAGGAATCGTTTAAAATCTAATCTGTACACAGATGACTGACATTTAAGTGTATAACTTGAGTTTGGTAAGTATATTTTTTGGAATTATCATAATGTCTTCATGTTCTCCTATAATACGTTCGGGCACAGGTCGTCCGAATAATTTATGATTTGTATTTGTTAAATTTAATTCAATAACGAGCAGACCATATGAACAAAATGTATAGAAATTATCATTTTCCCGGGAATTTGCACACCGCTAATCACGCGCTCTCTTGTCGTACCCAGTACGGGCCCGTAGAGACCTTCGGATTCCGTTCGGACGACATACTATTACATTATTATTATTACGATATTAAAATATGCATTGCAGTGTGTGTGCGTGGCGAGTGCGCGATATAAGTACAGGTATAAGTGCGCAGCCGTTCACCTCGTCGTTGAAAAAACGGCCGTGTTACATATTTTATTATTCCGCCGCTGCCGTTTGTTTACTTTCTGAAATCGTTGTGGTATTATTATACAGCTGATTTATAATACAGACGTCCGAGTCGATCGAATAATAAAAAAAAAAAACCGACACGATTCGACGTTATCGAATATATATATATATACAATAGGATTATGCGCAGTTTAGAGGCCGTCGTCACAGTAGCTATTTGCCGTATCCTCTGTATTTCTAACGGGCGATATACCGAACATTTGTTTACGTAAAACACGAAACGTTTTTAGTCGAAAATGTCAACTAATTAGTCAAAATCGGTCTTAGAGATAAACCACCTAATATACAATTTTGTAGATGACAACGTTTTAAAGACATACCTTATCGACATTTTTTTTTTTTTTAAATTAACTATTATTCATTTATTGTATGACTTTTAATTATTATAAACACGTAACAATCGGTACACCAATTTTACGAGTAATAAAATTCAAATATATATATATATATATATGTAAAAAATAATAAATCTCTAGAAATTGATATCTATGTTTGTTGTCCAATTCACGGTTTCCTTTGCTAGTTCAATTCACCGCAATCACCTGTGTGTTTAGTAGTCCGCATATTTCAACTCCTGTTCTTAACCGGTTACGAGTTACCCAACCCTGGCGTGGAAGAGAGAATCCTGCTAACAATATGTTTGTGGGTTAGAGATTCACTGTTCTTGAGGGCTACGTTTTTCCATTACTTGTACCAGTCCACGATTGCACTGAAATCGGAATACCTAAGAGTCTTTTCGTGGTGGTTTCCTAAATTTTAATCGTGTTCTAGCAGTGGTTTTCAATGTTTTAATTATCAGGGACAACATTGAGTTATCTGTACCCTCGTGTTTTCCGACACTGTTTACCAGGGTCTCTGTGCTTCTGGCTTTAGGGGGTTCCGTTCATTATACTCTCATCAATATTAATTATTAAAAGAGTTAAACGATTATTAAAAAAAAAAAAAATGAAAATTATGATTTTTCGTATATTCATTCGATAATAATTATAGTTGAATCAGTGACGCTGAACTACAACAAAAATTCATAATGACGAGTATAAAATTTGAAACAACATTGACAATAATAATCTACTCAAGGAACTACACAAAACAATCGTGATAATTATGACGACGGTTCGACGCCACTGAGTTGAATTTGTAGAGAATTTTAAAACGCCAACGAGGTTGTATTTAAAATGTTGTCATCTACAAATTATACGAGTATAATAGGTGATTTATCTCTAAACCCTATTTTAAAGGCCTTTTCGTTTGTTTTAAGTAAACAAAATTTTGCTATATCGCCTATTTGGAATACAGAGACTTCAAATACCATTGCAAAGGCCTCTTAACGGACAATATAAAAAACGTACTGTACAGGTACATCCACAGCCTTTAAACGCCGATCCAATGCAGGATCAATATATACAGGGCGATTGTTTCATCATGAACCATGATCAAATGTTGTATGCTAGCTCTTTCTAATAATGGTTGTCCTCCAACCTCTTTCTCTAATGCAGTAGTCCGTTTATTATCAGGTCTATGACATGCATTCGTTCCGATGTATTATTGTAGGTACTTCTACTCTGTTACTATATCGTTTAAAATATGTTTAATGGTCACAAACTGGTTTGCCTTTATTTTCATTATGATTTAATTTTTTGCTCGTTATTCTAGTTACAGCTATTCAAGTAATAATAATAATAATTAACTACTTAAAAACTCAACTATTTATTTTTTTGTATTTGCTCTTTCGGACGTCATCTGTGTTTTTTTCGGCTTACAAATTATTATACACCTGTATACTTTGAAATTTTTGGTATAGGTACAATTTTAGGTAGTTAGTGAGTTTTATCGTATATTCGACGAGAATGCATTTCACGTCACAAATTCATTTTTTATCGTTACTAAAAAAAATTATAATAATATTATGCGTTTATACAATAATTCCATTTCCTGAAATACCGATAAAATAATATGTTATAATAATGAATTATCGAATAGAATACACATTTTTAACGTTGTGTATAAACGCGAATCAAACAACATAGACAACCTAGAATATCTAAACCGTAGATAAAATCACAGAAAAAGCATTGCAGAATATTCCTATGTGCGTACATAATATATATTATAATATTTACATTTACGTTTATATGCATAATAATCCAGTTACCAGGTGTTCTACAATTACAATACTGATTTCATAGACGGAAATTTACCATAATTTTAGAGGAGGCTGATATTTTAAAATATTTTACTTTTTATCAAAACCGCACTCCACGCTTTCAAAAATTATATTACCGTGCGACACCCTAAGTACCTATGATTTATTTTAGACATCCATATCATACATACACGAGTATGAATAATATTTGAGTATATTTATGGGAGCCTAATTTCTCTGTTTGTACATTTTGAGGGGGCATAGTCCCCTCAAGTCCCTTCCCAATTATGACCGATTTAATAACTATTATTATATAGTATTTATTAATTGTGTATAATATAAAACGTATACTTAAGTTTAATATACGAGGGAAAACATATATTAAAAAACCTACTTATGTGTTAATCAATATTTAAATTGCAATAAGACGGTTATGACAAATAGTAAGTACACATTTTGTTTATTTGAGATTTTATTCTATAATAGATCACTCTAGTAGTTTTTTTAAACATTTAATTTGTTTGCGTTTCGTTTTTAAAAATTCAATTTCCCAATCGGCTTTGATTATATTCTAGTTCAAAGTCGTAAAAACTTAAATCAACAGGTGCGGGTAGTTTTTTTTCTTTTCAGTTACACTCTTTTCGGTCAATCGATTTCAACATGAATTTTATGGCGGCGGTTTTAACGATCGGTGTACCGAAGCAAACCTCATAATATTATTAATTTTTATTATAGTGTGTAAGTATATAGCGGGTACGCGCATTGTGTTTTAGATTCAGTTTTACTCAAATGTGTTTCTTTATTGCTCGGAAAATTAATATGTCACGCTATAACTTAAGCGATGCGGTATTTCCACCCGGCGAAACTTATTTTATTTTAAACATTTGATTAGATTCCCGACAGCAAATGACGATACTTTTTAACTGTCAAACTATAGAATTATCATTATTATTATGATATAGTATCATTACCTATTGTACTCGAGTCGCATGTACAGACAAGAAAAAATGAAGCCATAATAATTAGTTGAATCGAATCGATGTGTTGCATTTTAAGACGTTATTTCAAGTAAAATAATATTAATGACAGTTTTAACTATATATTATACAAATTATAACTATCTATTTAAAATATGTATGTATATTACCAAAATTAAATGTACACACTGTACACACCCGATATTCATTTTTCTCGACTTTTTATGTGAGAGCTATACAACTGGTTTATTCCCAACTAATTTCACTTCCAATGATATTTTTATTTATAAATTATACTTATAGAATTTAAATTTATCTCGTAAAATTTGTTTATCGTGCCTAATTGAAATCGACAAAAATCAATGAGATATGGTTTATATATATATATATATAGATAGACGTGAGTTATCAAATTAATCGTGTTTTTTTTAAAAAAAAGTAGGTATTAACACTAAATAATTATTTAGGACGGAAATTATTATTCTTTTTAAGACCAGAGTATTTTTACTCTCAGTATTATTAAGAGTGTGTATCGGGAGAATACGTATTGTAATACAAAGTGTAAGCAGAGATGCATAAGTATTAATTTTTTATTTTTGTCTAATTTCATATTGTTGTGCTTATCACGTATCATTACTTACTTTTAATAGACATAAATATTTATACATACAATTAATATTTCTATAACATAAACATTTTTGTTTGACGCTGAAAGTATAAAATCAATACAAAAAATAAATACGAATTTGTGCCCGACATTGGAAAAAATATTTATTTTAATTTTAAGTTTAAATTAATATACCTGCGTACGAAAAAATATTGGTATGTGCTTACCTATAGTAATAAAATATACAATATATTATTGCAAAAATATTATTACTTGTTACCGGTAAACTCGTAATAATACGTTGAAGTAAATTAATACAGTATCCTTGCTCAATTGAAAATGCAAAACCCAATATTAACTACTATTATAATAAGGTTAAAAATTGTATTATTAATTACTTTAACTTTTATATTAGAAGAATATTATGTTAATATATAGCAATTTTACCTATAGCGTTATTATATTTGTAAACATCATAAATAAACAGCTAATAAATAGCATAGAAGTTTATATATTAATAAATAATAAATACCTATAAGGTACGCATATATTATCATCGAAACTATAGCGCTAAATTGATTTTTATATTTTCTAGTATCCAAACGGTGTTTTATAATTATATCACTGTATAAAGAAAAAATAGTATCTAATAGTTTATAATAGATATAATGACAAATTGGAAAGCCAACGTAGTCAGGGAAATATAGACTCGTAAATCATTTTATCGTGTGCCTATACTTGTATATTATGTTATACGAGTAAATACTCTCGCAGTGGCACAAAACAGTGGAGGGTACATCATCGTAGGTAACCACTTTCCATTATTGAATTCATGGGAACCTACAAATAATAAGACGCGTGAGTGGAGTAAATTTTATCTATTTTTTTTTTTATATATATATATATATATATACGAGATATTTCATCACGGTACATATACTTACAATCGAATAATTTAATTCCTATCGTAAAGGCACCTATCTATTTTAAATGATTTTTGTCGACCGTTTGTGTTGGAATATTATAATATTTTTATCAATGGAAATATTTGATTTTTATTGCACCTATATTTTCCTGCTATCGTCTCACATAACAATACCACCCATTGTACAATAAATTGACGCGTTATAATTTTGATATTTTATACCGAAACTAGCAAAACTTCGAACTCTGTCGCTCTGAAAACGCGTCGTGCCGCCGCGGCTAATCGGATGGGATTTCGATAAAAATATGATCAGTTTTTGATCAGAGTTTTTGCAATTCTTAACGGGAGCGTTTTTAGTGTAAAATATTGAGTGTATTATATAACGAAATCAGTACTTGAATTAAGGGGGGGGGGGAGTACTCTTTATTTTTTTTTTAAATCGGAGTACTTTTGCGTTCCCCTTCTATTTTTTTCCAATTGAAGTACTATAGCATTTTTTTACTTTCTGTATCTTGCTAAATAATAGTACTATCGAAGTAAGTCCTCAAGCACCGTAAGACGCAGAGCTACATAATGTTTTACAAAAACTCATTAAAGACGTTAGAAAAAGTGAATGCCGAAGAAGAAAAATATATCTTTATTTTTTATTGTGGGGAGCCCGGCGTAATATTATTTCGTTTTAATACGTCCGAATGCAATAATAATACTTATAATACTAATATTCATTATCACAGGGAACTGTGCGATTTGCGGTTTAAATGACCTACGATGCCGAGTCACGAGTTCAAGGGTTTTGGTCACTTCAAACTATATAGTTGTGTAGTTTTTATGATATTTTTGTTTTGTTAATAATATTTTTTGATCGAATACCATTGCTAGTTAGGGTTCACTTGACAGTTTCAATGTCGTGTTTTGATCACGACAACGCACGATCGCGTTCAGTTGTTTTGTTCTAAATAATCACAAAAACGACGATACTATAGAACACAATAATATATATATTTTGTTTGTCAAATTTTACTATATAAAACTATTTTGCCTACTGAAAATGTGTACGTGTAATTCCAATAAATAAAAATAAAAAATCAAAATTATTATCACCAAAACAAATTTGAAAAAATATTGCTTCAAATGTTAGCCTTAGCATATTTTATATTTATTACATTTCAGTTCACATGAAATGTTTAGAAAAAAAAATGTTCTTTTTTTTATTATGTTAAGGTATAAATATATTATAAAAAGATTATTATCAGCCTTCTTACTATACGTATGCACCGTGTATTATGTAAATTTTGTTTTAAAACACGCGGAAATAATTCAAATAATTCGTGCAATATGCTTTTCGTGACCAAAGTCTAATAAAAATACTTAATATAACTTAGGTATACCACCAGAGAACAGACTTTTAATCCCTACATAATATAAATTATAGTACATAATTCGAATAGGTAAGGAGTTTAAAATTTAGGACCGAATAGATGAGATTCTAATTAGATTTCCCACTACCTTATAATAAAACAGAAAACAAAAATCGTTTTAGAAATTAATACGCAATATAATATCAAAATATAATTTAAAAACATATATATATAAATGTAAAAAAAAATAAAACAAAAAAATAAATATGTGTAAAAAATATGTAGAAAAAGAACAAAACAAAGCCCGGAGTATTATATAAATTGTGTGTAATTTAAATCAAAAACCGGTTGGTTTGTTTGAAGATGTGCTAAAAATGTTATTACAGGTATGTAGTGCTTGTAATATATGTATACCTACTACTATTTAGTATCGATATTATATTATAGAAGGTCATGTATGGTATTAATTTACCCCGAAGATAACTACAGTAGTTATAGAATTTAATATATCCATTTAGCTTTCAAACGATATATTTATATATACGCCTGTCAATTATTTAGCAGCGTTATAGAAGATTAATTAGGTACTTTTTTTTATTTAATAATTGAATTATTTTATTTTTCACAAAGTTAGTATTGTTTTATTAGATTTTTTTTTTTTTTTTTTCAATCAGAAATTGGCTAAATCTGGCAAATTGTATATATAATGTCCTTCAATATTTTATTTTATATTTTGGAAACCTTGACAAAATATAAACATGAAATGTTAACATTTTACTTTTGGATAAAAAGAGTGGGTTGATGGAAAAATGTATAGGTACACAACGGCATTTACTTAAACTATACGTCTTTACATTTTTATTCTTTATATTATACTTTAGTGATAAAATGGCAATATTCCTTTAGTTGTCCGGTTATTATATATTAGATTAACAGTTTTAGAATATTATCAGTTATCACGCCAAAAATTATGAAATAAAAATAGAAATTGTAGGGTAGGTATTTAATTAAGATATATTACTATGTATTTAAGGAAGATATAATATTTATCATAATATATAGTAGTTAAAGTAAAATGCTTATCACATCTGTTTATGCTATGTCTACAATGAACTGCAGAATAAACATAATATTAGATAGTTATACCTTACTATTTATTTACTACTATAGAGAAATATTATGTGCAAAAGTTTATTTAAATTGTTGGTCAAAGGCATTTCGTGTTTAATACATATACTTAAAACATATTAAAATATAATTATTTTCTTAGTATTTGATATTGTAAAAATATATAAGTACATTTTTAAATAGTACTCGTACATCTTGTTTATAAATATATCTACACACGCTTGAAAATTTATATATTTTTTCAACTTTTGTTGATTTGATAGAATTGAATAGAGCCATATGTTCTGTCCTTACAGTAGCTATAAAAAGTACGTATCATTAAAATGCAATTGAACAGAATTATCGTACAACAACAACGAAAAATTGCTCAACTTATACCACTCCGCAGTCAGAATTATTGTTTGTTATACCCGTCACAATAATAATTTAGTTTCGTTTTAATTGGCGTTAAATTTAACAATACATTATTTCATATTATTTTTCATTGATCTTTGTCATACAAGCGTGCAATATAATATAATATATAAAATGTGCGTACCCTAAGCTGTTGCGTTGTAAAATAGTGAACGTGACCATGAAAAGGCTGTGTAAGCACCTAATAAAAGAACGGGGGATTATTGGTTCCAAGGATTCGAGAGTGCGCATAATTTCCATGGGTGCATTTTCGACTAGCAGAAACACAGATTTAATTTTTCTGTCACACACATACACACACACGTGCGGCATTATTAGGTACCTACCTACGTTTACTTATGTTATACATGATACAATTTTAATGATAAAAAATTACATCTCGTTCAAAATTATTTCGACATTTTTTCACCCGTATTATTAACATAAAGAAGTGCCTTTTATCTATACAATTTTATCGGCGAATATTTTACGTAAGTACCTATAAAATATTATTTATTATTTAATATTGTTTAAAATGTCCAATATTACTTGAGCTACCTATATATTTGTTTTACAAATAATATTTATTATTTTCTATACATTTTTGGTTCGATCTTTCCATGTGAATAGTTTTAATATGGTTTATAAAGGCAATGATATTTGTTAGACGTTCTTTAAACAACAATTAATTCATTACGAAACTGCGGTGGATTTTAATAAAATCCCGTTTATTTATCAAAATATTTTGTATATACATGCATATTCTAACTATCAAGCGCATTTAAATTATCTGTTTTATAATATTATTATCATTAATCGAAGGACGTGAATAACGGATTCAATTATATTTAATCAAATAAATATACTATACACATTGATCGGAAATACGTTTAAACTGTAATTTTTTTCTAAATACATCAATTTTTGTTATTGGTCCCAATAATATTGTAAAATAATATACACCTATTATTATATATTGATCTCCTTTCCCTGTCCGAAACATGCAGTTGGCCTAATCAAAGTGCGAAATGCAATGGTTTTACTATGACGTGTTTTTTATTTCTGTCTGTGAACAACTTTTCTATCAGACACTCTGGTCCGATTTTCGAGTGTAGCTCCTTTTCTGAACGAATTTGGGATATAGTTGGTGTATGTGGAGATCATTTTTTGATTTTCGTTATATTTTTCTTAAGAATTCAGAAAAATCAGATAAAAACGGGAAAATTTACGGAAATAATGATTTTATTATTTTCGATTTTTTTTTATTTTTTTTTTGTAACTCGGTTAAAAATATTCGTAGAAACCTAAAATTTGTACAAAATATTCATATTAGCCATTTCTAGACGCGGGTATTTTTTTTAGCTCTTTATAGGCATTTACATTTTCGAGTATTTTTAGTTTTTATTTGCTTTTATGTGGACAATATTTGTTTAGCTTTAGCAGAAATGCACACAAATTTGACAAAATGTCCATCATAAATCGTACTTATTGGCGAAAAGAATAAAGTTGAGCGTATTGTAATAACTTTTTTTTTATAAATGTTTAAATGTAAAAATGTTTGTGATAACCGTGAAAATGGCGACATTCAAAACACGATTAACCGGACTTTGCTCAGTATCGTTTTTCGTTAGCATTGATTCTTAGATATAACTTAAATTATTCCCTCTATATCCAACCTTACCGAATTTTTTAATTTACAATTTTACATGATTGAATATCGATATAACTCGCCTACAGTGTATCGGCTCACGTTGAACGTTTTCATTTTTATTAATAAATTATTGTTATTTTATTTTTAACAGTCCAATATCTTGTATTATATATATAAATATATATATATATAAAAAACAATCCCCACGTTGGTAAATGTTTTATTACAGTTTCTTGTGAACTTTTTTATGACGTACCGTAACGTTAGATTAGTAATAGACTGTATACCTGCCTACACTCGCAATTATTATACGATGACAAATTTTAAACGGTGATAATATTAATTTTTTACCCGACTATAATCAATAGAGACCTCGAGGGGGACCATGAAATGGTGTTTTTTTTTTCGCTCTTTCTCTCACTCCCGTTAATCTGTGTAACGCGGAAGACAGCCGTCGTCATTGCAGTCAGCGTTTTCTGGCACGAACCAGCGCGCTAACTTGCCGCCGCCGGCCGCTTTCTTACGGCGCGGCGTGTCCCTGAGCTATACGACCGAAAATCGTTTTTTGACTATAATACGTATAGTGTCGTTGGATTCAACCGCCCAACCAAAACCTTGGAATTCCACAAATTGCTCTCTCTTTATCCGTATCATACACGCCGCCGCCGTGTAACATATAATATTGTTACGGTATATGTTATTTTTTAATATATTGAATGTACAGACTGATATTAAAAATAATATTCTATGCCAATATTTTTTAGATAACAAATAAAACGTCTAAGTCATCTCATCTCGTTTTACAATATCTCTTCTCCTAAGTATTAATTTGCATTCCGTGTAAAAAAAAAAAAAAATAAAAAAATGGTAATTTTTTCTATTTATTCCCCGTTCCGTTTTTATATTCAGTCGCGTATTATTGTTATCTCCTTTGCTGTTTTTATTATCCGACGATGATTTTCAAAATCGAAATCGGTCATACACACACTACTTATATAATATTCCAGACTGTTTTGTTATAATTCTACATATATTTACAATTATTTTTATTATATATATATATATATTTGTTATTTTTAATTTTGATACAATTTTGAAAATGATGTAGTTTTACTTCAATATTAAGACGGGCATGCGGCCTATGATCCCATACAGGTCCTGCACACGAGTCTTGTGTAGTAATTTTATAAAGTCTAAATACTTGAGTACAAAACACGTTTATTCTCTTAGTTAAGGGTAATTTTAAATAGTAACTATTTAGTTAACATATGTTGTTATTTTCCTGAACATGCGTTATACCCAAATTAATTTATATTTTAGAACTAAATTTAATTTGGCTTAAGTTATTGTTTTTGGTATTTTTTTCTACAGCTGTCGGTCCATTAAGAACCATTGAAGCCACCACGAAACCTCTCGAAAACGTTTATATTTTTTTATTAGGATAACTGAACTTAAACTAATTCAAAAAATTGGTTAACTTGCCCAGCCTAAATGCAAACATTTAATTGTAATATATGCCCGCGAACATAGTTGGACTTGCCCGATCCGCTAGTCCGCGATTGCGGACTAGGCCCCGATCTAATTATAGTTATTGGTGCCTTTGATTTGTTAATTATTATTATTATTAATTGAATATAAACCAAAATAAAGTTTATTAAATTGTATCAATAAACTACAAATACGCGAAACCGTAAAGAATTTGGATAATTCAGGAATAGTTGGAATAGTATTAGGAATAGTTAGCGTATTTATTAATTGTATTGTGACAAATAAATAATAACGCTAAGGCAGATTTGTTTGTTATCGTCATTTGATTTCTTGGTCTTTAGTTATATATAACAGTTATCTATCATTATAAGGTGGTTATTTTCTGTTCAATTTTTGGACGGGTTATGTTAATCTAGAATTCATCATATTATAAAAATCATAATTTATTCTATTATTATTTAACAACAAAAACGGTCATTCGTTTAACTCTCGGTTTTCAACTTGTCATAAGCGAAATACGTAGTTATCGAGCATAATAGTAGTTTAGGAGTTAGCTAAGTACTGAATATTTTTGAATTTTTTTTTACCGAAGGACGAGTGTTGTGAATTTATGATATTTAAACAAAAATACAAAAGTGTGGCCGAAAAATAATGTATTAATGTATTATAAATTCCAATGTATTGATAGTAATTTAAAACAAAAATATATGTCTTTTAAGTGTTGATTGTGCCAACAATAAAATTAACTAGGTGATACAATTTTAATTGGTTATATTCTTTATAATGCAACCTTTTAAATGAATAATAAATATATCATATTTATTACAGGTGTCAGAAGTGTCCCTAAAAAGTGACAACTATTTCATGACACTAAGTTCACTTATGTATTTCATATAAGTGAATAAATAAAAAAATAGAGGGTCGGGGGAAGCTTTTCCTTTCACTTTTCACTTTTATTACTTATAACGATTTTGGATGGGACCCAATTTTCCCAAATCGCTGACTGGGCATTTTTGAGCCAGTCCGACATTGCTCGCGAGGTTTACTATTAGCGCGGCGAGCAGTAATTATTGTTCTAACTAAAATGAATGGACAGTTTTGCTTCTGACATTTCCTTTTTCTATGCCCGTAGCATATTTATAGAAACAATATTATATAATATATAATAATAATATTATAAAATTGCATTAAGATGGTTATCAGGCGGCGGACCTTAATACAAAATGTAATATTATTATGTGGGTTATTGTCTCAAGTGATTATTGTGCACACCAAAACAAGTTTACGATGACCGTATAATGTCCTTGCACTTTCTATTATATTAATAAAAATAGCACCGCGACATTGCGCGCATACACAGTTGAACTAAATGATTTATGTTTAGTAAACTAAAAAAAAAAATAATTATTTATTCAAAATATCGACTGTGACTGCAGTTTAATAATTAGGTGTGTTATATGTTTTAACAGGAATCTAAAATGGGGTTCGGTTCCAAAGACGAGTGGTGCGGAACCATCGTCAAGTACAGCATGTTTTTGTCCAATTTCATCATATTCGTAAGTCATGTGATGTTTTTTTTTTTTTTACGACTTTACAGTTGTTACATTTATTGGACTTGTTGTAATCTGAGTGCGCGTAAATTATTAATTACGTTGCAGATTCGGGATTAACAAAATATTATAATAAATAATTATATAATCACGGGCGTTTGACTAAGGTCGACAAAGGTAGATAATTCTAGATACCCACACTTGCGGGTGTAAGTGACATTTTTTTGTGAAATATCGCAAGAGTGACACAATTCAAAATTTAATTATTTTTAATTTTTAGTTAGATAACGTACTCGTTCCTCGCGAACGATTTACAATCCGTACTTGCATAATATACTTGTCACAAGATGTTATTATACTAATTATGAAAACTTTGTTGTTTGTCAAGTCTAAAAGACTTCGGGTGTCAATATTGATGTAAATATTATGCATTCGGGAAGGTTGTAGGAAATGTTTTTCGATTGCAGGTCGGAGGCATCGTGTTGGTCGCCATATCGGTGTACACCCTGTACGATAAATCGTTCATCAAAGAGCTGCTGGGCACCAACCTGTTCACAGGTGCCGTGTACATACTGATCGTGACAGGCGTCCTGCTGTCGTTCCTGTCCTTCTTAGGATGCGCGGGTGCTGTCAAGGAAGTCAAATGCATGCTTTTGACGGTAAGATCAATTTTACGTAGACCTCCATATATCAGTGGTGTACGTGTGGGGGGAGGGGAGTTTAGGAGCCAAACAGTCTCCCCCCCAATTGCTATATAATTTTTTTTTGGTGATGTTTTATATTATGATTTATCAATAATTTATACTTGTAGTGGTCGTAACCTACCCTAAACAATTTTATTTAAAATCGTTATTAACATCCAATATGGTGTTAATATGTATAGAATTATTACTCGTATTTGACATCACATGAGAGAACATTCTTAACTTTGAATCGTTTAAAAAAATAAATATTTAGGATCAATTATGGCAAAATAACGCCTCAACAGATTAGCCATAGACAACAAAACAAAAAAAAAAAGAGTTGGCAGAAGCTGGAATTGTAGTTCAAATATACGGGAAAATTTAAATGCCTATAATGGCCATCGTTTTTCCAATAAATAGTTTGTTTTAAAAATATATGTTTTTTTATATATAAAGTAATTTACATAGTTTACTCATGTCATTTTTCGAACTTTCAGGGAGAAAATACAACTTTAAGTGATATAATAACAACCGTAAAGTAGATTTAAATTTGATGACTTAAAATTAATATGTTTACGACATTATGATGCTATCGTTCGTTTCCAATATTTTAAATAATACATTTTAGAAATTAAATTGCATTTATATTATTTTCAATTTACTTAACTTAATTTAAAATTAATTCTATACATTATCGTTTTTAAATATTTATGTTCACGAATTAATAATAAATACACACTTTTTTTGATTAAACTATAGTTAATAAACAGTAAATAAGATTGAGTTACACCAGTTATTGTTGTTGATTTTCGCAGTATTTTATTATGCTGTTCATAATATTTATCGTCATGCTCGTCGGAGGGATTCTATGTTACGTGTTCCGGCAAAGGGTGCAGACGACCATGCAACAAGAGATGCTTAGAACCATACGGTCCTACGGCGATGACCGGTCCATAACCAGAGCGTGGGACGATCTTCAGGAAGGGGTAAGACCCATTTCTTTTTTTAATTTACCAAATTTCATATATTTTACAAAAAAAAAAAAAACTATAATCCCTCAGTCAGTAGAAAAATATAATTTCCATATTCCGACTAGGGGATAGACAAATTCAGATTTTACGGATTATCCGACTCAATTTTGCTGTTCAATAATCCATTTGTTTATTCAAATAAATTTAAATCTATAACATTTTTAAAATTTATATATTATTTTCCACGGATTTTGACTACCAGTGTCTCGCATATTAATCACATAAAACAGCAAATCCATAAATCCGGATAAGATTTTGATTCATATTCGGATTTCATGCCCAACCCTAATTCCGACTTACCCACAGGCCACAATATTGACGACACGCAACATTATATTATGAAAACTATATTAAAACGATGTCCAGTGCGCTCTTATTGGGATATTAGAATTTCGTACGCTTAATTGTATTCGAATGTAAATTATTAGGTTTCTAATATCACTTGCGTTAAACCCACAAGCGTAACGGTTTTTTTTTTTTTAGTTGCACTGTTGTGGCGTCACCACCTATGACGATTGGAGACAGCACAGGATCGGCGGTATTATTCCCAGTAGCTGTTGTCAAGAGATCAACGGAAAGGTGAACCGTCAAATATATATCTGCCTACGTTTATATCCTAAGCAAAAAACGTCTTTTATGCGGCAACCGTGCCAGATAAATTAATAGACGTCACGGTATAAATAGTTTTGAAAATTAACTCACTCCGGTTATAGACCCGCAACTATTGCACTCGGACAATCTAGACGGTAACAACAAATGTGTTTTTCGACTCTCCGACGGCGAATAATATTAATTTAAATACGCCGCCATCAACGTTATATTTACCAAAATCAATTTACCCATAATATCGTTTTGACGTTATAATCGTTATCGTTGCGGTTTTCAGAAACAACCGTGCAACCTGAGTTTCCAAGCGAGCCAACAGATATACACCACTGGCTGTCTGAACGTGACCACGGCTTTCATGAAGGACCACGCGACAACCGTCGGGACCGTCGGAATAGCCGTATCGCTGTTTCTGGTATGTATAATAATCAGTAGTGGTTCGTGTTTAGGTTAGATCTAGACAGTGACGTATTTTGGGTGATGGTGATGGGGGTTGTTCTCCATGTCTGGACACGTCCCGATTTAAATTTAAAAAAAAAAAATCCTTTTTTGACTAATGTTAATGATATAAGAAGGAAATTCATTAATTTTTTTAAATAAACATTAGTACTCAGTATTAAGTATTACCTTCAACTTATCTATTATACTAATATACCGGAGTTTCAAATTAAAATTACTTGTCAAGTGTTGACATAGTAATTTGAAAAAAAGTAAGTTCAATGTTTTTTTTTTTTTTTTATCAGTTAATAATTCTAAAAACGAGTTATGTAAGGTTTCTAAAATTTTGGACAACCCAGAAAAATCATGCAAAATATGCCACTGGGTCTAGGCATTTAAGCGCGATCGCGCCCCCTACGAAAGCGTTTTAAATCATTACATTTATACATATAACAGTAATAGTAACGATTATAGTCAGTAATTTTTTTTCAAAATAATTTAAAGGGTTGTAACAATAAACAATACAAATATCAAAGAAAAATTCTATACTAATCAATCGGAAATAAGATAAGAATAATCTAAACATTTAGCACAGGCCGAGCGACCAAATCCCTCAACATCGATCACGTAGTGCCGCGTCCCAGTGTTTGGTGCGGCGGATCCACAGACGAGTTTTTTATTATGAATATATGTATACAGTAGAGTTAAATGAGTTTTGTTTTTTTTTTGAAATCAAGTCAAGAGTCGGGTCATGTATTCATTTTTTTCAAGTCGAGTTCAAATCGTAAAACATTATTATACCCGAACAGTTATAGTACTCTTACCGCGATCAGCGTTTTCTAATTGGATAAATAGAAAAATATCATCCCGATAGGATCCAAAATATGACAAAAAAATTATAAAACACGAATGGGACAAAAATTCGTATTTTAATATTCAATATAACGTGACTAGTACCTAATCCCGATTGAATAAATAGGTAATTCGGATAAAATTGAATGCAGTCCGGATATCATATAGGTACACCATACACAATACAAACAAAAATCATTATTGTCGGTAACTGCTCATTTTTTTTTATTATTTAAACGCACATAAATATAAATTGTCATAATAACTATGCAGGAATAATAATCGATATATTGTATCCGATAGTATTTCGACGCGTTATTTAAATTATATATGAATAAAATTACATATTTTTATAATATAATAAACTACCTAGTTTATTTATAATAAACTAGGTATCTATATTATTTGTCTATGACTTACTTAGTTGGTGTTTTTTTTTTTTTTTTTTTTTCAGATATTCGGGTTGGTTTTTTCGTGTGCGCTGTTCATGATGATCGTTTAGAAACGTAACATATCAAATACGTAAAACAAAATAAAATACGCAAAAGACATTTTTACGGATTATCCAGAAACCAATCCTTAGTCCTTACAATACAATATTGTAAAATATAGCCATTTAAAATTTAGAGGGAGAAAATAGGTCATAGAAAATATTTTTAATACAATTATTATTGCCATACAAAATCCAATTACCGTTAGTCGAACAATGTTCTGGCGACGAAATGCTAAACACGTCCACTTTAATTTAATTTAATTTTTTTTCGTTGTAATCTACCCATAATATTATATTGTTTAATTTATTTACGTAAAAAAAAAAAAAACATTAGTTAATATTGAAAAAGAAAATCTGTACTTACGTAAACAAATAAACACATAAATCGTAAAAATTATACTTCATTCGATCGCGGGTATTCACGTTGGTAGGCATTTCTTGGCACAGAATTAATTCGTCCGACATTAGCTGGGACAAACATTTTTCTTCCATTCATATAAAACAATTGTATCATCAAAAATGACCAAGCATTTATACAAGTTCATATAATAATTACACAGGTACATTGGTTATTACGACTAAATCATGCGTTCTAAAGTTAATTGATCAGTTCTAACGAATATGTCGTACTTGCATTACTTGACTTTCTCTTATTCTATAATCGTTCTTTTTTCTTTCTCTCTCTTTCTCTCTCTTATGCGACAATCACTGTAAATCGAGCGAAAATCAAATACAAAGTTACCATATAACATATACATAACTAGTGGTACCTACCAATGTACCATATAAAAATAAAGATTTATACTTTAATTATAAACCACGGTAGGATTGTTTCTGTAATTTTCAGATTCCGAAATACACGAGTACTCCTACAACGGGTACCACGAAATCGACAAATTTATTAATCATCAATAAACATTTAAACGATGTAACTTGTAACCTCGATGCCAAGCGCACATTATTTTCAAATTATTATCACATCTTGCCCATTATTGTTATTATTACTGTTGTATCATCATCACTGTACAATTGCATATTATTATAATTTTTCGTACTTAGCAATAATTTAAGTTCATTACACTGGACATTTTTTTTTTTTTATATTTATACAAACAATATTTTTTATCAATAGTTTTTGTACAAACATAATCTTTTAGTAACTGTAATATATACAGAGAATAATAATAGATGCTCCCAAATTTAACACGATTGAAGTTTACCATTAGATACTTAGCTATATAATATTATTGGTATCTAAATATTTGTGAAATGATAAAACTAAATTTATAACTGAAATTCGTATAAATATACATATGTATAGCTTAATATTTTCAACCATTACACCAATTGTATAATATAAAATAAGAAATATTTCATCAGTAGAAAAGTGTTTAATTAAATAGGTACAAATATTGACAGTTTACACTTAAATTTATTTTGTAATAGATCATTGTGACTAATATATAAGTTATTTGTAATATTTATTTATTGTACGTACATTCAAATTAAACATAAATTTATTTTAGAAAAATATACCAGGTTTCAGTTATTCATACAAATTATTTGTATGCATCACATACCTTACCTACCACAATAATTGCAGTGTAATATAAAAATTGTAAAATTATGTTGATTTCAATGATCAATTAATCAAGGTTTTCTTGGTTAAACAATACAAAAATGAACATTATTAGTTAAAAACCAATTAAGGATAAAAAGCTACTCAATTAAAGATTATTTGAATAGTCCTACCTCGGTAGTGATTAAATTATTATCATAAGTGAGGGGGGACGTTAATATAATAATATAATGTGTATATTATTCTGAATATTGATGTGAAATTTATTACAAAACAACTCTATAAACTAAAAGACTTTAAAAAATAATTGATTTATGCAACAAAACCATACAATTAAACAAATTAGTATTTTTTACTTATATTTCAAATATTTTCGTTTGGACTCTGATTATCTTCTGATTTTTCTACTAGTTTGGTTCTTAGAACTACTTCAATAAATTCTTAGGACAATCAATTTTCACATGACCCGGTTTTGAACATTTAAAGCATACGTTGGATACTTTGGGCGCTGTACATTGATAAGCCAGATGAGCAGCAAAGTTATTACAATTGTAACATCTGAAAAAAAAAAGTATATATATATAATATTCACATTACATTAGGCTATGTAAGTACAATACTTCCATGTATTGAATCTAAAAAAATTTCTTGCTCCTTGACAATCTATCCCATCTTTTCCAGTAACCCAAATAGCTTTTAAGCCCCTGTTTGATTTACAAAATGTAAATTCTACACGTTCATTATCCCTGAGGGACCGGAATCCACTTTTTTTAATAGCTTTCTACAAAAGTACATTTAGGTATTAGTACAATAATATTATAAGTCAATGTATGTACATTAGTTGCACAAGTGAAATTTAGGTAAATTGTTTCTTTTATCTTACTTGATAAACATATATATCTTTGCCACCATTGTCTTGACAAATAAAACCAAAGCCTTTTCTCGGATTAAACCATTTGCAATAACCTGTACCAGAACCTTCAACTAATTCTTCAGTTTTGGGTGTTTTGTTTTTTTTGACATCATCCGGTGAGTCAGTATGGCTCACCGATTGGCTAACGTTTTCACTATCAGTTGGATTAATAATGAGATCTTGTGGGTTGTTAATTTCCAATATCAATGTATCATCATCTTCCTGATCTATAAAATCTTCATCTATAAAAATTAACAATATAATATTATCGCCATGTATATCTGATTGTAGTAATTATGTAATCAAAAACCACAAAAAAAAAAAAAAAAAAATTAAAACAGTGAATATTGGTCATATTCAATTCTAATTGTAATGTTAAGAATTAACTAAGACTGTAAGAAATTTTCATAAAAAAAAATTGATCAAAATGAGACTACTCTATGATGAGGCATGAGGGTTTTTCTAAAAAACATAATTTCTTGAATGACTCACCGCCGTTAGAGAATTGGACTACAGTGGAAGACTGGTTCACTGTTGAAGTCTGGTCCACCGAAGAAGGCTGGTCCACTATAGACGACTGGTCCATTGTAGAAGACTGATCAACTGTAGATGACTGATCCACTGTAGAAAACTGGTCCATTGTAGACGACTGGTCAACTGTAGAAGACTGATATTCACTCATGATAGCGTTACTAATGTGCAGTAAAATCAGTTCAGATCTAAAAAAAAAAAAAAACAATATAAAAAATGAAGAAAAAAAATGTATACGTATATATATCGATGAACTTGTCAAAAGTAAAGCTGAGTGAAGGAGAGTAAGGATAAATAATAAGAATATAAGAAATATGCGAAATATTGCAGGTAATCTGATATTTGGTCCTTCAGGTATTTTAAATCGCTATTGAAATATAATAAATAATTATTTATTTTTTAACCAATAAATTACTATCTAATTATAGTGTTTGCAATTTTTATTCAGCACTAAAACACATTGAAGAAATGACGTGTACCACCCCAACATTTTAGGTGGTGGCCTCTAAAAATGCATAGACATTATATTAGAAATCATAATGAAACTAATTGTACATATATATATATATTTATATTAATAATTATAGAATAAAGATAAGGTAATAATTTTACTATTGTTTTTAAGAGCAATTGTTGGATGGTCAGTTTATACTATATATAGCACCATCATATTTATTTTGCCACCATAATTTAATTTCGTGCGTGCGCTACTGCTTTATTTAATCTTTCGTTTTCTTTCTGTTAAAAATGTTATTAATTTTTTTTTTTTTTGTAACTCGACGTTTGATTTAATGCAATATATAATACCTAACTACCTACCTACCAAAATAATAATACAACCTATTTGCCAGCAACGATATACGTACTTATAATAATATTGGATTGAAATACTCACCTGAAAGCGACGGAATAATTTCTATTACTAAAATGTAATGATCATGTGTTGTCGTCTCCGCCAAAGTAATAAAATGCCGGCAGTATGTGATCGGGTGGTTTTCAATGTTTAAGGGTGGACGTGGACGTTCGCGTCACCCCTTTAGAAAATAATGTACCGGCACCGCGCATGTGCAGCATGCGTTGTTGAATAATTCATTGTAATATTATGATATACAGAGTGATAATCTTCTCACGAATATATTTTGATGAATTCAATTTTTATTTGGTTTTTTTATTAATGTTGTTTTCAAAACTTTACCCCTGTCATTCCGTACATCGGATTGAAGACGCATAAGTCTTCCCTAGCCAAGATAAAATATTTTTTAAATAATGTATGTGCCAAAAACAATAACCAAAATTAAATTTACTCAATATCTTTGTAGATAATTTGTGGACAATATAATCGTTCTGTATAATAGCCTACACTGTTGTCCTTTATGTGCGAATCCAGAAATTTCCAAAGACTTTCCAACAAAATATTTTATCAGCTTTGGACATGCTATATGTTTGAATTATTGCGATATTATTATTATTATGTGATTATTATTTAAGAATATTGTGACCATGAAATGTGCCACAGGGTGTCGGTACCGCAGTGACGTAGACGGTACAATAAAAAAAAGCTAACGTTGTAAACGGCGCGCCCTCATTTTTATCTAGGATACCCGTACGGCTATCTCGGCCGGATAAGTGTAAAATGTCCGTAAATTAAGCGACCGTCTAACACTCCGAAATATTGCAATATTCTTATTATGTGATTTCGCTCCAAAACAAAAATTAGGCGAGTTTCACACAGTGTTCGTATAGGAATGTTTTCGATATGCTGTGATGACAAATAGCGTCCTCTTAATATGAGGAAGTTCTGTACTTTGCAGTAGTACCAGAAAAAAAAAATAATTACAAAATGAACTACAATTATTGTGTGTTTTATCGTCTCAAATTGTGGTGAATTTTTATAGATCAAAAACATGGCCCATATTTTAATATATAATATTTATACGATTTTTATCAAAATGGAAACTTTTAAAAAAAATAGTTATTTCATCAAATTATTCTTTATTTGTCATTAAGTACAACTTATGATAAACGTGTCAAATTGCCGTGCATTTTCGTCGGGCCAAATGAAATTTTATCTTCATTAAACCAAATCGAAACCGTTATTTCTATACAAAATTATTCATCGGTCGACTTTTCGTTGAACATTCTTCCTTCATCTGTGTTTTCATTTATTATTTTGAGACGACGCTATTCGCTCATTAATACATTTAATTTGAAAAAATAAATAATAACACCACCAAATCAAAATATCCAATATATGACAGTCGGACAATAATTTTTGTTTTTCAATATATATCTATAGTTATAGCTATGCTATTGATAAACTATATAAACTCGCGACCGTCTTTCCATTAATATATGATATTCTCTTGTAGTCGGCTATAGTTTAATCGTCTAATCGCCTGAGCTATCGTTTTCGTTGTTATAACGATAATAACATTCATACCAGGTACTATTAAATCAATATTAATCATACAGTAATACCCCTTATAAATAGGTTTTATTTTTAATAATTATTTTTCTTAAAATATATAGGTAAATTATTGATGGTTTTTAAATTTTTGTAGGGGCCACATCAAAATCTATTGCGGGTCACGGGTTGGACACCCTCCATATATAATTATGAATAATTGATATCTCACACAATGTACTTCATTTTCGTTTCGAATGTCAAAAAATATAAATAGGCATAAAATATAAATTATTGATAATTTTACACGATCAGTTCGCCTTTGGCAGGCCCGCAATTTTAGCAATCAATGGTGGAGGGAAAAAAATGATTTCTCTGGTGTTTTCCCTGTATCCTTCAGATATATATGTATATATATTTTTTTTTTGTTTACTTATTTTATAATATTATAAAGATTAACCATAGGCTTGTGGAAAAGTTCATCTTAACCTTACCCAATAAAACTTTGTCCAAACTACAACTACCCAACACAATTTTAATTTTGTATCGAAAAAACATTAAATTATGGGCCAGACTTGATGGCTAATCTGGAAAATGGGCCTGAGTATTGAGATGAGATGAGTTTTTAATGTGTATACCAGGTTCTAATGTAAACATTGGACAAAATGTTTATAAGATATATAATTTACAACTAATATACTTTTATTAATATAAAAATTTTAAATCTAACTTAATATCTGAAAAATTATGTATTTTTAGTTTTTAATTTATTTAGAATGAAATTCAAAAACAAAATAATATTAATCGTTTTATACTTTACATTTAATACTTGTTTATCATTAACCCTAATTAAAATAGAAATAAAAAGTTTATGGTTTTTTTAATTATAATTTTGAATTCATTACAACTGTCTTGGGGATATGTAAATCTAAAAAATATTGCACATATACTTTAAAAAGCAATATAATTCTTAAAAATGCAAAATAAAAGTTAGGATTTAGGTTTCTAACATTATTAACATTTATATTTTACTCTGATATTTTTTTTTAAATTTCAATAAAAATATGCAAATGCTAAAAGTCCCTAACCCTCCCTAGTCATGACAAATGACTCGGTAGGTCACCATAGATTTATGGTCATACACTAAATTAATTCCACTAAATGTGTACAGGACCATTGAGAAATTTATAATTTAAAAAAAATAAAATAGAATTACTCATATTAGTAAAACATTGTATATATAATTATATATGTTAAACTGACCATGGAATTTTTAGGAAATTAAAACAAATTATATTGAGTAAGTAATAAAGTTTCTAATCTATTTTAGTATACAACTTATAAACTTTAATTTATGTTCACAACAACATTGATCAAAACTAGTAATTTAAGTTGTGAAATGTTAACTTTCAAAGTGGTATCCCAGCAATTTAATGTGTTAAACATCATATATTTTTTGTAAATAAATAAATCGTAACATTATTTTAAGTAAAGGAATATAATATATAATGCAACTAGTTTTAATTCATCAATAATATTATAGATTTATAATTATAGTTAAAATAATTTTACATGTACTCAAATGACAAAATTTCATTTTTTTTAATTTACTTAATCTTCAAAATAAATAATAATTCTTTTTTACGCTGTATATTCAGAAGCCAGATGAGTAGCAAAGTTATAACAATTGAAACATCTGAAAAAAAATATATATATATATAATATTCACATTACATTAGGCTATGTGTGTAAAATACTACCATGATTTGAATTTAAAAAAATGTTTTGCTCCTTGACAATCTATCCCATTTTTTCCAGTAACCGAAATAGCTTTTAAGCCCCTCTTTGATTTACAAAATGTAAATTCTACACGTTCATTATCCCTGAGGGACCGGAATCCACTTTTTTTAATAGCTTTCTACAAAAGGACATTTAGGTATTAGTACAATAATATTGTAAGTTAATGTATGTCCATTAGTTGCACAAGTGAAATTTAGGTAAATTGTTTCTTTTATCTTACTTGATAAACATATATATCTTTGCCACCATTGTCTTGACAAATAAATCCAAAGCCTTTTCTCGGATCAAACCATTTGCAATAACCTGTACCAAAACCTTCAATCAATTCTTGATTTTTGGGTGTTTTGTTTTTTTTGACATCATCTGGTGAGTTAGTTTGGCTCACCGATTGGCTAACGTTTTCACTATCAGTTGGTTTAATGATGAGATCTTGTGGGTTGTTAATTTCCGATATCATAGTATCATCATCTTCCTGATCTATAAAATCTTCATCTATAAAAATTAACAATATAATATTAATGCCATGTATTTCTGATTGACATTTTAAAATCCTGTTGGTTTCTTTTTATTCGAGAAACATACTAATATATTTCTTGGACACATAACAAAAAACAATTATAATATATTAGACAAGGGTACATACATTATGATATTCAAAAAATGTTAAATACTATTAGATACTTATTTAAAAAATAAAATGCTTTATAAAGATGAATATATTGATCATGTAGATACCAACATAACCATAGAAACAATTTGTTTTATTTTTTATGAATATATATAATACACATTTTTATAGTAAACACAGAACATTTTCATATTACAACGGGCCATTTTTTAATGATATTTTTTGTCTAAATGGACACACAGTAGAGTAAGATTATACTAACTTTGGGTTCACTAGAATATATACTACATTGTAGTAATAATAATAACCTATAAAGTAGTATTTGTTTATTTATTGTAGTAACCTAATAATATATTATTTTTTAGATTCTTCAAAAAGGAAAAAAAAATGTATATATATTTATCATTCCAATAACCAATAAAAGTAAAATATTTTTATTATTAGTTTTTATCATAAATTGTCTTTAATGGCCCAGTAGGTCTTTTAATTCCGTGGATATCAATCACGATTTATATATCTATGGTCTTTATAAGGAATGAAAAGGCAATAGATTGGCTATCTAAAATTGGTATTTGCCTTTAAATATATTTTTCTACTTGTTATTATTATTTATTTTAGTTTAATAGTTTATTGTTTTTTTATATTTTAAAGTTAAATGGTTTTGTTTTTTCACCAGTATTTAAGCTATATGAAATAAAAACAAAATTAAATTCTTAAACAAATAGAACACAGATTTAATTAACTAAATCTCAATATTTACCAAAATTATGACTTTGTGCGTAATTTTTTTAGGAAAAACAAAGACTTCATCTATTAAAAATTCCAAAAACAGAACTTAAATATATTATTATTTATTGTACATTTTTTTTTTTAGAAGAAGTAGTTATTAATCTTTAATAGGTATTATTTTATAATATAAATATGTAAATTATACATATAAAGTCAAAATGTAATTTTTGTTTTAATAGGTAATAATTTTTAATATATTATTAAAATAATTATTGAAAAAATTATTTTCATTATCATGAATCTTCTTGATCTTGGTATTTGACACTTAAAAAAAGAATGATTTTATTTAAACAAAATCCATCACCTACGATATAAAATTTTAATTTTTTTACTCTTAAAGTAATTATTGCGTTGCACAATCAATGATTTCTTAAGATTTTCAAACATGAAATGTCTCCTGTTTGGTGCTAATATATTTTTGTATAAAAAAAACGTATAAGGTTCTACATCTGCTAATGTTGTTGGGCTAAACTTGAACTACGCAATGCAAATGCATTGAATTCACAACCCGGATTATAATGTTCCTATAAATGTATTGGAATTTTAGAACCTTGGTAGTTGTAATACTGTTTAATATATCAGAAATGTGCTAATTAGATGAATAGATACTGTTTTATACATAATATTATATTCGAGGCAATTAGACAACGCTTCCATTGTTAGGGGAATAACTAGAGCGGTCACTAATTTAACGGAAGGGGATCTTTCTACTAATAAAATTTATTTTTAATGGAGGAGGAGTGGACACACAATGGTTATTCACTAAAAAAATGGCCTATATTACAACATAGGTTTTTTTATAATTGTTTATGGTACAAAATAGTATTTTTTAAATAAATATTTAGGTACATAATATTGTCTCGAATCCATAAAAAAAAAAATCGAAAGATGAAATTAATGTCTATATATTGGGTATAGTTAATAAATTATGTAGGTAAATAATACATTCAATAAATACCTAACAATATTTTATCAAATTATTGTAAATAGTATATTCCCCTATTGTTAATAACCTATTACAGAAATTGTAGTAACTCAACCCCCCCCCCAAAAAAAAAAAAAAAAAAAAAAAAAACAGAAATTATAAAACAATGAAAACTGGACATATTCAAATTCTAATTGTAATATAAAGACATCATTTTCATAGCCCATAATAAGTTATTGTCAAATAAAAAAAACGTCGAAATCGGGCTGAAGAATGTTTTTCCTGTTAATCATAATTCCTTAAATATCTCACCGCCGTTAGCAGGCTGGTCCATTATAGAAGACTGGTCTACTGTAGACGACTGGTCCATTGTAGAAGACTGATCTACTGTAGATGACTGGTCCATTGTAGAAGACTGATCTACTGCAGACGACTGGTCCATTGTAGACGACTGGCCTACTGTAGACGACTGGTCCATTGTAGAAGACTGATCAACTGTAGATGACTGATCCACTGTAGAAAACTGGTCCATTGTAGACGACTGGTCAACTGTAGAAGACTGATATTCACTCATGATAGCGTTACTAATGTGCAGTAAAATCAGTTCAGATCTAAAAAAAAAAAAAAACAATATAAAAAATGAAGAAAAAAAATGTATACGTATATATATCGATGAACTTGTCAAAAGTAAAGCTGAGTGAAGGAGAGTAAGGATAAATAATAAGAATATAAGAAATATGCGAAATATTGCAGGTAATCTGATATTTGGTCCTTCAGGTATTTTAAATCGCTATTGAAATATAATAAATAATTATTTATTTTTTAACCAATAAATTACTATCTAATTATAGTGTTTGCAATTTTTATTCAGCACTAAAACACATTGAAGAAATGACGTGTACCACCCCAACATTTTAGGTGGTGGCCTCTAAAAATGCATAGACATTATATTAGAAATCATAATGAAACTAATTGTACATATATATATATATATTAATAATTATAGAATAAAGATAAGGTAATAATTTTACTATTGTTTTTAAGAGCAATTGTTGGATGGTCAGTTTATACTATATATAGCACCATCATATTTATATTGCCACCATAATTTAATTTCGTGCGTGCGCTACTGCTTTATTTAATCTTTCGTTTTCTTTCTGTTAAAAATGTTATTAATTTTTTTTTTTTTTGTAACTCGACGTTTGATTTAATGCAATATATAATACCTAACTACCTACCTACCAAAATAATAATACAACCTATTTGCCAGCAACGATATACGTACTTATAATAATATTGGATTGAAATACTCACCTGAAAGCGACGGAATAATTTCTATTACTAAAATGTAATGATCATGTGTTGTCGTCTCCGCCAAAGTAATAAAATGCCGGCAGTATGTGATCGGGTGGTTTTCAATGTTTAAGGGTGGACATGGACGTTCGCGTCACCCCTTTAGAAAATAATGTACCGGCACTGCGCATGTGCAGCTATTGAATAATTCAATATAATATTATAACATACAGAATGATTATTTTCTCACGAAGATATTTCGGTAAATTCGATTTAGATTTGGTTTTTTTTATTAGCATCGTTTTCAAAACTTTACCCCCGTCATTCCGTACACCCTATTGAAGACGCATTAACGTCAACTTTATTGATTATCGTATACAGTAACGAGCAATCCTCTTATTTTTAATTTTCGATTTGAAAACAGATTACCGAATGTATTTTAATATATTATACAGATATTATATGTATTATTTACTCTTCTCTAGCCAAGTTAAAATATTTTATAAATAGTGTATGAATTAAAAATAAACCAAAATTCACTCAAAATCTTTGTTGATAATCTGTGGACAATAGAATCGTTCTGTATAACAGCCTACTTGCGTTTTCGTACCATTGTCGATCGTTTCATCGCCCCTCGAATGTATTGTTAGGTCATTGCATTAATGGTGCGTATCTCGATATTTCCAAAGAAGTTAAAGAAACACAAAATATTTTATCCTCTTTGTATTTGTTTTTATTAATTTGTATATGAATTATTTTTTAAATTATATTCAATAATAATAATAAATTAATAAGCTCTATATTTTGATTACCTATTTTTTTCAATTCTCGCACATGTTGCTTTACAGCTTAATAAGCTCTAGAGAGCTGGTCCCATAAAGAGAGCATGTTTTACTGTATTTGGCGGAGAGGGGAACACATAAACCTACCCTTCTGGCTACGACGCTGATAGTAACTGGGTTGTAACAATGACACGGCTCACTTTAGTATCATACAATTTATTAATTGGCGCTGTTTAAAATTTATTTGGCTAGCTGCAATAAAAAATATATATTTTTGTATGCTACATCGGCGATTATAATGTACGCATGACAAAATTGCTAACGAAAAACGATTCCGAGCGATGTTCAGTAAAAAAAAAAATATTTTAATATATTAAAATTAGAAAATTGTATTAATATAATTATAAAATAAATTACAATTGTTGTCTGCGTTTTTTGTCTCAAATTGTGGTGAATGTTTATAATCAAAAAAATGGCCCATGTTATAATATATAACTGTGGGATTTATACGACTTTTCATTAAAATGCAAACTTTTAAAAAAAATAGTTATTGCATCGAATTATTTCTTATTCGTCGTTAAGTACAACTTACGATGAACGTGTCAAATTGCCGTGCATTTTCGTTGTGCCAAATGAAATTGTATCCTTATAAAATCCAAGATAGTTTAAGATCGCCAGAATGTTTTGCAAAAATGTCTATGTCCTAGGAGGAGGGCCAATATTAATATTCTGTAAACCATTCGATCTACGGATGTAATTTATAATGACATATAATAAATGTTATAACTTTAGCCGAACTATTCAATTAAATGACGAACATAATATAGTGAATATTATGATTTAATTATTAGTGTTATTGAAAATAGTGGTATAGTATTCTATCACCAGAACACCAGTATTCGCCCGGTTTTATCCGCTATAAATAATGCACTCAAGTTATACCTAGTATCATTGTTGATATTTCACACAATCAGTCCTGTTGTATTTTTCATTTTCGTTTGAAATGTCAAAAAATATGAATTGTACCGTGTACAGACTATCATATAGGAATTTAATTTAATAATTTCTTGATACCTTTAGACAATCGGTTCGCCGGCGTGTCCATCGTATCGTGTGTTTTTTATTTGAATATTATTGGTGATTGTATTGTATTCCGGTTATTCATAACGTAAGAACAATCACCGTTGCAGAGTGGTCTTATGCTGTTGGATAACGAGACAATAATTCGTCGTAAACCGTTTGTACGTTTAATTTTCAATAAGGTAAGAACGAATTCCATAATATAACCTACTAGATGACCACTAGTTTTTTTTCCTGTAGCCTTCATATATTTATATATTTTTTTTAAGTTGTATAATTAGACAATTATACAATTCATTATATAATAATATAATAAAGATTAACCATAGGCGTATGGAAAAGCTCATCTTACTCAATAAAACTTGTGTTGATATCAACTAGTAATAATTACTCATTAGTGACCACAAGAAACCATTAAGGCCACACTCACACTAAAATATCACAACAGACATCATCACTGCAATACCATCTTTAAAATAGTAATATAGTTAAAAATACAGTAGCTACCTAGTTACCTAAATATTAAAGCATCTTCTAAAGTTCACAATTTGTTTTGTGCTCTAACATTATATACCCAGGTGAAATTGAATATAAAATATGTTTAATTTTAAAGACAATATTATGAAAAATTTGTAATCATATGATCCAATGATTATTAATAAAAATTAATAATGTTTCTCACTAATAATAATAATAATATTAATAATTAAATTAAATTATAAATAGATAATTGTGGTGTTATGATTATCTTATTAATTATAACACTTTAAAATTATTAAATTATTCACGAAAAATAAGAGTATTATAATTTTGTGTTCATTACATCAGTCTTGTAAAACTTACTTTAAAAAGCAATATAATTCTTAAAAATGCAAAATAAAAGTTAGGATTTAGGTTTCTAACATTATTAACATTTATATTTTACTCTGATATTTTTTTTTAAATTTCAATAAAAATATGCAAATGCTAGAAGTCCCTAACCCTCCCTAGTCATGACAAATGACTCGGTAGGTCGCCATAGATTTATGGTCATACACTAAATTAATTCCACTAAATGTGTACAGGACCATTGAGAAATTTATAATTTAAAAAAAATAAAATAGAATTACTCATATTAGTAAAACATTGTATATATAATTATATATGTTAAACTGACCATGGAATTTTTAGGAAATTAAAACAAATTATATTGAGTAAGTAATAAAGTTTCTAATCTATTTTAGTATACAACTTATAAACTTTAATTTATGTTCACAACAACATTGATCAAAACTAGTAATTTAAGTTGTGAAATGTTAACTTTCAAGGTGGTATCCCAGCAATTTAATGTGTTAAACATCATATATTTTTTGTAAATAAATAAATCGTAACATTATTTTAAGTAAAGGAATATAATATATAATGCAACTAGTTTACTGAATATTAGTTTTGGTATTAAATTCTAAATTAAATTAACATTGAATTATCTTTTAATACAATTAAAATAGGAAGTTGTCTTTATAAATATTACCAAGTATTATACTCAAAATAAATATTTAGTTTGACATTGAACAAAACTCTTTTTATAATTTAAAATTAAACATCCATTTTCTACATTTTTTTTTTATTTTGTCATATTCATATACATACATATCTATTATTTTGATTAATTAAAAAATTATTTTTCAAATTATTAATATTGAGTAAAAGAAAGGTTATAGAAATACAATTTTAAACAAGTGAATAAATACTAAATACTAAATATATAATTGTAAACCATTTAGTTAAACCAAAGTTTATGGACTTTTAAAATGGTAGTTACAAAACATAATATATATACAATCCAGTTTTCAAAATAAATGTAAATGAGTTCACATAGTCTTTGGCTTAAAATCCTCAAAGCATGATCTTATGAATATCTTGGGTTTTTTAGCTGGATTATTATAATCCATACCCTAAAAATATAAATCAAATTGTATAGATTATATAATTAAATATGACAAATAATGAAACATATTACAGTAACAAACAAGGTAATATGTTTTTGATATATAGAAATAATAATAAATACCAAAACAAAACTATTGAATATAGACTAGAATACTAGATGTTTTAAGTGAAAACAATTTAATTTATTTGAAATATGTAAAAATAAAATTGTTTATAGGTATTTATAGTGCATAATGTATAACCTACTATATTCAACTAAATGTACTAAAACATACACCACCTCTTTAAAATTATTTTTATTATAAAAAAAATCTCAAGTACAAAAAATTAGCCGATAAATAGTTTGTGCATTTATGAAGTATATATTTTAGAATGGGGGTTCCTTATATTTCAACTTTTAAATTTTGTAACTGGTTAGTTGTATTTTCAATGTGTCTTTGATTTAATTCACATTTATCTGTTAAAACTAGTTAGAACCTATATAACATTGTTGTAATTCGACTATTTATTTATTCACAATGTTAAGTGATATCATATTTATTGTAGGCAGTATGAGTAATCAAATTACTGGAAGTTAGTTACTGGCAAATAGAGATCCCATCATACTATAAAAATTGAATAATAGTTATAAAGATCTATACTTTCCAAGAAACAAGTACCCACAAGAACCTTTAGTATTTTCAAAAGCGATAGTGACAGTAAGAATAATTGTAAAACTATAGTGGATAAAATTAATATATTTGTAAGAATATAGAGTTGATAATTATATTTTTTGGAAGAATACAGCCCAAAGGTATATGATTTTATAAACTGGCAAAACAATTTAATGCTTAAACATTTAATTTGTTCAAAATAAATTTTTATCCTATAACAATCAGATGAAAGGTTTGAATTTGTTGTTTTATCATACTTTTATTTAATCTCATGACATTAAAACTCATAATGATATATTATTTTTAAGAAGACTAGAAAATTATAAAATGGAAGATAAACAGAGGTAGCTGAGTTTGCTATTAAGACATTTTATAATAATTTATGGTATTTTAAGGAAAAAATCATTACTGTTAACTGTGTAATTCTAATTGTAAATCTAACTAAGTAATCGTTACTGGCAACAGGCTAGAAAATTAATTCAAATTACCCATCCAATATCAAATGAATTCTAGAAAATCTCAGTGATAACAATGTCATTAGTGAATCAGAAATAGAAATTCCAAAAAAGTATTTGTTAAAATATCATGAAGTACTCAATTTATGAAAAAATGATCTTTCTATTGATTTAATATCATCTAAATCAAAAAATATTTTTGATGATTCCAGTTAGACATTGAATTTTCACATAAAGGCTCCATCAATTGGCAAAACAATAAAATGTATTGAAAGTCATTCAAGGAACAAAAGTAATTGTTAATGATGCAACAGAAAGTAAGAGTTACTCTAATGGATAAGTACAATACAAAATTTAAAGAAAAAAGAACAAAAACAATATTTACTGAAGTATATTCTAATTTACTATAATTCTATATTTCTCTATATCAAAATCCACCAAAAACGCATTATATTCATTCATAATTTGTACTTCAACTATTTTATCTAGGTTGTTCATGACTACTGTAAAAAGTTCCCCAGCTGTAAGAAAAATAAATTGGCTGTAACCAAAATGAATGTATCTATATTTTACTACATAATTAATAGACTAATTGAAATACTGCATGTAAACATTTTTATGTAAAACTACTCAAACTGATTTTTTTTATTTACTATATACATCAATAAAAGAAGGTACTATAAACAAAAATTTTAAAAGAAATTGCAACAGATATAATTAAAGACCACACTTTATATTTAGGGTTTTAAAAACTGTTTTTTTCTTTTTAATTTTTATTCATGGAGTAATTATTACTATATACTAACTTTTGACCAGTCATAACCAATACTATGTGCAAATATTTCACCATTATTGTTGAAACAACACTTGGTTATCTGTTGATCATACATATCAGAAGACTTCAATTTTATACGCATTTCTTTATCCCAACATGAAAACATACCATCTGATCCCACAGTGACCATTGTACCATGAATGGGATGAAATTTTAGATCATTCACCTAAAAATACAATTGTGGGTTAATAAAAAAACGCATTATGTTTAAACATACATACAGCATAAATGTCTTGAACATTAGCGACAATTTGACGATGACATTTAAATGTGAAGTTATCTTTTTCGCGGTGTGGTTGTATATAATGAATTGCCGCACGCCCTTCAACAGACCCCAAACCAATACCTATGACAAATAAAAGAAAATTTTACAAGTTTATTTAACCTCATATTATTATTATTTAAATTTTTGTTTTATATTTAACCACTAACCAACAGGCCCTTGGGTAATCTTATCCCTGAAAATTGCAATACAACGGTGTTGATAATTAAGTGGTGATTCTATAACTCTTAATATTTCCGGTCTTCCTTCCAGGTTAATGTACACTATACCTCTTGAGGCAGTACCAATTACTGCAAGAGGATAATCCTATAAACAATATTAATTAAATTCAACATAACAATAATTTAAAAAATAGTTACATAAAGATTAGTGTATTTATGTGAAAACTAATATCAACTTACAACATCGGCACAATAAGCTCGTTCAGGCAACACAATATTCAATATAGGATTTGGACTCCTGATATCCCAAAACTATAGAGTAAAATTAAATAGACAAAATGTATTTTTAAAAGTTGTAATTAAAATTATTAATAATAACTAATTGAAATATCTGGAAAAACCCTTTCTTTGGAAAAGAAACTATACTAAACGGTAAAATAAACTGTTTGAATATATATTTATTTTTTTTTAATGGCATAATATAAATCAAATTAATATCAAAAATATTTAAATGTTACACATAAACTATAATCACTAGTGGCCTGATTCAATTTGCACTTAATATCTCGTATCCACAAAAATTTGATTCATGAAATGAAGAATATACAATTTTAATTTTGCATTTTTCGCTCCTTTTTAATTTCTATTACATGTTTTAACTTTATTAGTGTTTTTATTATTATTATTATTATTATTATTTTGATTTTGATTCTAAGTGAGGCAAGGTATATGCATTAGTTTTTTTTTTCTGTACTTTATTTAACATTGGGGAAAATCGAAAAAAAATGTCAGATTTATAATGAGAGATTAGAATGGGCACAGGTCATTATGTTTTAAATATTTGTACAATTATAATATTAGCTAAACACCTACTAACCTTTAATGTCCTATCCCATGATCCGGTCATAAGACAAGAGTACGATGGAGTATTGATCCAATGACAAGTCCTCACAGGCGCGTCATGAGCTGCAACTTGCATTGTTTGATTACTTCCTAAATCCCAACACTTCACTTGTTTGTCACAGGAGGCCATGAATACCTGCGTACCATCAACTTTCCAACTAGCATCTAGAATGGACATGGACATATGCTGTATTGATTTGGGCACCGTTTTACCACTTTGTTCAACTTCCCAACAACGTACCTAACACATAAAAATAAAAAAATTCTCTAGTCAGGTATACTTAATATTTATTTTAATTTTAAATAAGTATATTTCTTAAAACTTACACTGTTATCCCAACTACCAGCAATGAGATAATTTTGTGCTAATGCAGCTGGACTGAACGCCAACGCTGAAACGGAGTCATCTGGTGGCTGAGTCACTTCAATATCGACTGAAGTCAAAGGCAACATTTGATTGCACTTTAATGGCATATTTTATAACAAATTTTCCTATAATAAAATTAATACTTATGTAAAGCGCACAGATTAATAATATATGTATATATAGGTCAACAATATCTCTGGCTCCCCAGGTAGCGCCTCAGGGCGTTTCCGGGAGGCGGGGGTATTGCCGGTTTATAAAAAAAAAAAAAAAAAAAAATATATAGGTCAACAATATCTGGCGATTGATTTTCACCAAGAATGAAATATTAATATTATTACCTACATGGCAATAAAATTCAATATAATAAATCTACCTTGCTATATAGTACATGTATATAATATTGAATTCTATAAAATTTTTTTTTTTATAGATATCGGAGAATTTCACAAATAAATTCTTACCTGTGTATTACAAACTGAACACGTACCGCAGGCGTTACCGTGTACGCGACTATTTGAATACAATAATGATTACCAAGTATACTGAACAAACGGATTTACTTTATCGCGAGACCATTATATCCTTCGACTGGCAACGACGTTATCAATTTCAATTTTTCGCCGATGATAATGTTGAATTTTTGAACCACGGATTCGGACCGAATCAACCTGTCAAATACTCTATGTGGGGGAAATGTATTATGTCGGTGTGAGGTGATCTTTTGACGTTACCCGTTAAGGCTAGCAATAACACAGTGTCACCACAATTCCGCGACGCCAAATTACCATCAATACAATAGGTATACAACATTATCACCAGTGTCGCCAACTGTTCGGTCGTCATTGACGTCATCGTCGGCGAGCGTTTACCACCCCATTTCCACTCGGTGTTACTGTTGACCTTCGAGAAATTTACCCCGCCATTTAATTCTTTTTTTTTTTTTTTTTTTCATAATTCATTTGAAATATATAATCTGTAGCCCTACAGTGGGGGGGAGGGACAGTACTCCCGATTTTGATAACAATGAAATATCATCAAAATCCAATTTCGGGAAATCGGTTACGGCAACCGGCAATTTCCTGCGAAAAAAAATAATGTTCTACTTATCTGCCTTTACCAACGTAAATAGATCTTACGAAAATCTTACTTTGAAATTGCTACTAATCTAACAGCTTATTAATTTTTATAACTTACTGGCTATCAGTACTTAATTACTAACAAAAATGTGAATTTACTGGTATTTATTAATTTATTATGTTTTTAGTATAAAAGGTGAATTGTCATGCATACATTAATGTATACAGCAATTTAGTTAATATTTTAGTGAAATTCAACTATTTCATGAGATTACAGTAAAAAAATTGCGATGATATAATTAAAACAATTCGCATACATTATATTAAAAAAAAAAATGTTTTAGACCATATTCTTTAAAATAAAAAAACGCAATTATATGTATATAAACAATTTTGAGCATATACCATTGAAATTAAACTACTTATGTGTTTTTATTGAAAAAGTGTAAAATATTTAAAACAAATTTGTCTTGTATAAATTAATATTATAATAATTGCTGTTTTATACAACGGAGCATTAGTATTGGTTCTAATAATATTTAATTACATTTTCCAATAAGCCTATGTAATATTTTTTTAATGGTGAAGAAATAAAAAATATCAAAATTTGACAACTACAGTACAATTATTAGTTTATTTTTATAAATTCTTAATTTTAGTCCTAATTGTATCATTCAATAAATAAATTTCAAACAAAACCTCAACTCATGGGCTTATTCTTTATATACATATCAAAATAATAAATAAATTTAATCATAAATTAAAAAATTCCATGATTAATTTAAGAAGTATACAACAGTTTTCAAGAATTTCCAGGATGTTAATACACATATAATCTGCTTCTTAAATATCATCCAATAAGTACTATAGCATTGCTAATAGCAATACAATTGCATTATTAAGAACATGAAAATAAATCTTATAACGTAAGAGTATGCGGTCTACTAATGTATTACTATTAAAATTTAGATACCCGAAAATATATGACTATCCCATCCATTTATTTACTATTTGAAACTACTATACATTTTATCTTTATATGTCATAGTGATTCACAGCTCTAACCTTAATATATCTAAAATAATGAAACAATCAAAATAAATTAAATAACTGTATATATATTAAATTTTGAAACCATATTAAGTGTAGTCATTTCTTCACATAAAATGTCAATGCTGTTAATACAAATATAACACTATGTAATAACAATTGTTTTTGGTTAAATTAAATAATTATAAACATAATTAATAGCAGTAGCAAATATGTATTTACATAGATTCCCTGTGTTGCTAAGGCTGTAATGTAGACTAAAATTACTTTTATAATAATAAAGTGAATACACTATAGTAATTCAGTATAATATGAATTCTAATTTTATTTTAATTTTTCCAGAAGAAGTTTTTCCATACAAAATTTGCTCAGACGTAGGCTATATCAGTTACTAAATCTTGCTGACCTAAATAAAAAAACAATTTCATTAATTAAATTATTTTTAAAATAGTATAATAATAATATCATAATATAATAGCTCAATATCTTAGTAAAAATCAATGTAAAATAGTAACCAATCAACATCAATCTCAACACATAGTTTGTGCCAATATATATATATCAATCAATAGATTTGAAAATTACAAATTTAAACCGAGTCGTTTTGTTTAATTCTACCATATAATAAAAATAGAATTATTTATTCCTTAACTTTTCAATAAAACAATCAGACAATTTTTTGTCTTTGGTGAATTGTCTACTTTCATAAATATTAAAAATGCATAATATTTGCCTATATAGACCATTCTATTCATTTAGGTAGTCTGAATAAATTAAAACTGAGTAATAGCCCCTCCACAGAAAATCATCACGCATATTAATATAATATTGTCACTACAAACATGAAATACATTGATATTATATCATTTGTATAATAATATTACAAAAATAATAAAAAAACATACTACTACTTATTATTATTATTATAATACTATGACAATTAATAAATGGGTAAATAAACTTAGTCTTCTTTTATATGAAAGTTTTTTTTTTTTGCAAATCATTTTTTCTGGTTAGTCTAGTTAATGTCTGTTCAAATAGAAATCCTTTGATAACTTATCCCACTATCACAAAAACAGATTTTTAGATATTTTTGATACGAAAATTAAATTATTTTTTGTTGATTTATAGTTTACCTTGGTAATATGGATGAGAAGAAAATAGTTAATTATTAATAAAGTTATTTTGTTAGCAGTGATGTCAAAGACACCACTAAAACCATTTTGCAGAAAATTCTTTTTTATTTAAAAAATAATGACATATGTGATAATATAAAATGGAATCTAGCAATAGTAAATCATTACTGGGTCAGCCAGTAAATTAAAAAAAAAAATTAAGTATAATTATTTAGACTCGTGGAAAATTAAATTTTGAACTATTTTAATTTAAAAAATGGACTAAGTGTACACTATATTTACAATGATTTTTTGATTTTTTTTTTTCAGTACCTAATAGAATAATTTAATATCTAAAAATCTTAATATCTATTTATTTCGAGTATTTAAAATAAATTGATCATACTAGTATATACCTACACTACTTTTTATTTACTGTTCGAATATTATTGTTTGAGGTATTAATGTATTTATTCAAATTATTTATAAAAAAAAACATTTTACCCAAGTCTGTATGTACTACATATCTTTATTCTATATACTAAACAAAGAAAATTAAACTATATTATCTGAAAAATATTATTTCTTGAACCTGTAATGATTAAAAATTGATTGTATATATAATTATATTCCATATCTGTTTTATGAAAAATATATTTATTTTGTACATTTATTTGTGTATATGCAAAATGTTTGGTATAGAGTATGTTATTCATAATATGAAATAAAACATTTTCAAATAACCTTGTAATATTACTTTATTTTTAATATGCAGCACAATTATAAATAAAATTAAAAAATTATATATAAATAAACCAAAATGTAAAAATATAAAAATAAAAATGTAGTAAAAGAACAAAATTATAGCCTAGAGTATTTATATGAGTTGTGTGTAAGTACAATCAGTTTTAATTTTAAAAATCATCATCGGCTAATATAACAGCGTAAACGAAAAAATATTATTTTTATACAGAAAGTAAATTAATTTTTATTAAAATAAAGTGTAAAACGAGATGAAATGCCATATAGATCTAAAAAGTTTGTATTTAAGAGTTATGCATTTATAATGAAGTTATGGAAAGTAAATTATAAAACATCTTAATTGCATAAACATATTTTAAATAAAATATTCTGATTTTATAATTTCAAGAATTTTAGAAAGTAAATATAAGTTCTTAAATCAATGTCATCTTATCTCGTTTTACAATCTCTTCTAATTAATATTGATTTACTCCCTGTACAAAAATAGTAATTTTTTCTATGTATTTCTCATTCTGATTATTTATTCAGTCACAAAATATTTTGTTGTCTACATTGTGATGCTGATGGTGATTTTTGAAATCAGAACAGGTCATGTTCTTTTACTATATGTAAAAATTTTTTTGTATACATTTTGATAAATAAAGAAACAATAATGATACAATAAAAAAACATATAAACATTAAAATTGAAATAATTTAGCAGTTTAATAATAACACAAATATAATTACGTAGAATACACAATTCAAAAAAAAAAAAAAATAATAATAATAATAATAATATTTGATAATTAATAAATACACTAATAAATTGAAAAATAATTAAATAAAAAATAGGGCAAGAACATACCTCGTCTTCATACTTTCAATATTTAATTAATTCTACTGTATATATATATATATATATTTTTAGTATAACTGACAAATTGAAATATATCATTTCTACACATAAATTAAGAATAATATTTTAAATAATACTAGTTTTAATTGTATTTTGGATATTAATACAAAATAATTATGAACAATAGTTATCAAATATGTGTAATACGTGCATTGTAGTATGAGTATTTATTTTTTATAAAATAATTAAATAAATATCTAGCCGATTAAGAAATTAAGTATATAAATCATTTTTAATTTTTATATAAATGGCATCTATGTAGGCATAGATATAATATGCATTATGCATTGTGCAATAGTTGATAGAATAGCATTAATAAAATACTTCATAAAACTTTCAAAGTAAAGTAGTAATTATTGGTTATTTGCGTCATTATTGTAGTATAACTTGAAAACGTTTTGACTATTCAAAAATGTTGTACGAGACAAAATTAACTGGATATTGTTGTGTGAAATTGGATAGGCGAATAAGGGGTAGATGAATTTGGAATGTGCATGTCGTAGGAATTAAATGCATTAGTAAGTAGGTTATAAGAACGTTCTATGTCAGTGATGCAATTACCGTAATCGGGCAATCACATCGGGCGTTTCCTAGCTGCTCGTGGTTTTGCTTTTGCGACCGGCTGCGATTTTGTAGTCGCGTTGTTATGGTCGTTGATCCACTTGGAGCTGTGCAGACGCGGATGCCACGGTCCTTCGGAGTGTTCCGGTTCCGCAGCCGGTTCCATGTTAAGCATGTTAATTTCTTGTACCAGCTGGTCGATCCAACGTTCGTCATGGACACATTGGACCATACACGTGTTGAACGACGTCTGCCTGCGCATGTTGCTGAGTCGGTTGGTCTTCGCCATCGCCATTTTTCGAACGCATTTCAGTTGAACGCACGCTATTTGAAATACGAGAGCCGCGTACGCGTTCAAGTCGAAATCCGGAAAATTCTGCAACGTAACCGGCAGCGCAACGGGCGGCTTAAACTTATTCTCACCTTGGTGGTCGTCCGGTTTGCGTTGTTTTTGTTTTTCCATTATTGTATTTTCCCGAAGACACCCGTCGCAAGAAAGAAAGCGTATTATAACGAACGTGAACGCGTGGCCTTTGGATTTTATGTAGTGTATTGTTATTATTGTGGACGTCGGCGCAGGCGCGTCCCGAAAATAATACTGTGGCGGCCACCAGCCCCCTAACGTCCGTAACAACGCAAAAACTGCGGCGGAGATCCACGGAACTACGCACGCCCTCGGCTATATCGACCCACGACTAGACTATTATAATATTGCCATAGCAACGCTGTTTCGGCGGTCGGTCGCGTGTGAATCGCGTAGGGTACGGGGATATGCGGTTTAATCCGTGTGCAAAAGTGTTTTCTATTACCCATGCCAACCATTATCGTAATATTGGTAATTCCTTTAAATAATCCATAGATGATCGTGATTCAAGGGGGTGGGGAGGATGGAACGTGTAAAAAAGGCGACAATAAATCGGCCGACAAATATTTCAAGAACACGGAATCTGCTTTATAATGATTGATAAATCATCACTAGACACGTCTCTTCTATCGACTCACAATATATTTATGAAAAGTAAAGCGACGTACTTTTCATAGTTTAACACCTGGCGACTGTCGCTCTATTATGTATAGAAAAACAATGTAAATAATATAAATATTTTATATATGTATTTATTCATTCATTTCAACATGACATATGATTATTATGTGTATGTATGACAAAACGTAAATAAGATGAACACTATAGCACGCGCTGTATACAAACACTTACACACTTATTTGGGCGGCAACCACGACGGCGGCGCGCCAGTGGCAACGTCGGTGGCGGCGGCCAGCAATTTGGAAATTTCAGTGGTGGGAATGTGTGACTAGTTTTGGTCGCCGCCCAGTAGCGTTCTCTCATTGGCCGGAGTATAGTTTAAGGTTTTCTTCATTTTTTGGACAATATTACTTATCGACGCATCAAAAAAAAAAAAAAAAAAAAAGGTTAAATAATTTAAATTTGTATTTTAAAACTTGTATACTTATATCGGCCTTCAGATTCAAAAAATTATTTGAAATTATCCATATATTTAGCCTTATATTTCAGAATGACACGGATATTACCTTCATTAATGTATTGTTCAAATTCAGCTAAAGAAAATTGAAAAAATAATACAGATTTCAGAAACATAGTTTGAATTGATACTTTAATATTACTTTTAAAGTATCATTTGATATGAGATCAAGAAATAAGAATGAAGAAAATAGAAATAGTTATGTAAAATCAGTAAACATTTATAACCCCCCTCCTTTGAGCACGCCCATGCATAGAGGTGATAGAATAAGTATTCAATACTGATAAATTAACTTCTTGCTGATTTAATTTCAAATAAATAAAAAAATAAATTAAATAATATAAGACAAATAATTAATAAATTACTGGTTCTTATTTATTTCTTCATTATATAAATTATTTATTAGAAAAAAAGTTAAAATTGTTTATCTGATCCCAGTTCAACGTTTCTTGCTGTACATTTGTGGTCAAGTTTAACAAATCTTGGTCCAAATCCAGTTCTAAATCAAGAAAAAGTATACAAGTGTTATTATCAATATTTTGATTATATATATACATATATATATATATATATATGTTAGGTGGAATCAAATAAGTATTTCAAATACATTACAGGTTTTTAAAACTAGTGGGTGGGCAAAAACTAATTGTAAAACGTATGCAATAAGACAGGGTCAATAAAACAATCAAATCTTTATTTCCTTACAAACATATTAATAAAATAAATAGATTTGATATTACATTCAGGACATCAAACAAGATGATATTTTAAAGTTAAATATTTCAAAATTGTAATAATAAAAACCAGAATTGAAGTGTTATTTCTTATGTAAATGTTTAGCAGGTCAATGGGTGTTCGAGCTCAACTATGACTGTGAGCAGAAGGGACAATGACAGACTTGGTAATTGAAATTTCGTCAGATAATCTATCTCTTCGTCAGATAAACTATCCATGGAGTAAAACAGGATAATGCATTATCATAGTAATCCAAGTACTTTAGCTACATCATCAAACAAATAGTCAAAGTGATTGTAGACAAAATGTATGCAAAATAAACAAATCTTAAATCTTTTATCAAATAAATGTTACCAATAACAATAAAGTATATAATAATATAATAATATAGTATAATACTATCAATACAAATATTGTTCAATAACATTAAGGGTTTTTTGATTAAAAAATAAAAAATATTCATATCAAACAAATATTAAAGCTAGCTTAAATAAAGTTCACTTATTGTCAAATAATAAAAAAGAGAGAACTTCAGTGGCAGTTCTAAAGTATGGACAGGGTTAGCAGCTGCTCATATCAAAATTGTACCTAAGATATCTTAGATACATTAGTATATAATGAATTGTTAGTTTTCAAAGTTACCTGGCGTATCTAAGTTGAGTGCTATAATGGGCCACATTATTGGTTTATTCTCTACATGAAATCTAGTAAAATTCTTTACCAGTTCCCTTTCCATACTTTCTATCTCTTCTGCTTGGGAACCGTATAATTCTCTTGATGAATTTATTTTTGGATCCTTAATTGGACCATCTGGAGTAAAAATAAACATAATAACATGTTAATAGTAATAAAATGATAAAATAAATATAACATTATATGAAATTTACTTATTCCAAATAATGAATATATTTTAAATTTCTCTATTAAACAAAAAAATTTAAATATTAATTCACTTGTAAATAAATAAAAATAAAATGTAATTTTGGGTAAGACAAAAAAACTATTATCAAACAATTTGAATTATTTAAATTGTTATAAATTATTTATCTGTATACTAAATTATATGCAAATTATATACAATTAGGTAAAAAACAATAATTTTAATAAAAAAAATTAATAATTTATATTATTTATAATTACCTTTTTTTGAACGGCCAGCTACACAAAATCCATATTCTTCATCAAATTTTTTTTTTTCTTTTTCTAAATAAGTGAATAGTATTTAGTTTTTTTTTCATATAATACATCAACACTAAGTATTGTAATTAACTATTACATGTTTTCTAATTTATGAACCAGTAGGTGCATAAAATTTATTTTAAAAAATACTCAAATAATTACTTACTAATTTTTTTTTGGTGTTTTTTTGTCTTTTTTATAAAATCCAAGTAACCTTTATCAATATAACTATCATCATTAGAACGGCCTTTAGCATGTTTTTTAAAACCGAAATTAGTCTTAGTTTTGCGGCCATTCTAAAAAAAAGTACAATAAATAATACTTATATATAAATATAAAGGTACATACAATTAATTTAAACTAGACAGTAATGTGTTATTCATTTACATAGTTTATTTTTTGTACCATAATTTAAAACATACTTTCTCAATATATGGTAAAGCGTATTTCTGCCTCACATCTTTCCAGGCTCTGCCATTTTTACCAATGGATTTAATATTAATTAACTCGTCCGTCTAAATAAAAGCACAACAAAAAATTCTTATAAATAAATATATAGGTATATGCAATTAATTAAAACTAAGTAGTTATGTATTTTTAATTATCATAAATGTTTTTTTGGACCATAATATAATACATACTTTCTCTGCAACTGATAAAGTAGATTTGCTGCTCGGACCTTTCGGGGTTCTGACATTTTCACCAAAGGATTCAATATTAATTAACTCGTCCGTCTAAATAATAGCACAACAAAAAATACTTATATATAAATATTAAGGGACATACAATTAACTTAAACTAGGCAGTCATGTGTTGTTCATATAAATATTTTTATTTTTGTACCATAATTAAAAACATACTTCATCAATATATGGTAAAATGTATTCCTGGCTCACATCTTTTCGGGCTCTGACTTTTTTACCAATGGATTTAATATTAATTAACTCGTCCATCTAAATAATAGCACAACAAAAAATACTTATTAATAATTATATAGGTATATGCAATTAATTAAAACTAAGTAGTTATGTATTTTTAATTATCATAAATTTATTTTTGGACCATAATATAATACATACTTTCTCTGCTACTGGTAAAGTAGATTTGCTGCTCGGACCTTTCAGGGTTCTGACATTTTCACCAAAGGATTCAATATTAATTAACTCGTCCGTCTAAATAATAGCACAACAAAAAATACTTATATATAAATATTAAGGTACATACAATTAACTTAAACTAGGCAGTCATGTGTTGTTCATTTAAATATTTTTATTTTTGTACCATAATTAAAAACATACTTCATCAATATATGGTAAAATGTATTCCTGACTCACATCTTTTCGGGCTCTGACTTTTTTACCAATGGATTTAATATTAATTAACTCGTCCATCTAAATAATAGCACAACAAAAAATACTTATTAATAATTATATAGGTATATGCAATTAATTAAAACTAAGAAGTTATGTAATTTTAATTTTCATACATTTATTTTTGGATCATAATAATAATACATACTTTCTCAGCTACTGATAAAGTAGATTTGCTGCTCGGAACTTTCGGGGTTCTGACATTTTCACCAAAGGATTCAATATTAATTAACTCGTCCTTCTAAATAATAGAACAACAAAAAATACTTATATATAAATATTAAGGTACATACAATTAACATAAACTAGGCATGTGTTATTCATTTACATATTTTTATTTTTTGTACTATAATTAAAAACATACTTCATCAATATATGGTAAAATGTATTCCTGGCTCACATCTTTTCGGGCTCTGACTTTTTTACCAATGGATTTAATATTAATTAACTCGTCCATCTAAATCATAGCACAACAAAAAATACTTATTAATAATTATATAGGTATATGCAATTAATTAAAACTAAGTAGTTATGTATTTTTAATTATCATAAATGTTTTTTTGGACCATAATATAATACATACTTTCTCTGCAACTGATAAAGTAGATTTGCTGCTCGGACCTTTCGGGGTTCTGACATTTTCACCAAAGGATTCAATATTAATTAACTCGTCCTTCTAAATAATAGAACAACAAAAAATACTTATATATAAATATTAAGGTACATACAATTAACATAAACTAGGCATGTGGTATTCATTTACATATTTTTATTTTTTGTACTATAATTAAAAACATACTTCATCAATATATGGTAAAATGTATTCCTGGCTCACATCTTTTCGGGCTCTGACCTTTTTACCAATGGATTTAATATTAATTAACTCGTCCATCTAAATAATAGCACAACAAAAAATACTTATTAATAATTATATTGGTATATGCAATTAATTAAAACTAAGTAGTTATGTATTTTTAATTATCATAAATTTATTTTTGGACCATAATATAATACATACTTTCTCTGCTACTGGTAAAGTAGATTTGCTGCTCGGACCTTTCGGGGTTCTGACATTTTCACCAAAGGATTCAATATTAATTAACTCGTCCGTCTAAATAATAGCACAACAAAAAATACTTATATATAAATATTAAGGTACATACAATTAACTTAAACTAGGCAGTCATGTGTTGTTCATTTAAATATTTTTATTTTTGTACCATAATTAAAAACATACTTCATCAATATATGGTAAAATGTATTCCTGACTCACATCTTTTCGGGCTCTGACTTTTTTACCAATGGATTTAATATTAATTAACTCGTCCATCTAAATAATAGCACAACAAAAAATACTTATTAATAATTATATAGGTATATGCAATTAATTAAAACTAAGTAGTTATGTATTTTTAATTATCATAAATTTTTTTTTGGACCATAATATAATACATACTTTCTCTGCTACTGGTAAAGTAGATTTGCTGCTCGGTCCTTTCGGGGTTCTGACATTTTCACCAAAGGATTCAATATTAATTAACTCGTCCGTCTAAATAATAGCACAACAAAAAATACTTATATATAAATATTAAAGTACATACAATTAACTTAAACTAGGCAGTCATGTGTTGTTCATTTTAATATTTTTATTTTTGTACCATAATTAAAAACATACTTCATCAATATATGGTAAAATGTATTCCTGACTCACATCTTTTCGGGCTCTGACTTTTTTACCAATGGATTTAATATTAATTAACTCGTCCATCTCAATAATAGCACAACAAAAAATACTTATTAATAATTATATAGGTATATGCAATTAATTAAAACTAAGTAGTTATGTATTTTTAATTATCATAAATTTTTTTTTGGACCATAATATAATACATACTTTCTCTGCTACTGGTAAAGTAGATTTGCTGCTCGCAACTTTTGGGGTTCTGACATTATCACCAAAGGATTTAATACTAATTAACTCGTCCATCTAAATCATAGCACAACAAAAAATACTTATTAATAATTATATAGGTATATGCAATTAATTAAAACTAAGTAGTTATGTATTTTTAATTATCATAAATTTTTTTTTGGACCATAATATAATACATACTTTCTCAGCTTCTGATAAAGTAGATTCGCTGCTCGCAACTTTTGGGGTTCTGACATTTTCACCAAAGGATTTAATACTAATTAACTCGTCCATCTAAATAATAGCACAACAAAAAATACTTATATATAAATATTAAAGTACATACAATTAACTTAAACTAGGCAGTCATGTGTTGTTCATTTTAATATTTTTATTTTTGTACCATAATTAAAAACATACTTCATCAATATATGGTAAAATGTATTCCTGACTCACATCTTTTCGGGCTCTGACTTTTTTACCAATGGATTTAATATTAATTAACTCGTCCATCTCAATAATAGCACAACAAAAAATACTTATTAATAATTATATAGGTATATGCAATTAATTAAAACTAAGTAGTTATGTATTTTTAATTATCATAAATTTTTTTTTGGACCATAATATAATACATACTTTCTCTGCTACTGGTAAAGTAGATTTGCTGCTCGCAACTTTTGGGGTTCTGACATTATCACCAAAGGATTTAATACTAATTAACTCGTCCATCTAAATCATAGCACAACAAAAAATACTTATTAATAATTATATAGGTATATGCAATTAATTAAAACTAAGTAGTTATGTATTTTTAATTATCATAAATTTTTTTTTGGACCATAATATAATACATACTTTCTCAGCTTCTGATAAAGTAGATTCGCTGCTCGCAACTTTTGGGGTTCTGACATTTTCACCAAAGGATTTAATACTAATTAACTCGTCCATCTAAATCATAGCACAACAAAAAATACTTATTAATAATTATATAGGTATATGCAATTAATTAAAACTAAGTAGTTATGTATTTTTAAGTATCATTAATTTTTTTTGGATCATAATATAATACATACTTTCTCAGCTACTGATAAAGTAGATTCGCTGCTCACAACTTTCGGAGCTCTGAATAGATTAATAATGGACCAAATATCATTTTTGTGCTCTGTCTAAATAATAGCACAATAAATAATACTTATTATTAAATATTTAGGTAAATACAAAAAATTAAAACTATGTAGTCATGTTTTATTTAATTTCATATTATTAATTTTTTGTACCAAATTTTAAAACTTACTTTTTTAGCTACTGGTAAAGTAGATTCACTGCTCACAGCTCTCAAGGCTTTGAGTCTTTTAACAATGGAGTTCATATCAATTAAATGTTCCATCTAAATAATAGCACAATAAAGAATGCTTATAAAAAAATATTCAAATTTATGTAGTTAATTTAAACTAGGTAGTTATGTATTATTAATTTTCATATATTTTATTTTTATATTATAATTTATAACGTACTGTCTCAGCTAATGGTAGAGGATAATCGAGGCTCACAACATTTCCTGCTCCTGTAATCTTGTTACCCCAATTAATTATGGTTTCATAATTCTTCCAAAAAATTTCTAAATCCTGGTCCATTATTTGATTTTAGAATAAAAATAAAAAGATCAGTTTTTATTCAAAATAAAATATTTACATTATAACATAAAATAAGTGTCACTGAATACATAAATTAGTGACAACACACTAACATTTTTAACAATGGAATTAATATTAATTATATTGTTCATCTAAATAATAGCACATTAAATAATACTTATAAATAAATATTTATGTTGTGCAATTAATTTAAACTAGGTAGACATGTATTATTAATTTTCAAATTTTATTTTTCGTACTATAATTTAAAACATACTTCATCTTTAAATGGTAGACTAGAATCACTGCTTACAACTATTGGTGCTCTGACTTTCTTAACAATGGAATTAGCATTAGCTTTGCGTTCCTTCCAAAACAATGCACAATTAATAATACAAAAAATAATTATCTGGGTATATACAACTAATTAAAACTAGGTAGTAAAGTATTATTAATATTTTTACATTTATTCTCTTAACCATAAATTAAAACATACTTTCTCAATTAATTGTAGAGTAGATTCCTTGCTCTCATCTTTTGGGGCTCTGACTTTCTTAACAATGGGATTAGTATTTGTTTTGTAGTCCTAAAACAAAGCACAATAAATAATACTAATAAAGAAATATTCAAGTATATACAACTAAATAAAACTAGGTAGTCATGTATTATTAATTTTTTTACATTTATTTCTGAACTATAATTTAACACATACTTCATCATCAAATGGTAGACTAGAATCACTGCTTACAGTAATTGTTGCTCTGACTTTATTAACAATGGAATTAGTATTATTTTTGCGTTCCTTCTAAATATAAGCACAATAAATAATACTCATAAAGTAATATCTGGGTATATACAACTAATTAAAAGTAGGTAGTAATGTATTATTAATTTTCATTCAATTTATAATCTGTACCATAAATTAAAACATACTTTCTCAGCTAATTGTAGAGTAGATTCCCTGCTCACATCTTTTGATGCTCTGACTTTCTTAACAATGGGATTAGTATTTGTTTTGTAGTCCTAAAACAAAGCACAATAAATAATACTAATAAAGAAATATTCAAGTATATACAACTAAATAACACTAGGTAGTCATGTATTATTAATTTTTGTACATATATTTCTGAACTATAAATTAAAACATACTTTCTCAGCTAATTGTAGAGTAGATTCCTTGCTCTCATCTTTTGGGGCTCTGACTTTTTTAACAATGGAATTAGTATTTGTTTTGCAGTCCTAAAACAAAGCTCAATAAATAATACTAAAAAATAAATATCTGGGTATATACAACCAATTAAAACTAGGGAGTCATGTATTATTAATTTTTTTACATTTATTTCTGAACTATATATTAAAACATACTTTCTCAATTAATTGTAAAGTAGATTCCCTGCTCTCATCTTTTGAGGTTCTGACTTTTTTAACAATGGTATTAGTATTAGTTTTGCGTTCCTTCTAAAATAAAGCACAATAAATAATACTAATAAAGAAATATTTAAGTATATACAACTAATTAAAACTAGGTAGTAATGTATTATTAATTTGTTTACATTTATTCTCTTAACCATAAATTAAAACATACTTTCTTAATTAATTGTAGAGTAGATTCGCTGCTCACATCTTTCGGGACTCTGACTTTTTTAACAATGGAATTAGTATTAGTTTTGCGTTCCTTCCAAAAAAAAGCACAATAAATAATACTAATAAATAATTATCTGGATATATACAACTAATAAAACTAGGTAGTCATGTATTATTAATTTGTTTACATTTATTCTCTTAACCATAAATTAAAACATACTTTCTTAATTAATTGTAGAGTAGATTCGCTGCTCACATCTTTCGGGACTCTGACTTTTTTAACAATGGAATTAGTATTAGTTTTGCGTTCCTTCCAAAAAAAAGCACAATAAATAATACTAATAAATAATTATCTGGATATATACAACTAATTAAAACTAGGTAGTCATGTATTATTAATTTTTTAACATTTATTTTCTGTACCATAAATTAAAACATACTTTCTCAGCTAATGGTAGAGTTGATTCGCTGCTTACAACATTTAGTGCTTCTGACATCTTGTTACCCCAATTAATTATGTTTTCATAGTTCTTCCAAAAATTTTTTAAATTCTGGTCCATTATTTGATTTTAGAATAAAAAAATTAAAACCAACTTTATTTAAAATAATATTTTTACAGGATAACATATAGTAAGCGTCACTGAATACGTGGATTAGTTACACCCCACGCCATTTTATTGAATTACATTTAGCGCTTCCGGTGGCTGGACTGACTTGTGGTTACAAACAACTTTTTATTTAAACATAATATGATAACAACCTGTACACGACATTTTCTTGTCAATGCTAGCACACCTGGAGATAATGAAAATACAATAGAACAAGTCACAGATAAGGAGTTGCACTTACTAAACCGAATATGATTTGTTGGGAATGTCCAATGGTTATTTACCTTATTTACATTTTTAATTTATTATGATCTATCTGATCAAATAGTGTGAAGTTTAAGAGAACTGTTTTGATAAGTGTTATGGCGTCATGTAATTTCGGTTCCTTATATAACTAAAATGATAGGAGTAATGATCCAAAAGACACTAGACAACGTAACGTTACCATTTACGTTACTAATTTTTTTAAGACGTATTTCTTGTATTTTGTGATTTTATTTTCGTGAAATATATATCAGTCCGACCCTGCCATTTATTTTATTGGGCTGATCAGGGGCCCACCTTCTGGATTTTATCACTATTTTAATTAATCCTTGATGATACCTACATTCGAATATTGTTTAATTTACAATTCACAATAAGAAGCCGATTATTTTCTTTTGTCCGGTGCCTTGAAAATTCTAATCAGATTTTGGTTATCAACGATAACGTACATGTAAATAAGAACGGGCAGATAACAATATGAGGGTATTAAATATTATTATTGTTATGTTATAATTCCTATTATCTTATCGTATCGTGTCGCAGACGTTGGTTGAAAATATCGGTTTCTAAATATGGCGGTGATATGGGGGAGACGAACTAACTCACGCACGCACTTTCTAGTTATGTTAGCATAGCACTTATGTTGTTTTTGATAAGTTTTTTTGTAATCGGTGTCGACATTTTTCATTGAAATTGTGGAACAAAATTTTATTTTATTGCCGTACATTTTCTGAAAAGTTTTCTGCGAGTTTATTATTTTATTAAAATATAAAATTACACTGAGCGTAATTTACGTTAGTCGTGTTACTACAATTATAATTATTAATTAATAGTGGTATACGATAAAACGGATTTTCGAGTTCGTAGTCGTATTTAGTTACACAACAATGGAGGACATGTAAGTTACGATTGAATTTTACTTTTTATTTAACAATTACTATTTTGTTTAGCTATTATTAATAAGATCAAATAGTTTTAGTTTATAATTCGCAGTTTTTAGATTTCGTTATTTGGTAATCTATCTAGATGCCCTTTATGGGCACTTTAAATTTTTAATAACGAACTAGATATCTATGGTAATTAATAGGTAGGTAATATTATTTATTAACGATATGACCGACCGTTTATGATTATTATATTACAATTTGTGCTTTAAACTACGTCAACTATACACACTTAAGTATATTGTCCAGCCTTTGTTTTTGTGTTTAAGAAACGGTTATCATATAAAATGTATAAATAGTCTAATTAATTAGACTAATTAATTAATATTAACTATATTTTTATAGATTTGTCTAGAGGAGTTTCTGAATTAATTGAAAAAGCAACAGTAACACTACCTTTTTTTTTTTTTTTTTTTTTTAAACCGGCAATACACCTGCCTCCCGGAAACGCCGTAAAGCACTACTTCGGGAGGACAGTAACACTACCTAGCAGTGGCACAACTAGTATTTATTTTTGATGGCGGATGGGTTGGGATACCTAATTATATATATACAAATTTAAACAATTACTATGTACAATAATATATCATAAAATTTGACTTTTAAAAAACATTTCCAGGGGATGGATAACTCTGGGTTTCACCTGGATAGACCGGTTTTACCATATCAATCTATAGGTTACAGATTTAGTGGAATATTCTCTGGGTCGTGACCCGTTAGGTTTAAAAAACCTAAACAAATTCTTTAGAGATAAAATATATGATTATATTAATCATTCTTGCAATTCATTAAGGACCTTTTCATTTCATAATCATAAACTAAACTATACATAAGCGTATCTTTCGCTGATAATTTTTTTTTTTTTTGTTTACAAGCCTTTCTACGGATCTCCATCCTTCAATGGTGGCAACCTTAGTCACAACCCCCAAACCACCCTCCTGTTTGCGCCACTGCTACCTAGTATAAAAAAATATGTTTTATTAGCTGTCTGTAAAATATTCTCTGATTTTTTTATTATTAAAATTTTTTTAAAAATCATTTTAATAATATAGCAATGCCCCCCTCCCGGTATAATAGAAAGTTACTTATATATAGATCCTCGTATAACGATACCATAAAGTAATTATTATTACATTATTTTTTTGTGTCAATTGTAAATTTAGTTAATGTAGGTAAGTTCAATTTTGAATATTTTTGAAACCGCTTTAAGTCTGGTTATATATTTTACAACGAACACTTAATTTAATTTTTCAGGGAATGTACAAATGCAGTATATATAGTTGATTCTTTGAACATTTTAACTAAGGTAAGTCATGTTAACAATCCATTTAACAATGTAATTGTTTGATAATTGAGTATGTCCACTTACTGTGTAGTGGTCAACGTTTATAGACTTAGATGTACTTTTCTAGGCCAGTGGGCCATATCCATAAAGACAGAAGTACTAAATGAATTTAAATATAAATTATATTGTATAGATAATGTACAAACAATAATAGTAAACCCACCACTTACCCTTTTTAATCATGACACAAATACAAAAAAAAAAAAAAAAAATACCTTGTTCATTGTGGTAGAGATTAATATTAAAAGGAAGAACCACCAGGAAAAGTAATTTTAATTCTCGATCAAGATGCATATTTTTACTCTTTTCTGAAAAACAAATTAATAGGTTTTTAAGCTTAACATAACTATATATATTAAAAAAATAAAAAAAAGATTTAATAAATATGTAAATGTATAGGTTATTATTTACTATTGATTATTTTGCAGGATGGTTTTAATAATTTATGCAGTTATTTTGGTGAAATTAAAAATTTGATTATATACAAAAAATCAGTAGAAAATTGTGCGTTTGTTGAGTTTGAAAATGAGGAGTAAGTTTTATTTTATTTTAAATACATAATTTTTGCTAAAAAATAATTTAGTGAAGAATATTTATAAAAAAATCAGATCTTGTTCAACAACGATACTTTAAAAAAAAAAAAAATTAATTTAAAAATCAATAACCATGTACCATTGTACATAATTATGGTTGTGAAGTTGTGAATGCAATAAGTACATAATATTAATATTTGTTTTAAATATTTGTATATATGTGTTATATATATAATGTTTATATGTGTAAAATATATCAGTTTCCACTTTAATATACAACCATAGTTAATTTTAACAATATAATAAATAATATTGTTTTTATAGATCTGCATGTGCAATGATTCGTGACAAATTAGATCTTCCATCTTTCATAACTGTTAATTTTTCAAAAAAATTTGAAAGACAGGTGCATTTGTCTTTAGAAAAAGAGTTTCAAGGTATTGATATAAATGATGATAATTCACATTCTGAAGCAAGTATTATTGTAGATGAGAAACATTCACAGTTTGGGTAAGTTTTGCAACAATTATCTTATAAGTGTTAATATACATTTTGCCAATGCAAAAATACAATTGTGAGTATATGTAATAAATAAACTTATGAATACTATTAATACTGGAAATAATAAATCTATAAATGTGACATAATATATAATCTATCATATGACATAATATATATATAAATTTGTTATTTGAACATCACTTATTTATTTTATAAATGTTATAAGATTATACAATTATTTTAGGATGATAATATTTTAATAAAACAAAAACTAATCAAACATATACTAAATTAATTTTTTTTTAGCTTGAAATCTTTCAATCAAAGTGACTATTATAAGCAGGTGTTCTCTGTATATCAAATTGAATCATAACATTTCTATTTTCTCAATACTTACCCACATTATTATTCAGCACTCATCAGCAAATAATTACACCATAGTACTTACTCTTTATTATGATTTTGTACTAATGTACCATGTACTATGTATTTGAATATTTTTACAGAAAACCACTTTATTTTGGACCTAGAGTTTCCGAAAGTAGCTTAATTGAGGAATATAAATTAATGAAACCCAAACCGTATAATCTTGGAAATGATTATCTTTTTGGTCAACCTCTCAACGCTAAATGGGAAAAAATAAACAAGTAAGTAATAAAATAAATATTGAATACAAGTTTATTTTATTAGTATATAAAATATATTTAATTGCAGACCCGAATTTAAACTTCATAAACTTGATTTTTATTATCGTTTTGAAAATTGTTTGGGCGGCAAAATTAAAATTGAAAAAATGTTATCTCCAAACACATGTACTGGTTGGGCTACTTTGTTCAATGATGGTGAAAATGTACAGGATAAATTGGAGAATATTAGCAATGATATTGAGTGTTCTGATATTTTAAATATGTAAGTCATAAAGTTATTAAATGTTCAAAATTAATAAATTAACATTTTAGAAATGACTGGAAACTTGGAATGCTAGTGGGTGCATATGATAGTGCCACTAAGTTATATGGTCGTGGATATGTGACTGTAATTGCTGACAACAGTGTAAATGTAGTTATGAGTGATTATGGTAAAGTGATTAATACCAATCAAGTTAGAGTATTACCTAAAATATTAACTGAAATACCAATATACTCATTTAAAGTATTTACTAAAGTAAATAGTGTCCAACAATTAAAAGTATGATTATACTCATTTATTATTGTTTGTGTTATTTTTGTTATTATATTTTTATTTTAAGGAAAAATTATATACATTTAGTGTGTATAAAGCTAGTGCCGAAAGAATCGTTTTAAATATAATAGATAGTGACAAAGAAATTAAAATACAGTTGAAGAAATGGCAACCAACTGTAGAAGAATATGGTGTTCCATATATTGAATTTAAAAATGGCAGTCCAGTTGAATTATTAAAATTAAAAGATATGAGTTCGGTATACCTTAAATCCACATATCCTGATGATTTTGAATTTTTTTTTCATTTTTGGGACTATCTGTCTTCAGATTGCCAGGACAAATGTAATTATTTTTTAAATTTAATTATAGAAGTATAGTAAATTTTGGACTGTTGGATTCCTGATCCAAAAAATAGTTAAAAAAACTATATTATTATTATTATCACAGTAAATAAATCACAATAAATTGTAAATTATTATTATTTTCTACTGATTATAAATAATTATATTATTAATTTACAAAAATGTTATCTAAAACTTCACATTGATTTTTTTCAATGATTCAACTTAATTTTCTTAATGTTTTCTAACTATTAAATATGGTTTCAATACAATTTTATATGTTTAAATGTAGATACATAGGGTTAGGTTTGCAAAATAAATTTAACAACTGGACTATTAATATATACTAAAAAACTAAAAAGGTACATTGGAAATTATTTGAAACCCATCTTAAGGTTTATCATAGAATGTATTTAGTACTGTTTACAATTAAAACATTGTAAAAATAAAAAAAAAACAATAAATGCATGCTTTTTTTTTAAATAGTGATTTAGTGATAGTATTTTTTTTTTTTTTTTTTAATTCTCAGGTCAAATTTAATCAATTTTACACTGTAAAGTATAATTAGGGTCTCTCATCTTCCTAATTCTTCTTTTTTGGTCTTGGCTAGTTAAGACTATACTGCTAAATATACATATTGCCATTTGTTGTTATCCTTTGATATTTCTCTCCAATGACTGTGGTTAGGTTAGGCAATCACTGCCTTTACATAGCTAATAATATATTATATTAATGTTAGGTAATCTTGTTGTTAGATTAATGATACTATTGTAGAAATAAATAATAACGCATAGATATTAATAACATTATTTTTAAGATTTTTTAGGTACATTTTTGAAATTAAGTATATTTGGTTTTTGGTTTTAGTTAAACCTTTAATCAGAGAACCATTATATGGAGAAATTATTGGATACAAATCTAAAATGACTAAAAACTATGTCAGAGGTAGAATTCATAAATATTTTGGAGATAATACTTATTCTGTGAAGCAAATGAATGAGCCTCTTAAAGAAATCATTAAATTATCAGAAATGATTGAATTACCATTTGAACAAAAAAATGTATGTACTTTTATTAGTTATTATAATGTATTATATACATTTATCAATGTATTATATATATATATATTATATATATATATTACATTTACTTTTATCTAACTTACCTTAATATTAATTCAGAGCTAAATTGATTAAAGAGCTTAATATGAAAAATAAATACATATATTCATGACTTAATGTTCGTAATATACAATAATAATTTATTAATCATGCTACTTTATTATTATTTTAGTTTCCTGTAGGTTATATAAAAGTAGCATTGAAAATGGCTTTGCCATATCCTATCCAGTTTGAAACTAGAAATTTTGTTAATTTTTTAATTGGTGAACGTTTAATTTTGGTAAGTTGACATTTTCACTAAAAAAATGATACTATAATGGTTTTTACTCATTGATTAATTATATTATTAATTAGCGTTTTGATGAATCAAGGAATAAAGGCTGGAAACAAGTAAATCTAATTTATAAATATACAAATGATGATACTCAGAATATATTTCTTGGATTAATTGAACCTTCTTGGCTCAAAGATAATTTATCTACTAATCTATGTAAGTAGTAAAATTAGTTAAGTATATAAAAAAAAAAAAAACTAAGATTTAAAATTTTAGTTTTAATTTAAATTTTGATTTTACTAAAATTGTCTATAAAGGCATTGGCTATTGTGTGCCATACCTTTTATGTCCACATCTGTGGTTAACAAATTATTTGTGTGGAGTGAGGGTATTTATCAATCTAAGATGTGAATACTTATTTTGTTTTCTTACAATTAAATTATAAGTACACTTTTATATGACATTTACATATACACCTTTAATAATAATTTTTTCATAAATAATTAAATATTCTTTTGTAAATTGAAGTGGTTTCTGTACAAGTTTATAATTTTATTTTTTATTGAAAGGTATTTTAATAGTACAGTTTTAACAACTCACTATCATCTTATTTGTATTTCCTTTTTAATATAGTTATTGTGATTTTAATTGTTATTTTTTTTTTAAATGTAAAATAGATGATGAACTGGACTCTTTTTGTAAATATGAACACTTATTATATAATGAATTAAAGGAGAAGACAGCTGTAAAAATGAAGTTTGTTTTGTATCATGAAGGTGTATTTTATATGAGAGATAAATTGTTTGGAAGGCCTTTTTCTGTTTTAAATAGCATGATAAAAGAATATTGTGGCTTGAGTTTGCATTCTTATTTGCCACACATTGGTGAAGTATGCCTTGGCCAATTTCCAGGTTTTTACTATTTTATTAATAACGATGTACAAATACATTTTATTTATTTAAAAAATGTGGTTATAATTAATTAATTATAGATGGTGCATGGTACAGAGTGATATGTGATAAATTGAAACCTGGTGAATTGGCAAAAGTGCATGCAATAGATTTCGGGAATGTAGCTTATTTGAATTCCCAAAATATAAGAAAACTTCCAATTGAGTTAATGTTTCATCCATGTCACGTTTATCTATGCATTTTAAGTAAATAATTTATTATTATAATTTGTTATTATCACAGAAGTAATTTTATTAATTCATTTTTTTTTTTTTTTTTAGATACTCCTATAAATATTGGAGACCATGTTTTTGAAAAAAAAACTAAAATATTGCAAACATATGAAAATACAGATTGTGAAATCACCATTGTAAAAAAACTCTATGGTAAAAATCATTATTTAATTAACTGTAAATTTATTGAAGATTTAATTAAATAAATTTGTGATATTTATAAAATATTTGTTTTATTATCTATTATAAACTTGGCTAGGTATCGAACCTCAGTCTATCGCTTACAAGGCGATAGCTTTACCACTGAGCTACTCCTTACACTATTTCCACTAGACTTGATCTAGTCAAACATTGTAAGTCGTGGTGATGGTGTGTATGGTGTAAATATATAAGTAGTTTTTTAATTATTTTAAATAATTACTATCTATGAAATTACAAGTCTGATGAGAAGTTATTATTATAAAAAAAATAGCCTTCACTTGGTAGTCGGTGGTAACTCATAGATAAATATTCTGGAAAGACTGAAACTGTTTAACATTTATAGCTATTAAACTTAAACAAATTAATTAATAATGTAGTAGCAATTAATTATAGACGTAATATGGTTAATGATGGATGAGCCACTGAGGGGGTACTCATACTTTATTAATCTACACAAATTGAAATATAATTTTTCAAAAAGTGGTTATATATTTATTTTAATTTTATATGGTTTTTTGTGTATATTTAGGTATATAGTTAATATTAAAAAATGATTTCAGATCAACTGGGCAACAAATATAATTTGTAATGTAAAAGTAGGTTCCTAAAGTTTTATTCTTCCCAGACTTTTATATTAGTAGATTTTCGAATAACAATTATTTTACAGTACATGAAATCTATTTTATGTGGTAGGTAATAGGAGACAAATGAAATAAATCATATGGTATAGATATTTTTTATTTTAATAATTGTTAGTGGTTCAGCTAATTGAACGAATAATAATAAAATTAATATTATAATTATTACTATTCCGACAAACTGTTTTTAAAGTCAATTGCATCAACTACGAACGCGGGCAAGGCGAATGCTGCTTTGTGCATGTCTTTAGTGTAGTAACGTAGTTTCATGTTTATTCTTTGTATGTTGGACAATTGATACACGGGGTTCCCAAAGTCCGTATTCTGTAAACGAAAAAAAAAAAAAAATCAATTAATATAGGGACGGTAATTTTTAAATATATTTCGTGTAAAGCGTAGTTAGTAGTGTTTGATTTATAGATCCCAAAATATTACAGGCGTTATAATACCTCGTCAAGACTGCCGAGGGCAAATCCAATCTGACCCGCCGGATAAGTGGACACGTAAGACGTCGCGTACGCCGCCTTGGCGTACACTTCTTTGCAGTGACTGTACATGGACGTCACGTTTTCCAAATGTCCCCAGAAAGTATCGGCTTGCGAGCAGACAATGCCGCCGGGACGTAGTGCGCGTTTCATCAATTCGAAGTACTCTTTTCGGAACAGCGAAACGGCGGGACCTGATTGAAAACAAAAATATAAATATTAAATATAGATTCCAGTGACGGTTTAAAGGGTGGGGACGCTGGCGGGTCGATTGGCGCCCCTACCTCGGGTGTTTGTTTTTAACAAAATATGTATTGTATACAAATAATTCTCTGATAATTTATTATTTTATAAATAAATGTATTTAGGCTAATTCATAGCTCGATAGCTGATTTAGCATAATCAAATTGCTTTGGTTTTAGTTCATACCATATCTACCTACAGCCGCGGCATCTATTTTATTTTTAAATAAACACAAATCAATATAAATATATCAAAAATAAATTCAAATATGAGTAACCGCGAGTAGGGCGCCTACGCCCAATGCTGCTGAATTTGATGTATACACTAGGACTAGAGGGGTTACCATTTTAAATCGTTCCCCCTTCCACCGTGAAGCTTGGCTAAAACCGCCACTAATAGATGTTCCCAAATATTATGCGATGCATTTGCAGATACAAACGATGAGATATTACCAATGGGATCCGAAGAGTCGGTTATGATGACGTCGTAGTAATGAGTGTGTTCCTCCATAAATTTGAAACCGTCAGCGATGTGCAGATTGACTTTAGGGCTGTTAAACCCTTTGGCCATGAACGGTAAATATATTCTGGACAGTTGGACCACGCGAATGTCGATTTCCACTAGATCGATGGTCTCGACCAATGGGTGTTTGGCCACTTCCCTTGCAACTCCACCGTCGCCGCCTCCCACAATGAGAACCTGTGGACGCAAAATACTGTGATTATAATAGTCGCCGAATAGATTTAACCGTTAAAAATTATCAACCCTCTGCGGTTTAGGGTGGCTGAACAGCGGCAGGAAAGAAATCATTTCCTGGTAAGAATACTCGTCGAACTCCGTGCACTGGATCATCCCGTCAAGTACGAGTACAACGCCGTGCGATTGCCTTATGTTAAACAAAATTTGGTAGTTAGTAATTTTAGTTAAATATAATAATGGTAGTTAAATCAAAAATTACAACTTTAAAGTAGAATAGGAGTTGGGTTAGCAATATGTAGTTTTGTATAAATAATTTGATAAACTCGACATTTTTTCTCGTGACGCACCGAGACTGACGCAAATTATAAAAATATTTTTAATTAATTCAATTAACATTTTATGGCTATCACACAGTGGTCTTAATTGTAAAACCAGCTTGCATTAAATTAATAACTCGTAAATGTCAACTCTGATCGTTTTATAGTAATAAATAGTATACTTATTTTTTGAATTGCATTTATTTATTTACCTATTCTAATATTATACTAAATAATTATTTCAAAAAAAAAAATGTATTCTACTGAATCACATTCAGATTCAGATTTTGTTAAATTGGACTTATTGCTTATATCACTTGATTGTTTTTTTTTTTTTTTGTCTGGTAATTTAAATAAACTCTTAGCATCTTTTGAAAATGTTTGGATTTGTTACTAAGGAAAGTTTCTAATCGATGATAGGTCCGACAAAATGTTCAACAAATTTTCATTTATTTAAGACCTAGATATTTTCCTAGTGTGATGTTCTCTGTAATTGGTGTAATCTTTGTTACAGCATTTTTGTGCTTCCTCAGAAAGCTGACCTTTAATTAAATGTTAACAAATACAGAACATGTAGTATTTAAATTGTATACATTTTTATATATATAAATACCATTGAAAAAATTAAGTTGTGTTTAACTTTTAATATTTCATTATTGTACATTACATCTGTAGTATTTAAATTTTGTATATGAGTCTAGAGAATATTCACTTCAACGAATGTACTTTCAGTATTTTTTTTTTAAACAAATTTTAACGGCCTACAAAATCATGTTGAAGATGATTGCGGGGACCATTTACAATTTTAAGTTCCTTTTCCATGTAACAAATTAAACAAATCATCATACATACAATATATTATTTGTACATACTGCTAATGGAACATATTTCAAACCGACAGGGGCAAACAAAAGTTATTAGAATTTAAGTATAAAAAAATAGTATTTTGCATTTGTATTTAAAGAAAAATATAATGTGCAAGTGTTACTTTTTAGTTATGCTCATTTTAACAAAAAAAAAACTATTAAAAAAAAACATAAAAAAAAACTACTAAACAGTTTTTAATCATATACTTACACATTTTAGAATATAAATTTATATTTATATTTTAATATAAAATTTATATAGTTGCATACTTTTATTTGCTGAATCCATTTTATAAAACAACAATAAAAAAAAACTATTTTTAATGACTTCCTACTGTAGTTGAACACAAAATAAATGGACCCTAGTAAGAAATAATTGTATTGTACACTCAAATTGAATTTCACATACGCTAAATATACATTACAATGGACAGGAGTATCATTTACTTTTTTTTTTTTAATTTATAACCTTATCTAATTGGATATTAGATATTTTATGGTAAAGCTAACAATATTTATAAAAACTCACGTTTTCAGGATTAGTATCTGCTGATACTTGGACACTTCCTCGTGCAAAACCTGTTCGACTTTCATTGAGAAACTCCTTCCAGGCAATAGGCCCGTGTGTTCGCTGAACCAACCGTTCTTCAATTTGTTCATTTCGAAGACAGGTTTCTCTCCGACGCGTACCGACAATAATATTGTCGCGTTTAACAAATGCCGGAACGAGTGCGAGACAATAGTTCTTCGGGAATCTTCTCTCCCGGCACGGTCAGCGGGTTAATGTTTGGCGCACGGTATTTTGTCGGGTACACACACAATTGTCGAATGACAGTGTTTATTGTTCGATCTTTAGGCGGGGTAGCCGCGACGACAGACAGGCGCTGAACCAATACGTGGTATGTGGCGTGGGCAAGGTTTTCTAGTTAACACTATAATCACCGGGTGGCGCAACCGTATACGAATGCCGCCGATTATAGTTTACTGGGTTCCCAACCTTTTTGCTGAATACTATTAATCCATTTTGCCGAACGTCGTTTTTCCCGAATTTAGTGTTATTCACGAATAAAACAATTAGCATTACTAAAATAAATTAGATTTAAATTGAATTAATTGAAGACATGTTTTAATTATTTTTAAATTAAATACAATTTACAAGATTATATTATGGGCCACTGTCCGTAAGAAATCATTGAAGGTTACGTAATCTTCAATGATAAACGTTTTTTTTTCTTAATTAACCGCAAAATGGAAGGGAGATTACAAACGTGATAAACGTCTAGCGTTTAACAATCTTTTTTTTCTTTTCGATTCGTCGGTTGCAGTGGCTACGGGCACGGCCCACCTTAAAATCTCCCCTGATCTCGGCTGGCCTACCTATATAATTTCATAGTATTTTTGTTTTGTATTACATTATATTTTAAAATATATAGAAATACATAAAAATGTAATCATAGTTTTATTATGTTTTAGATTTAGTTTTAAATTAAACAGAAATCATTATCTTGATTTTTTCCAAATTTATGAACAATATTTTGTTACCCGTAAACCAACCAATAGGCGATAGGTATGGCGATTCTCGTTACGCCACTGGCCCTCCGATATAAATCAGTGGCCCCCAGCTTAGCCCACTCAGATAAAAACCCTGGCGCGGCCACTGATCGATTGGTAATTTTTTTTTTTTACTACACATGTTAAATATTACCATACATATAAATTATATACATATATATATATATATATTCCGTTCCAAAAGAGAAGACATCAGTTCTGCGCATTGCTGATGATAAGCAACTGGCAGTGGCAACCTTGTGTAACTGAACAGGTAATTGGTGGGTGATACGCGCTGCTGGACGAAAAACGGTCGCCACCTGATGTTTTCTCTTTTGGATCGGTGTATAGTAAGCACGAATGAAGGTATATTTTAATTCGTGATAGTAACTATAGTAAGTAATTACGTAGTTACGTATTACGTAATTACGTATTAACAGGGACCACATCTGTCCGGTGAATAGATAACAACGGACTATGATAACATTTCAGTTCTTATCTTCTCTAATCGTGGAACCAAAATGCAATTTTAAACGCGACCATTGACCATAGAACTTAGTTTATGAACGCCACCATCGACATATCAGCATTCAGCACCAACAACACTTTACTGTGTATACTCTTCACGGTTTATTGTTTATTGATATAAAATACGTTCCTAACTTCACCGAACCATTTTGTCAACTGCCGACTAGTAATGGGATTTTTCGTTCCTTTCGGTACGTGTAACTACCATTACCTACTGAGTACCAACACTGAGCCGAACTAGAGAATGTGACGGGGAACGCGCCAACGCGGTTAGATAATAACGACTATTGGAACGAAGCGTATACAGCAGTAATGCGTAAATAGTGCATATTGCGAATATGGAACAATTTGGTTTTTGGATGTATTGCACCTAAAAGGAATGATTTAGGTATAATCGCTCCGATTCATTCCCCTTCTGGACTCGTTCCTAAGATATTTTTCGTTCGTGAACGACTACTATTGACTGTAAAGTATACATTCGAGTCACGCTCATACTTTTGGATATTTAAATTTTTTGATTTTAGAATTTAATTTTCGGAGTAGAGACTTACTAAATAATAAAAACTTATAACTAAAAATCGTTACGCACTATTGCAATCCAATAAAAACTTTTTTAAAAAAACCCAAATAAAACAATAAACAGGTTTTGCCACCACTGAGTGTCTTCTTCCCTCACTGTTTCCATGTAATTATTCAATTAGCATATATTCGTATTGTGCCCAAGGGCACAGATTGTGTATAACTTAAAAAAATAAAAAAATAAGAATTTAGTTTTGTCTGTGCGACTTATCAGTAAAAATAACCACTATGCAAATCCTCTTACAGATTCTGATAATAATAAAATATCAGAAATAAATGTTGAGCATTATTATTAAACTAATAAAAATAACTAAAACATTCATTCTATATGTAGATTACTTTATTGTTCAATTGGATGAAAGGTTTACAGTACACAAAAATATTTGTAAAGGTTTTTCTTTTAATTATTATTTAGTACTAATCATAATGTTATTTATAATTATAATTATTTACTCATTTATACATTTATTGTTCTTACAAATTTTATATTCTTACAGGTTTTATTTATTTATAATTCATATGGACAATTTACAATTTACAGTAGTATTATACAATGATAATAGTAATAACATAATAATACTTAACAAATAATCTATTACATATTTTTAAATAACACAAATTAAAATAAAACAATAGTAAAAATTATTAATTGCATAAATATACCGAAAAAGTGGGAGAGTAGTTATTGTATACTACAAAAATAATACTAAAGAATGTAAAGATTAACAACTTGTGTATATTAGTACAATAATTACTTGAATAATTTATTAAAAACTTGATTATTTCCAGAAGACATCAAAATATTAAAGGGGGCATTTAACATGTACTTTTGAGAAAAATGTTGAATATAAAATTGTTGAAAAATAATGAAATAATCAAAACTGGCCTAGATGTTCTCCGCATCTGCAGTTCCTCTATTTATACAAATTTGAATAACCTTTTAAAAATTGTATGTGTACTACCCGTTTTAATATCCACCCCAATAGGAAACATTTTCAATGTTGAAGAGGGTTAAAACATACACAAGTAACCCAATGCTTGAAGTATATGAAATCACTTATTAGTTATTAACTGACATTTAAAAAATACTAACATTTTATTTTAGGATCAGTTGAATGAATTAATATTGTTGGCAATTCATAGAAATATCAATGTTATACCAGATGAATTTGTAGATGAAATGTCCAAAAAACCAAGAAACTTGAACTCGTACTTTAGTTTTATAATTATAATAAATCTAAATATTTTAAATTAACCTACTTCATAAAATGGGGGATGGCCAACTTTGTGAATGTGGAAAAATACAGGCAAACAAACATATAGTAGAGGCATGTACTAGTACAAAGTTTTAAGGACTGACAAAACTACATGGGAGCGGACCAGCTGCAGTAAAATGGCTCGAAGAACTTAATATACGACTGATTTCTATTGTTATTGATACTGCTATAACCACTATTATTTATTTATTTATGTTTTATTATTTGTTTAATTTTATCAATTTTATTAATTATTTATAAACTTTTCTCATGATACTCACAATAAGCTGATTATGCCATATGCATAATAATTTAAAATTAAAAGTTTTATTACATTCGTTTACTTATATATAGTTTTATGTATAAAAATATAGTTACCTAAATTTAAACATAAAATTGTACCTAACCTACTCCTAAAATACTATTCTACCCCTAATGTGTACACATAGGAGAAAATCTATTCAAATGTCTAAGGAGGGGGCAAACATTTTTAGCATTATTATAAATATTCAAATATATATTCTGAATACCATTCAGAGGATTACGTTAACGAATAAACCATGGATGTATAAAAGTGTACTCTCCTAATATTTTATTATTACAGATATTATATGACCTGTATACACCTTAACTATTTATGAGTAATACAAATTTAAAAAAATCCCATATCATTTTGATAAAAATTCATTTTTATTTTGTTTATAATTATTATTATCAAATATCTGCAAAAGTCGTACAATAAAATATATCCGCGTATCGTTAATTTAAATCGAAATATAATATTTATATCATAATATGTAGGTATAATATTAAAAAAAAAAAAAAAATTATAAAAAAATAGAACTCATATTATTCGAGCTGTTTTTTATATCGATGGATAAGGGAAATTAAAATTGTACGAAAAGCCGTATAGTTCAAAACGCCGGTTCAGTGGCGTTGGCCGACTTGCGCACCACCGCTGGCGACACGTTGACCGCCAAATTATCGTATCCAGAGAACTCGACCGGTGGTGTTAGCTTGGCGTCGTCACCGTCGCCGCCAGCACCGTTCACGCCGCCGTCACCACTGCCTCCGTCGCCGCTAGCACCGTTCACGCCGTCGTCACCACCGCCTCCGTCGTCGCCAGCACCATCCACACCGCCGTCGCCGTCGTCACCGGTCGACATGGCGGTAGTATGCCCAAAGGTCGTAAAAGTCAAACCATTTGTATTAGCTACGGTATTTACAGACTCATTTTCCACTAATACTTTTGCCCCGCCGAACACCGGTGTTGTAAACCCATCGTCTTGAACTTGAACGTCACCATAATCCAGGCACTGTATACAAATTAAAAGCACAAATATTATTAACAAATACAAAATATTAATAAATAGAGAAATATATCTTCTCTGTAGCTTTTACAGGCCCATTCGGCGAGGCCTCCGCTGCTTCTGCAACCATTTCTGGCAGTCTGTCCCTATTTTCACTCGCTTCCAGCTCCGTCCCTTGCGCAACCTTTATATCGGCTACACTTTCAATGTATTCATCCGTCTTTATTTATAATAAAATAAACAAGTATGAAATACTTAGCATGGAATATTATTATAATATGAGTATATGAAGCAGGATTGGCCTACCAGGAAATCGGGAATTTTCTGGAAGGATCGGTCTTCGTACGATTTATGGGCAGCTAAATAAATATTATTATGTAAAATCAAAAGTAAATTGCGCATCGTCTATGAAGTATAGAATGACGAAAGTCAAAATGTAAACTAAGTCCGAAAATAGTTGTAGGTAATAATAATGGTCGATAATGTTTGCTCAAAAAATATATAGTAAACATTGCCCTATAATAGTTATATACGGCTGGTTTTCCAAATTCGTTTTTAATTGATGTGCCTAACAAGAGATTTGAGATTACAATAGATCGTATTTATGGTCAATTTTCTACGATGGAATTCTATATTATAGATTAATAATTGAATAATAATTATTTGCAATTAAGCTGTAATATTCAATGCTAATCTATTCGGGAAAGAGACAAACGGCGATCTAAATGGCATACATTAACTTAATTGTACCCGTATAGAGTATACTGCAATTCGAGACATACGCTGAATACCAGAGTCAATATTTAAACATATTGATGCTACTGGCCGTCCCACCTGGCGTTGTCCGTGCCAATTAGTTAACCGCGACGTAACCAAAAATATATATTTTTTAAATATTCAATTTTTGCATTTTAAGAATAAAATACATGCTCGGAACCTCATTTAGGAGTTTAATATCAAGATAAAATGTATAGATGAGGACGACCTTCCTCTTGTTTTTAAATTTCTAATTTTGAGTGTGCAAAATCATCGTTTATGATTTGTATAAAGAACAAACAAAACAGACGGGACCTTCAAATTTATATATTTAACTTTGGGAAGTTTTTATTTTTGTGCAAGTAGTTATCATTTTACAACCGAAAAACATTTTACAGGTGTTATGCCCAACAGATTAGTTTTATACCCATAACAACAAACAACAATTATTAAAACTGTGTTTATAAGTATGGTCATAGAACAATATGACATAAGGTCAACTTCTTAACCTCGACCCATGAGGAATCCCTCATGGGCCGTGGTTAAGAAGTTGAAGGGATCCCATTTATCCCTCTCCCCTGTAAATACGTTACTTATACAGTAATTTAGTTTATATATAGGTAGATATACGAAAAATCATTATAAATGAAAAAATTCTGAGAGGAGTTCGGTTAATCATTTTTTGATCAAGTTTGTTACCAGAAAGAACCTCTGAAGTTGAAAGCAAAATTGGAATCTAAAGATGTGTTCACATTATATAAATCTGACATAATAATATTTAATTTTTAAATGAGGGAAAATGTATTACCTCTAATGAAGACAACTTATTTTCGAAATAAACACTAGTATTGTAATTTTGATTCATCTTCCTCTTCCTCGTAAAAATCCATATAATCACTGAGGCGATTAAGACAGTCAACACGAGCAAATTCAAAACCGTCAACACAATAATTAATGTTTTTTCCATTTCCGTTAGTTGAAAAATACCTATATGGACGAGATAAAATATATAACTATGTTAAAAAAAAAAACCAACAACAATCTATTATATTATAACATGATTTGCTCACCATGAAGTTCTTTTTCCGTGACATATTTTTTTATGTAATCGTGAATAAAATCTGTGGGAAACATGTTAAAATAATTTTATATAATATTTGTCACATATAATATAGTTTAAAAGAAAATCGAAATTGAATAAATTGCCATAAAGTATACTACAGATTGTCGGTTACTAACACTTTTCTGTGTAACGAATAGTAATTCGTAAACAAATTATAAAAAAATATTATGCATAAAACGAATCGTGGAATAAATATCCCCAGATGAAGAAGCTAGAGAAAAAAACTTTATTGATACAAATATTGATTCGATAGTTGATAAGTAGGTTAGTATTTTTAGTATTTTTTTAGTAAAAAAAAACACGACGGGTTAAGATAAATCAGGGGAGAGGAAAATATAAAAACATATCCTACACATAGAGAATTGAATAAGCGAAAAAAAAATGGTATAAGGAGTTGTTTCATTTTTTGAGGATTTTTTCCCCCATGTAAATTTGTAATCCGATTACCGTTTAATCTAGAGAACTAGGCCTCCAGTTCACTTCGCTTACCAACAGGAACAATCACAAAGGCAGGAGGCCACCCCCGCAAGATGTTTTGCCGTGCTCATGGTGCTTTTGGGACTGGGGAAAAAATATGTCAGAATATTTAAAAATAATGTTGCGAAATACCATAGGCCACGAAAGATCAGACAGACTCTTGCGATCAAGCGTATAATGTTAATTGCGAAGAAATCATAGGTGTTATTAGCCTCCAGACGCCTCGCCTCGCAGCCACGGTCCCCCTTCCCCTGCTGCGCGCGCTTGTGGCCAACGAGCACATATTATATAAAACGCCAAATTCGGCGCAATGGCGACAATTACATCCAATAGGTACCTTGGCACTGCAATTGGCAGATGTTGTAGTCGTAGTTGTTGTACGCCTCTTCGCAAAACCACGAGCACGGGTAGCACCGCATATCGTGTTCCGAACACATGTAATATTCGGAGCAAAACAATTCGCCGCACCTCTTCTTCAGCGATAGACCGCCTACCAGCATCGTAATACGGACAGACCTGCCGAAGAAATAACGGTTTTATTATTATTATTATTATTATTATTATTATTATTATTATTACAGTACCGTACAGCGTATAATGTATTCGACAAGCCGGAACAACCGACGACGCACGCGGATGATCGAATAAAATAAACGGTGTTTGTTATCTAAATGCGACGGCGCACGTGTACAACGGTGACGGAAATTTGAAGAAGAAGAAAAAAAAAATTACCAGTTTCCGGGCCAAAAGCGCGGGCAGGTAGGGCGCACGGTAAATTTGTCGGCTGCAGGAACGTAATAGCAACTAACTGTGGGTAAGCACGCGACCATACTGCCGTGCCCGCGTTCGTCGTCGTCCGACACAACCGGATCGGTCGACCACTGCGCGCGCCCATTATTATAAATATACACACACACACACACACACACACACACACACACACACACATATATATTCCTATAAAATTTTCTAGGTATGCCAACTCTACTGCCGGTTCACAGGGGGAAAATAAAAAAAAAAAAAAAAAGGTACGCGACCGTACGATTATTGTGTTCTAAACTGCTTAGGAATGTTCCCAAACAATCCTGCCGCACCCACCCACATCGCGTACCTGGTGACCGTTGACAGTATAACGCGTGAGTTTACGGAAATATTTTATCGGTTATAACGATCAATAGAGATTGTTCGATAAACTATTGTCCGCTATAACATCCGACCGTTCGTCGTATACATTCATATAGCCCCAATGAGCAGGACGAAATTGCATTACACACACACACACAACCAAAAAAATAAAAATAAAAAAATGAAACATAATCGTACTTTTGTAGACCCGAAGTGTATATGATGACGATAATTGGGCGCCTATATTATTCCGAATCATTTATACCAAAATGTCATTTAGCTATCGACGATACTGACTATATATTATAATCCATGGACTAACGATTTTGTACAAATCGTTACCGGTTATTTACCACGAACGGCGTCAGATATTGCGAAGCCCTGGTCATAATTCTGTTGCGAGTCATTTATATTTTACACATTAGAACCTTATCTTACCGAAGAAATTATTAAGTACCTGAAAATAAAGATCGTTCGTTGCGATAAAAATATTGATGGAAATATGCACACACACATTGTTATAAAAATCTAATTCGACCGACGACGAAAAGAAATACCTATCTAATATTAATTTAAAACCGGACAGTGCAGAAATATACTGGAGTACTTGCCACGTCCGATATGTTTTTTTATATTTATCAGGTCTATAATTCAATCTTTGGAAAAGTTAAAAACAAACAGTACGTCCAGTTATTCCTACCGGATTATTAAACAAATAACTAAAATCAAATAATACAAATAGACGCCGTAAAATCAACGTGCAGGCAATTCAACGTACCCAATAGGATCAAGTATATTAGGATATATTAGTATCTTTCGGGATATGCTAATTTTACGAATTTTTAACGTATGATATATGATGATATTTTTGATTTGATTTCGTGGGCACGCTGTGTAACGTATGGTTCGAAAACGGGGAAAAATATTGTTGTAAGTGTATCAACTTGCATCCGCTGTTGACAAGAACTCGTGAAGCCCGCTCATAGGTAATACTAAGGCGGGCATACCTCCCACACCCGCCGACCATATAGTTTCCAGTTCTGTGTATCTTAGTTCGTGATACCAACAAGTTATTTAACGCCGGGGCAGATTTTAACTAGCCCCAATGGTTGTGTGCGTAGGGGTGAAAATAACCCACTTTTTTCCTCATATTTGTATGCACATGAGAATTATTACAAGTCTATCGCCAGTTTTATTTCTTTGTTGCCCAAGAAGAAATCTTAGATTAACTATCTTATATATAATTGTATTAATTGTAGCCCATATGATACACCCATGAGTGTCCATTGGGGGAAGAAGGGCATGCCTTCTCTTCAAAATAATAAAGTATCCTAGTATCCAGGTTAGGTTATATCCAAGTTATATACTAGTATCCAAGTTTTGGGACTTAAGTTTGTATATAAGCATTATATATTGTTAATTGTTTCATGATTGTAATTGTTAGTGTTGACCACTGAATAGTAATAAAAAAAAAAAAAACCAAAATAACAATTGTTTGTTGTATTATAGTTTGGATAAGTCCCTCCCTTGAAAATTACCCTGTCATTTTTACCATATTTAATTAAAATGTATTTATAAAAAGGAAATAATATTTTCTTATTCTCTTTTAATCCAAGCACACATATTATAATAAGTTGGTTAAGGTGTTATAAAATATTATACAAAACTTATTTTTCATTGGTTTTTAATATATCACATATATTAAAAATAAAAATAATACATTTGAAACAATGATAATATTCGATCATAAATTATTTAATTTTTTAATAATTATTGTCTTACGTTAAACATGTAGTATGGAATTTGTATTTAATAAATATAGCTAGTACATAACAGGTACAAATAAAAATAATACATAAAATATATATCACCCAATTCCTTTCAATTAGTGAGACTGAATTTCCTAAGTGGGTCATAAATGAAAAACAAACATCTCACTCAATTACCAAGCCTATATCTTCAATAGCTTAAAATACACATCAGTCACTTGAGTTTAAGAAATCAAATTTTATTAAACTCAATATTATCTCTAGCTTAAGACCTAAAAGGAACGTTTAGCAAACAATTTCTAGTTTCTAGGTCCAAGGAGTCAAACAAATAAGGTGATGTATCATCAGTGAGTGATGTTTTATATAGATATATAGATATTTATGCTAATATTACTTAGATTGTATAATACATCAGTGATTTAAAGAAAAAAAATATAGTTCAATGTGTTTAAATGAAACATTTACAGGAACAATAATATAACCCAGTTAAAAAAATATTACAAATTTCAGAAAAATAAATTATTTTATAAAAATAAATATCTTTTATATATTTAAATTGAGAATAATAAAATAAAATATAGCAACAAGGCAATCTCTTAACAATAAATAATAGTAACAACATCAATGTCATTTATAATTTAAACTAATGAATAATGATGGATGCATGATACAATGTGAAAATAAAATAATAATATTAATTTATAAAAAAATATCACAAGTGTAATACTTAAAATACATTTTTAATAGTGATTTTCAATAGTCTGTCACTGTACAAGTGTACATGCGGCCACTATATTAGCTGTTAAATATAATATTTAAATGTATGCAAAATATTTATATACATTCATGCGTCCATCAATTTATTATAAAGAACCGGATGGTGTTGGTTATGATGATCAGTAGTTGACAATATAGAGAACCTCTTATGATACACAATAAACAGAGCCAATTGTATGGTGGAAAGAATACAACCAATAGCATTCGGATACTACAACAAAAATGTAGGAATATAAATTTAAAAACAAATCATTAACAATAAATTACATATCTATTTAGTATAAATATAAGTAGATAAATAAAATCATTGAGAAGTATATACAGCAGTGTTATTATATAATATGACAGTATGTATTCTTATAAATGGGGCTTGACTTATTATATTTACATATTTGATTTTAGTTCATGAAAATATATAGAAAATACATATAGATATTAAATTGAAATTACTTTATTTTGTACGCAAATGAAAAAAAAAATAAGTAAATTTTATTTTATTTATTCGAATATATATATATAAATAGCATAAAATACATTTAATAATATTTTATTGCTGAAATTATTTTTTTTGCATTTCATAAAATTAATTTTGAATAACTAATGGAAATCAAATTAATAATAGTTTAATATAACTATTACTTGGTGAAAACTTCAAAATATTAATATAATTATTAATGCTATTATCATTATTTATTTCCTTTAAATATATTTAGGTTTTAAACAACTAAAGAACAATACAGTCATTTTTTTTTTTTAATATTATAATAAGTTTTAACTGTATAAGTGTTTGTTGCAAATTTATATATATGTATTAGCTGCAGGCAGAATGGAATTATTTTAATTAAACGTTATGGAGCATTTTAAATTTAAAACATTATAGGTAGTTTTGATAATTAATGCAAATACCAATTGGTTTTTTTTAATGTGAATTCTTATGAGGATATCATTAAAAATTTGATCTACATTTCATAATATTATAAAATGCTGTCATTGCATCAAGAATTATTATTTATTTTCAGAAATTAAAAGCTCAAAATACAGGTTGATACTATGGTATATAATATATATATAGCATTTATTAAAAATACAAAAAATAGCAGAGTAGTCTAAAAGAAACAAATAAAATTATCCAGCACATCAAAATGCAAATACACAATGAAGAAGATAATAATTATATGATTAAATACATACAAAGAGCAACAAATAAATTGTATAAGGTGAATATGATTGTAAAATGTTTACGATATTGTTATGCACTAATGGAAAGATAATATACATAGTATGTTAATGTTTTATTGTGCATGCATAGACCTGAAGATGTTCAAAGGGAGAATAAAAAGCAAAAGATTGAACACAAATTTATATCCATTGCCATAACACAAATTTCCATTCAATTAATTTTCAATCATCAGTTCAACTGGCTCATGATTATTTAATTGACAGAAAAATTATGAAATAATATTAGAAGTTAATTTTTATTTTGTTGAATGACTAACGCATTATTTTTATTTTTTTATACATATATAAATAGAAACACTGAGTAATAAAAATTGCTATAGAAGTTATAAGAAATGAAATCATTTCCTATGATTGGCTAGCAAAATTATAAAAATACGGACAAAAATCATCAAAAAGCTAATTGTTATATAATAGATATTAATGTTAATGTATAAAATGTATGATTTTATAAGGCATACTCGTATATTATATTCATTCTTTTTTTTTTTTTTTAATATAAGTCACTAACCCTACTAGTATTACGGTTAGTTTAATAAAAAAATCTAAACATTTATTTTTATGACTAATGATTTACCATAATAAACTTGTCGCGCAATATTCTACCATAGACCAACCACTGAGCTGAAACGAGGAATGTCATTACGATCATCGGCAAAGGCAATGAATCTGTGTTTTTTGTTTTCATTACATGAATCTAAAATAATTTGTTAAAATCAATTACAATAATTATCAACAATATGTGTTCATTACTTTAGTGTACATAAATTGTAAAGGTAATACGATTTTGCCACTTACTAAATTAGATAAGGGTGCTGCAAAAAATAACATGGTAGCTAAACAGCACACTAATCCAACACGGTCAATTGCATTAATGGTTATGGAGACAGTGGCCACATTCTCTTGTTTTGGATCCAAAGGCGTTATTGCTGCTACTGCGTTAGCTGTTTTTTGTTGACGTAACTCTGTAGGGTCTGACAAAGTTAACTGCGTTTTATTTGTGTTGGTAATGTACACAATCCAAACAATGAAGACTAAAACTGTTATCACATAGTGCATAACACGTTTCTATGGATCAAACACAAACATTAAATTATTATTAATTGTAATTAAGACCCTAGGCCCCCCCAAATTAGTAGCCTTAGCAGGAGGGGGGTCTAGTTCTCTACTTGTAGTTATTATAATCAAATTAAAACAAATTATTTTAATTGATGGTTAAGATACAAATTGTTCAAATAATGTGATGACTAATGTAGAGGAGCTAGTGTACATTGCTGTCTTTTAACTGGCCGACAGTTTGATCAGTTTTGCGATTTGCACACAATTGTATGGAAGCCCAACAAAAAAATCGGTAGACTAAACTATCAAAAGGGAGTCGCGATTATCTATTGATTAAAAGATTAGTAACTATTAGCCAACTGCGAAATCACCATTGTGTTTAATGTAAGTGCGCACAAAGTGAACTATGGTTTTCAACCGGTGTGCCGCGATAAATCGATTAATAGTTTAAATAAGTATGTATTTACCAGTAATATTATAGATATTCGGTGAAAACTGATGAATATACAAACATAAAGATAGTCTAAATCAGCGGTCGCCAACCTTATGGACCTCACGGACCACTAAATCCATAACTCTAAATTCTACGGACCACTAATGTCTTATATACTGATGTTTTTGAATCATAGCGTAGCTCATGGTTCAGTGAAGTACACACATTACTATATTCACTATTACCAGTACCATTAGGTTTATGAACTTTTGTATTAAAAAAATTATAAATATTACTTTGCTTTTTTCCACTCAATATGAAAGATAATGAAATATAAAATATAAATTAAATATTCTACAAATTACAGTATATACAATTAAAAATCCTTAAGAACGGCGCACATTATTAACACGATATTACGTTTACGACAATACCAACGACGGTCAGCAGACGACTAAATATTTCGATAAAAATAATAGTTAAAATGAAGACTGGATTCGAATTATTAGTGATTATCAGCGTATTCAAGGAATTCCGATTAATAAGAGATTTATATTTAAACGTTAAAATATTATTTACATGCATTTTACTGAACGCGATAACGATTACGCGTAACTGCAATAACCCACCGTCATTGGAAATTAGGTCTATTTATTTTACAACATGCGATAATAACAACACTATTATTATGCGTTTATTCTTATTTGTTGTAAACTGTATCTACATACAACGATATTATACACTGTTTTTGTATATTACGATTATAAACTCACAACATTACAAATAATGTTCAAATTTTTCTGTGGACAACCGGTTGGCGACCGCTGTGTCATTAATCATTAATTGCAAAATCATTAATCGTAAAATCATTAATCGTAGATACGTATATTATTTATTATTAGTATGCCCGTCGCAGTCCTCTCGATCAGTCTACGTCGCGTCACGTAATATTGTATTGTATGCATTATACTCATTATAGGTATTGCTTTGTGTTTTTAATAACTTATGTCTTACATGGTATATTTTCAATAATACTCGTAATTATAATTTGTATAATTCGTTCAACTGACAGCACTTCAGTGAGTGAACAACCAACGAAAAAACCTAAATTAAATATCAGACGTCGATATCATGAAGATTATTTAAACATAGGACCAAATTAACAAATTTTGGATATACGCTCAAGCAAAATTTCCAGAAATATCTATAAAAGCAATAACAACGTTATTATCATTTTCCACACCATATCTATGCAAACAAGGATTTTCAGCAGTCACATCAATAAAAATTGTAAAAAAGATAATGACTTCGATGTGTAACTAATTTGATGCATTGTCCTAGTGTTCTTAACAATAGTGTTATGTATATGAAATTAAACTATTTTTTTTTTTTTTAAATATTACAAGACTACTACATAGAAAATGTGTATTTAATTCTAATCAACACAATGAGTTTACTTATATAAAACCGACTTTAATATCTCCTCATGTGTTCTGTGAAATATGTAAAAGCGAATTTGATAAATTAAAAAGCGATAGCAGCAATATAAAAAAATCATATCAATAAAACAAAACATCAAGTAGCCTTAAATGCTGCTATATCTAGTCAAACAGTAAATCATTTATTTTTTTTAAATAATGAATTTACTACTGAAAACTTGCAACTTGCCGTGAAAAAGGGAATTTTAGCTTACCATACTATCAAACATATGGAAAGGTTTAATTTTCAATAATCATGCATTAGAATATTACGTATATTTTCAATGTATTAAGTTTCAAAGTGTTTTCAACATAAAGACACACATCTAATAAGTTGACATTATAATAAAATTATAATTAAAAAAAACATTTTATATAGACGGAGATCACATATGGGCAAAATGGGTAAAATAGTATACACATTGGCCTACCAACATTATTTTGTACGTATTGTATTATGTTATATGTATAGGTATAATTATCATCTAAATATTATCTCGGCATATATTTCTATTATTTTTGGTCTGGGTCCAGTACCTCTAGACCCCTCCAGTAAGTACGCCACTGTATGATTTTATTCATAAATAGGATTTATTAAAAATTAAATCAAATCATTGAAGCATAAAAGCGTAATATATACATAGTAGGTAGTGCATATTTTAATACAATTTTTATAATTAATCTAATATAAACTAAGTTGAATTATTTGTTAAATACAATTATTAGTATAAATCATATTTAGGTTAAATTTTCAATCCAATTATTCAAATAATTTTCAAATATTTGTGTATATATATTAGAGTACTTTTAATTCAAGTAATAATATTGTAGTTTTTATTAAATAAATGAAAAAAACATTATAATTTATTTATAAAAAATATAATCTAATTTAACAAAATATACAAAATTATGCCTCGAAACAAACTAAAAAAAAAAAAGAGTTGTTAGAGCAGAGCAAAACACGTATAAAATTAAAATACAGCTATACCTATTCATTTACTTATTAATGGGGTGGGGTTCATGTACACAAACATACATACATACTAAACAGATAACCCTCTGTAGTCTGGTAAAAATGTATTATTTAATGGGGGTTACGTTTCAAGTTTTTTCAAATGTATAGGTACTCACTAAAAAATTTATGACATCACTGGTTTTACTTCCTAACCTAACCATCAGATATTGTTATTTAGTATTAAAATAGTATGATTATTTTTTAAAAAAATGCCGAACTTACTTTTTTCGACGTGTACTTGTAGTATATCCATGTGTATAAGGCGAATAACAAACTGCCAAACGTGTTAACGGACACCAGTGTTCTGTTTGATAGTAGCATACCATAATACATCCACAATGAACACCTACGACAATTGAGGTATTGAAATAAAAATAATAAAGAGACAAATGATCAAACTGTAATAATGATTTCTATACGTTTAACATAGTTGGCTGTAGGTACCAGGACTAACAAAAACAAACATTTTAACATTGAGTTGATATAAAAAATGTAACTGTTCACTTTCTACGTAACAGCGCACACAAAATTGAATTACTCTAACAACGGTAACAATAGGTATTAGAAACTTACGACAGAAATCCAGTGACGAATGGTGCAACAGACTCGTTCGAGACTTTACCTTTCTTCATGAAATTGACACATATCAAACTGTTAAACAAAGTGTGTATTATTATTACTACAATGGTCTCATTCATATGTCGATTAGGCGTTGGCCGAAACAACATAATGCAGTTACAAAAGTCAATTGATTACTACATTATCAGTATAGTATTGATTACTATAGTTACATTATATTGTACTCACAATCCGGACAAGAACTGGGCGCACGTACACATCGACGCCGAGACACGGAGTGCGTACTCGAAGTCGATCATAATTGTCTAGACACGGTCGATAAAACGATTAATCCGCCGGATCCTACGGTCTTACGTTCGGGTAGCAGTCGTGTTCCGGCGAGAATATTGACCAGCACCGGGACGAACACCTAGACGATGACTTTTGAAACGGGATCGTCAAAGTACAAAGGCAGACGGAGTCGCAACAATAGCACCACGTCATTACGACGCGAATGGAACCGAAAGGCCAAAAACACTCCGCGCGTGCGTTTCGCGTAGAAACCAGCTGCCGGTTGCTACATAATATAATAGTATACGTATATTATGATATTATCTTAGTCGAGTCGTCGAGTTAAATTGCCTCTAAATATTAATTGCGAGTACGTGTGTGATTTTCGTTAGCGTTTTGTTTGTTTATCTATCTACTATTCTGTCGATTGATAATAATTATTGATAACAACGATAACAACAACAATGCCGATGATATTACGGAAATTTGTTTTGTAATCGCCCCATCGGTGCTAATTTCCCCTACTATTGGTACCGGTTAACCAAATTTTGCCTACAATTTTTGAACATTTTTTTTTTTACATTTTAACTACCGCCGTGCCACGTAAATCTGCAAAAGAATCAGACTCTCATCGGATAAAAATGTTTACAATATAACTTAACCAATAAAAACAAAATCAACTTTGCAAAGTATCGTTCGATAAATAATCTTCGGCTCTTTCTGTCAAATACTGCTCCTTCTGGATAGCGACTTAGAAAATTCTATATAGTTCTCCAGTACTCCAGCACTAAAAAAAGAAGACTCTAGTTGGGCAACCATCGACTACGGCAAAGCAATTCTTAACGGTAATCACCTCACTAAAGTTTTCGAATCCGACTAGGCAAAACTACCATAACGTTTCAAAAATTTATCAATAAAACTTGGACCGTTTATAAAATTAGTTCTTTTTGTGTTCCGGACAAAATTCTAAAACTCAATATTTTTTGAAAATATTTAAAAATCTGTTATATACGGCTGAGTTGTGATGTTTTATTGTAACATAAATAATTAATTGTGTAGTGACTTCAAAATTATGTTTGTTATGTTTTTATTAATTGTTTTGAATACTTTTTGTGGAACATTGCAAAATTGTTATTCTGGAACACAATATCAATGTTTTCAACTAAATCTTACAATTGTGTTTATTCAAATAAAAACCAAGCGAAGAATAGGTATGATAAATAAATAATAAAAACAACATAATTCCATGACATTCAAATACTTAATATAATTAAATTAATTAAATTTAATAAATATATGGGTCTATTATAGACATGAATAACATATTTGAAATGTATTTTACTAATAAATCTGTAACAAATAATTACAAGGCGTATCCTATACAATGTACATATATATTAGGGGGTTCTTATTATATTGCAGCATTTATTTCAAATAAAACTTAAATATTTTTAATAGGTTCAATATAAATTGAAACATCACAGTCAACATCGGAGAGCAATTTAGAGTAAAAAAAGGGGGTAAAGAAATATTTAGCCTATTAAAAATTTGAATCATACAATTATTATAAAATAAAATGTATGTGAAATAATAATCGTTGAGATTTATTTGTCTATAAATGAACTTCAACCATAAGTTGTCAGCAAAAAACTTTTTTTTTTTTTAATCCAATGTTAATTAAGTCCAAACTTTGATGGTTTTAGGGCACAGGTTAAACTCATCGATCAAGTTGAAATTGTGTGTACATTATTTTTATGCACATCCATTTATATGGCATCTAATTAGGAGTCGATCATAAAAATGTGAAAATATATAAATGTATTTTGGACTACATATAAAATTTACTTATATATTATTTTACCAATAGAGGTAATAGATAATGTGTAACACTATTGTGGTACCAATATATTAATATACACAACACTATATAATATGGTCATAAATACTAGTATATATTTTACAATCAAAATTGAACAAAGAAAAAATCTTATATTTGAAATAGTGCTAATTTAAATAAATATTAATACATAAATAATGTAAATAGTTATGAGTTTATAGAACATCTTGATAAATATAATTCCAACATATTTTAAATACAATTAATTTATTCCATTTATATTTAAAATTGTTTAACAAATCATAGGGCTCAATTTTTAAATTACTATTAATAAGATATTATTACGAGCTTTCAATATATAGGTATACCAAATACATTTTGGACGTCTAATAATTATATAACTGTTAATTTGATAATATCATCATAAACATTTGTATAAATGTACTGAAATAACTATATAATTATTTTCTAAAATTAAATATTCATATATTAGCAGGTCATACAATTTGTCCATTATCGCCTTTAATACCACTGTTGTTATATACCATGTGGACACCATAAGTTGTAGCCAGGTACCTATAAAAAAAAGAAAAGGATAAAAAGAGCCTAGACACCAGTTAATAATTTACCTTTAAGTAAATGTACAATCTGTAACATGATGGTCATTCTATTTTATTTCATATATTCCAGGATTAACATCATTGTTTTGTCGTAAGTAATGTGCTTTTGTATCCACATGTAGAATTTTAATTCCATCCCTTTATCATTGGTTGCCCCTTGATTAATTGTAGTAGCCACTACATGTAATCGGGTGAATTGGAAACTAGGAATAACATCCTTAATAATTTTGATAAGTCCTGTGGCTATTTCTTGAACTTTGATAAAAAAATATGCAATTTAAATTTTTTTAGTTATGCCGGAATCGTAAAAACTAATTTGTGGTCAGCAAATTGTTGTGTCCTTTCATACTCATAATAATCAAAACTTTCAACTCTGTCCAATATTTCACTATAATAAAGTTTGAAACTAATACTCATTTAATAAAACAATAACGAACAATACTTTGGAGCTGGTGATAACTTGATAACACTTTTTTTTAAAACATTCATTACAATAGGGCTAATTACAACATTAATAAACACATTACATAATAATAAACTAAGCGTTGTTCGACTGGGAAATGTAAAAACTTTGAAAGTAAAGAATAGCAATTTGGACTATGTTTGTAGAAATATAGGTTCAACCCCATTTCATTTGGTTTACTTTCTACCATTGTTCTCTTTTTTTTTTAATTCACAAAACTGTAGACGAATAAATTGTTATGTTCTTAGTAACTTTGTCATTTAATATATTAGCACATTTTTTAGTTAATGTGGAACAGTCTTTAAACATTTACCTCTTTGCATTGGTGTTCCAAAATAGTTTTTGTAAAAACAAAACATTTTTGTATAGGTTTTTACATTTTCACGTTAAATCGGCCGAACGATCAATTTTAATATTCTTTAGAATCCGTGTAAAAAAATAATAATAATAATATGAATGTTAGTAATTACTATATATTTTTAAAAACTTTCTTCTTATTTTTATTGTAAATTAAATAACCATTATGTTTATGCTGTTTTGCCTTAACTGCTACTACATTCAACTAGTTATCATTCAATTTATTACCATGGCCTATATCAATAGCAATTAAAGCAAATGAAAGAAGCAAAATATTATAAAATACACTATTACAAGTAAAATTGAAATAATTAAAAGAGTTATTAAATGTTTCTACGTAGATACATACTCATTAATTCAGTAAAAGTCAAAGGATAAATGCAGCCAGACAAGTCTAAATCAACTGAGCTAGAATATGTATTACAATTAATGCTATTGACTGAAGTTTAAAACAAGTTTTTACACATTGGTCTGTTATCTGAATTTAATATACTTGTGTTCGCAAACATGTTGTTCACTGTAAAAAATTGAATTAATATGAAAAATTATGCAAAATAAAACAAATAGAAATTATGATGTATCTACCTGAGGAGTATCCACTAAATTATGTATTATTTCCGTTTGTTTATTTTTGGTATTATAAATTATATATATTCTCATGTCATTTATTTCAAATAGCAAAGAAATAAATGACATACCATATTTGTATTCAAAAAATGTTATTTTTAATTTACGTACTTAAAAACAATACAACTAACCGGACCGTTAACATCTTATCACAATCAAAGAGTTATCACTCCTATCCATCCAAATAACATACACTACAAACACCGGCGTAACTAGGAGGGGGAGGCTTAGCCCCCTGATATACGTTTTTAATTTTTATTCCTCCTGGTTAAAACTTAAATTCCAAATCCTACTTTGTCCCTACGGCCTTTTTTGAACTTTGGTTTTCTAGGACTCTAGCCCCTGTAAATATTAAATACTAGATGCGCCCATGACTACAGGTATTATGGTTAAATTACTTATCAAAAATCTTGAAATTACCTAATTTCGTTGATCACCTGATGAGCGAACGAACGTTTTTCACTTATGTATTCGCGGTATTCTACGGTGGTTATAATTACGTGCGGGTGCATAGATAGTGGAACAAAGTATGTGTTTATCTTATAATTTTTTTTTTTTTTTTTTGTGCGCTTTGTATCAAAATATTTTGTCTAATGGAATTAATAATAATAAAAGTATAACAATTATTTATAAAAAATACTTCTGGCAATTTAGCATATATCAATATACCCAAATTATATGAGTAAGAAAAACGTATTATCTAGTAAAAAGTAATTATATGTAACAATAATAAAAACTTTAATTTTAAACCTGTTTTGATGTTTTTTTTGGGGAGGGTGAGGGAGGGGCTATAAGTCGGGAATAGTGATAAACGAACAAACGATACAATTTTCGGATCAAACGAAACCCTCAGGTCCGAAATTTAGAGGTGGGGGTGCTGGGGAAATGGACTTTTGTATTTAATATTTATATCTATTAAATTATTATGAACAAATTAATACCTATCCTTTTATTAGACTCAACAATAAAAATTAAGTTTGCAATACATTAATAATAATTAAATAATAAAAAATATTACAAAATAATAAAAAAACAAACTAATCAAAATTTTTTTTCGACAAAAACATCAATTAGAGCGGCGGTTCCCAAACTTTATCGTCTCACGGAGCCCTTTTGGAACTGAGGTTGTCTCGTAGCGCTCTTGATAAAATAGATGACCCTTTTCCAATGAGCTTTTCCCGTAGTTTTTGATCTGATCAATTGTAAGGGATTTTATGATATCCAATTATGGGAGGGACTTGTGCGGGGATCTGAGCCAAATTGTTTGACGTTAAAACCACTCTGCTATCACCAAATCCCACCTAGATATACTTGATCCAAAAATCGGAAAAAGGTGCTACTTTTAATATGTAGTGACTGTAACAGTTCTATATATAGTGATGAGATTTCACCCATGTACGTTAAACAACAACCGAGTTACAAGCTATTTATTAAAATTCCTTAAAATGTTTCAATTTTAAGGAATATTCGAAAATGAAGTACCAGGAGACCAGAAGCTGATGTCGATAATTTGCGATCGGGAGGACACCTGAGTAGGCACCAATTGCTATGCAAACGGCGGTCGGCCGGTGGAACAGGTAGTAATTCATTTTTGATAATTTATATACTACTATTTTTAAAGAATATTAGAAAAATATTTTCAAATTTTTAATAGAATATAAACATATTATTTTGACTATTTTAGGAGAATATTATTCCGGCCTCTAATTATAATAGTATAGAAGTGGTTGATAATAAATGGTACTTAATAATGTATAAGAAAAAATTCGAGCGTCATGTAATAATTATTCTATTTTATATATATTTTACAATTTCCAGTAGTATAATTAAAATTTATATTTTCAACATATCTTAATAAAGCACCTAAATAATCATAATTTGTTTTCAAAATTTATCTAAAAAAAAGATAAAAATCGCCTAAAATATACATAGCTATTGTAATCATATATATCCCCTTAAAAAAATTATATTCGTTGAAAAAATAATTTATGAAAAAATAGGTGTACATGAAACTTTCATTTTTCGCCTTCATTATCTGTTACAACTCGTTTTTTTAATCTTCATTACAACAGCTATACATTCTGAAGGACTGACGTTTGGCTTACGGCCCACCATTTTTATACGATTTTGGAAAAATATATTAACCGTATGCATAAATTAAATTTTTACATTTTTGGTAAAACAATGATACACACTACACACGTCGTTTACTTACAACAGTGAAACCACAAATAACAAGTTATCAATTATTATCGCAAAAATATCAACTATACAATGGATTTTTCTGTTCTATATTTGGAACTATATTCAACAGAAATAAATAATACTTCTATTTGTGGATTTATATAATATACCGTTATTATTATTACTATCAGTGCAATATAAACATAAAATCAATATAGACTGCATAGTTATTAATTTTTACGGGGGGTAGCGGCTGAGCAGGAATTCCGGAAATGGAACCTGGAATTGGCAGGAATTGAGCACTAAATATTGGCGTTGGAAAAAGTGGAAAAGTGAAATTGGTGGTGGCGGTGGGGGTGGGGGATAAATGTACGTTGTAAAGACACCACGGCGCACACTTTGGGAACCGCTGAATTAAAGTATCAAAATATATTGTCTGCGCTCTTTCAGCATATTATGAGCTTTTTCAGTTTGTCGCATTTGTTGGTTTTCATTTGCAGACCCTTCAATACCGCCGCTGTCCCTGACCTATATTGTATATTACCTTTTTTTTTTCAAATATTTTATAATATATTTATAATTTTATGAAATATATTTTTAAAATTAAAAGAATATTTATAATTTGTATATGACTATTTTAAATTATAAACTAAAATAAAAAAATATTTAAATTTTGTAAATTTCCAGAAATGTCTTGTGTATAAACTTTAAAATTCACTATTCCTCAATTATAAAAATTTAATTACCATAATTGAATTCTATAATTAATAGTTTATAAAATTGATTTCTTTACGATTTCTAACATAACTTACTAGTATTTTTTTTTTTTTTTTTTTAGGCCACCGCTGTCCAATTAAAATTCCAGAATTTAAAAAAAAAACTAGGGTGGCAACTGCTTCTAGTGTGCACCACTGATTATATTTGTGTGTACAAAATGTTTGGCGCTCCAAAATTGCATACCGCGTATGATTAGAGTAATGTTTTTTTTCAAATAAATTATGTGCTTATGTTCATTTTAGATAGGTGTACTTAGTGGTTGTGTTTGTGCAAGATATAAGAGTGCTTAATTGGACGAATAGAAATGCTTTCATAGAATAATATTATATTTTATGGAGGGAATGCTGTCACTAGTGAGGGTGGATGACAGGGTAAGACTGAACGATGACGGGCCGGTAATAAGATTTGATTTTTCTACTAGTGAAGCTTTTTTTGGGGGGAGGGGTGGTGGGTTGACACGCAGCGGTTATTCACTAAAAAATGGCCCTACCTATAATCCTTCGTTACAAAAAAAATATCACCGTATTTCTCGTATATCATAATATAGTAAATTCATTTTTAAATCAAGAATTATTTTCTATTATCCTGAGATATTATTATGTGCTTTAATTTAATTTTTTTGCCGTGAAAAAATACGTGAGATATGCTCGCAGAGAATATTTACCGGACCTTTTCCTTTCGGGAAAAAAAAATATAAGAGAGAGAGAGAGAGAGAGATAAACTACTTGCGACGGGTCGTTCGAGTTACGCAGGTCTGTATGACGTAGGTTAAACTCGGGGGAATAATAATAATAATATTAATAATAAAGCTGCCAATTACAAAAAAAAATCGACAGGAAGAAATACGTCTCATATCCCCTTAACGACGACGGCTTGTTTGCAGGCACGCTCGAGCGTAATGTCATTACCATGACCTGCATGCATATTATATTACATTGAAGTCTAGCGGAAAAGTTAGAAATAAACGAGTTAAAGTTTTGCCCGGTTTTCCGCGTATTAAAATACGAACGAGAGGTAGAAAAAACCATAAAGCATTATATATAACGTATTTATTTATTTTTTTTTTTTTTTACTCTCATTGATATAGTCATAAATAGATTTTAAATTAATAAGTTGGGTCAGGGCCGGCCTTAAGTTTTTCGCTGCCATAAATTTAATTTAAGCTGTCGCTATTTAATACTTAATTGAGGGGAGGGGGTATATAAAAGGAAGACATAGTAGGTTTTTAACGATAAATTCTTGCTTTGCGAAAAAAACCACCTCGGGTGACCTCAATTTTTTTTTATATAAAATATAAAAATAAATGCAATGAAAAAAAAGTACATGTCATATACACTATCATACACAAGAAAAAAAAATAAATACAATTATATATAGAAAAATATTACTACAATATTCAGAATAAATAAAATAAAATTTATTTTGCGAGCCCATTCTCGTGCAAAATCAATCAATACTTTTTTTAATTCGAGATTTGTCATTACTTCTCTGTCAACAGAAATTATTTTCTTAACAAATAATACATCAATTTTCAGTATAGTGAATAAAAAAATAATTAAATAAATTTGAATCATTTGAAATTTGCCGCCTTAGGCGACTGCCTATTTGTTATGGCGATGGGCCGGGTTAGGTTGTAAATAAATGTTTTTCCCCTGCCATTAATATGATGATAAAAATATATATGTATTGTCATCGGTATACATTATACAGTATTGTAATATATTCCACAAACTATAGCGGAATAAATCTTTGTTACACCACAATTATTCGGACGATCTCCGACGATCCGTAATATAGACAAATCTGTATATAATACATATTGAACTTGAGAAAGGTAAATTTATTCCGGATTCGAAGGCATTTGTATACAGAATAATAAGAAGAAAAGGAAAAGGTTAAACTTATATGCGCGCAATTTTATATCGGTAAATAGGTAATAATGTAGTCGATAAAGAAATAGACAATTGTGGATTGTGGTAGATTTTGAACGTCGAACGCAACAAACGTATCTTATGTATAGGATTATTTCGATTGGTATTACGTAGAAGGAAAACACAAGACATAATAATATGTTATGCAAATAATTCAATATAGCTACCGAACTGCGAAAAATATCTATTTTTAGAATATTTACTGACAATAATAAGAGGACAGCAGTATTATATAATTATTATTGCTTTTTTTATTATTAATTGCTTTTGTATTTGTACGGCATTACAAATTCAAAATCACTGGAGAATTATATTTCAATGTTCTAAACAAACGAAATAAATGCCTGAGACTTGGGTGTCCGTAGGCATTCGAAAGAGCAACGTTATTGCCAACACCAATTAGGCGACTAATATAATATTATTTTGTATCTAACACACGACTACACGAGACCTACCCGCGGTACAAAACATGCCTGGCTGTTTTTACATATTTTTTTTTTTCCATGCTGGTATGCCACTATTGTATAGAGGTGATGGGAAATCTGGAAGATATGGAATGGTTAATATATAGGGAAATTTAGTTTATATACTGAAAGCTACTTAAAAAAACAGCCCGACGATTCTGACGCGATACTCTGTAAACGCATAAGATCGTTATTAGTGGTGAACCGAGATGATTTTTTTTTCTCCAATATTTGCTATCCGATATATGAAATAGAAAACCGTGAGCCGATATTGAAATTAAATGGCGTGTCGGTTGGAAACCGTATTTTTTAAAACGGCTTTTCATATTCCACAAAACCATTATTGACGTTTTTTCTCTTAAAATATCGGTTTTAAATAAAAAAAAACCAATTTTCGTGCCAATATCCACCACTTGTTATTGTTTATTAAAAAAATGTATTGAAAGTAAATATTAATAAATCTGTTTGTTTAATATATCTATAAACTATAGCTAGCGTTGTCCATGTCAATTTAATTCCCCCCTTTGTTTACCTTTTAAAAAAAAAATAATCCTTTCAAAATAAATTCTGTTTGACTCCCTAATAATAAGCATTTTTTTCATTTCATCCGTGTCGCCGAGGTATCGATTCAACGAAAATAATTAGATTTTCGTTTTAAAAATACTACTAGTTAGAGGTTGAATTTTGGAAGTCCTGCTTCACTGGTGTACATGGATCCGTTCACCCGCTCCTGTATGTAAATTCAAGCGATCGATTCGGCTCTGGATTGCGCATAGACCAGAAACACTTCCTTTTATTATTATAGATTACAATATTCATGTAAAATTTTCATTATAAAAAAATAAATAGGAAAAAAAGCATAGGATTTTTGTCGCGGTACATCTGTAAAGTTGTATGGAAGTATCAACGGTCTCTTTACACCAATGATGGTGAGCGGCGCACGCGTAACATCGCAGTGTTTTTACTCGCAGCGACACTGGGACTTAGGAGCCGTCGCTCCGGGCAGATAACCTCCCACTGACCCAAAAGACGATCCCCAGAGTACGGATTGTACTCGACCAGAACGCACGTCCGTCGTGTAGGTTGACCGATAGCACGAACACTAATAAATTTCTTTTCCGAAATTGAAATTATTATTTTCCTTAACATTTTCATGCACAAGTAAATAATCAACGGGACCCCGTTTGTTTTCGATAATATTAATATTAAATTCGGTAGTTTTTTTCTTATTGTGAGGAAACATGTGGCAGGACGACAACGATGTTCAACAGATTTGGTCACAGAATCACGGTAACTGGTCTGAACCCGAAACCTACAATAGCGGATATTCCGTTAGCAGCGGAATGCAACACGGATTTCAATACGGTAAGGTTTATAATACAAACGTCTAAAATACGTACCAAAATATAGAGTTACAATATTATTTGTGTATTACTTATACATTATACGCAGTGGCGTGTCATACATGTGTGCGAAGTGTGCATATGTCACGGGCCATTGGCTAGGGGAGGTGGGGCCATTATTGCTCGACGTTTCAGAAAAAATAAAAATTTAATAAATACAATTATGTACGAAAAAGTAACAAAATTGTTCACAATTTCACATGGTTTATCAAAATAAATATTGTATCAAATTCGATTATCTTTACTTCTGCGAAATAAATAACAATTGATGGCGACTAACCGTTATTTATAACGGTTTTCCGTGGTTTCTCTTTATTACCTTGTCGCTTATCGGCCTTTCTACACACAGATGTCTATATTATTATGTATAATATAAACATTTATGAATTTACGTCTAAAATATTATCGCTATGTATTACTTAGTTGTATTATATTGTGACTCTCGTAGTCTCGTATGTCGTTCAGAGTCGGTACAAAATAATATACGACAAACTCAATTAAATGTTGTATTTTATAAATTATAATTTTAAATCAGTCAGGTACTGGTTTAGAAGAGTCGATTATTTTATTGTATTACACAAAACTACTTTAAACTTTTAATATATTAAAATTTTAGTAAACTTAAAGATATGACGGGGCCGCCAACATGAGTGGTGTATATTCAGGTGTCCAGGCTAGGTTAAAATCTAAACAAAAATTAGCAACATATCCACTGTGCTTCACATAATTTTAACTTAGTTCTAAACAATGCAATGAATTCATCAACGAAAGTAAAAACTTTCTTTGGACTTGTGAAAAAAATGTATACATTTTTTTCGAATAGTAATAAACGTTGACAATTACTTTTATCTTTAGAGTCATCAGATATTTCAATTACATTAAAAATATTATGTACAACTCGTTGGTTATTAGGGTATGATTCTTTATTAGCTGTTCGACATCGTTACATTGATATTTTAAAATGTTTATCGCAAATAATTCTGAGAAGCAAAAATAATGATTAAATATTCGATGCAAATTATTTAAAAATTTATATGGAATTTATATTTAGTGTAATTTTTATTGATAAAATTCTGGAAACTGTAAATGTTGTATCAAAAATTCTTCAGTCTCTTAAACAATAACTGAACACAGCAGTTTCTTTGCTTAATTCTGCGTTGATAAATCTTCAAAAATACAGATCAAAATAAAAGATTTGTTTGGAATAGCAGTAGAAATTACAAAAAAATGGGTTGTACAATAAAAATGACAAGGAAAAAGAAACCGAAGAGTAAAACGATTTAATGACGAAATCCTCCAATATTATCGCTTTACTTCAACAGAAAAAAACATTTTCAAGTCAATATATTTTATTTAACATTGAATAATGTAATAATATAATTAAAGAACGTTTTACCAGTTTAAATGACATATTCAAAATATTTTAAGTTATTCAACCGAATTCATTGACTAATTTAACAGACGTACAAATTTATAATTCCGCTAATAAATTGGAAGAATATTATGATTCTGATTTATCTAATTATCTCTTGCTGGTCAAATTTTATCAATCAGATCTTGTTTTAAAGAAGAAATTACAAAACGAACATCAATAAAAGCAATTACTAAATTACTTGTTATAGAGAACCCCACATTAACAACAATATTTTCTGAAATATGTACAGCGCGCATGCTATTTTTGACACTCCCTGTAACAGTTGCTACAGCGGAACGTTAATTTTCGAAATTGTAATTAATAAAAAAATTTGTTTACTAAGCACAATATATAAAGAAAGATTAAGTGGTCTTGGAATTCTATCTATTAAAAACAATCGAGCACATCAGTTAATTAAAAAAAAAAAAAATAATAATCATTCTGCAGAAAAACGAAATTTCAATTGAATTATTATTATTATATGTTATTTGTATGTTATTGCATTTTATTTGGTATGAAATTTAAATTTAAATAAAACTGGATACTACCTGCGGATTTGTATAAGATTTTATTATTTTAGAATAAAAATACTTACTTTAAATTTGAATTTATGTACCTATATTTATATTATTTAGAATTAAAAGGTGAAGGGGACCCTATTTTTACTTTTGCACACAGGCCTATCTTTGGGATGAACTGCTACTGACTGTACGTACCTATATCCTTTTTTTTTTTTTTTTTTCAAAACCGGCAATACCCCATCATTTATTTAAAAATGAACACATACAAATAATTACACAATTTTAAAACCCGTTTTCCCTTTTGACGGGGCGGGCTCACATAAAAAGTGCACAAAGCTTCGCGTCTCTACCGAGAAATGGGCAGTAGCCGGGCCGAAGCCCACTTGCTGCCCTTACACTAGTAGGGGGGGACACTTTCTACTGGTCCCACGGCCGGCGGTCTGGCGTCTGCGAGGCCGCGGTCAACGACGGCGGCGATGCGCTTGAAGGCGCGCGCCGGCGGCGTCGAGGGCTTGGCGTTGCCGTTCAGCCAACTCCTTTTCCGCGACGAACGTCTCGGCGAAGTCGACCACGGCTTTCCAACGGTCTGGGGATTCCAACATGCGCAACACCAAGTCGCCCGGTTCGAAAGGACCGATCCTCCGGACCAGGCGCTCCCTGTCACGGTCAAACGCCTCGCAGCGCATGAGGGTATGGAGAGCGTCTTTCATCCTCCTCACGTACCTATACACTAAACATATATAAATCTTCACTTTAGCTTTTGAGAATAATGTAGTCCGCTAAAACTTAAAATTTAATTAACATTTGTCTTACGTTAGAATTATAATGTAGGATTTATTATGTTTAGAGTACTAAGGGTTTATATATTTTAAATTTGCGAAAATATCACAACTTCAAAAGATATTATATAATATTATAATAATATACACAGTCGAGTTTCGATAATTCGACGTTGGGGGACCTATGAAAAAGTTCGAATTATCGATTGTTCGAATATTGCTGCTAGGTTCAAAATATAGAGAGGACAATGAAAACAAAATTTGAATTACCTACCTACCGAAAATTATACAAAAACTACACTAAATGGTATAAATTAATGATACATAATACTAATATGAACGCTTGAAATTACAGTGATTAAAACATTGAATTGTCGAGAGTTCGGATTATAAATATCAGTATTAATCAATGATATTATGTAGACAAATTATATTTTAATGGGAATTAAATATTTATTTTTGTCATAGACCGAAAACTCTTTAAACACACGTATCTAATGGAAACGCGTGTTAAAACTTCATAACAAACCACAAATACGAAACGATTATATTCTTGTTCCCGTATATCACTTGTGGAATAATATTGATACAAATGATAATATTAGTACTTCTTATTTTTTATCTCACACAAATGATATTAGCTACTGAGTTACTTTTATTTTCACCTTCCACACATCTTATCCATCTCCATTACTTCATTTACTTCGTATGCCCATATATCCACTAATCTAGCCATTTTTTCATAACATAATCATAGGATAAGGTTAAAATGGTCGAAATTAAGAGAACTACAGGCAACCACGTAACTCTTATATAGGGAAAATTAATAATGATGCAAGAGTAAAAATATTTTAGGAACCCAATGAAAAGAATAGATATTCTAGTTAATAGATAGACTATGATAGATGATGTTATAGATTATTGTATTATAGATATTATAATAAACACATTTGGTTATTATATTAATTATATGTATAAAGGAAACGCATCGCACGCAATTGCGAGAGGTCCTATTGAAGATACTAGTCAACATTACGAATACAATCATCCATTTTCTTCTTTAATGGTTACCGGTGATGGACAAGTGGAAAAACCAAATAATATATTATATCCTACATTTATGGAAAGCAGTCCACTACCACGACAGCCGTATTTTATGAACCACCCATCGACACGAGTAATGCAACATCCTTATCAACAGCCGTTACTACCACTACTGTCACCACCACCACCGCCTTCATTTCAGCTAAACGACTTCACAACTTTTCCGTGTAATACTACAGTTCAGCAACAACGGGAAATGCACATAAACTGTTACGGTGGTAACGGTAAAGTATTGAATATTGTATACCAAGTTAGACCCCTCCCCCCCCTTGCTGGCCTACCATAAACATAGTTTGTCTCAGACTAAGTATTTAATTTTAAACCAGATATGCAGTCAGTTTAATAAATGTCTTTGTTTAGAATGCAGCAATAGATCAGTAACGGACACAATGATAAAAAATGATTCATCGATGACTAGTTTTGGTCAAATGCATATGGATGAGATGTCCATTGGTGTTCGTAGTGTGAAATCCACTGTCGTTGTCAACGAAAATACATATCATCAACAAATGCTCACTGATAATGAATCATTAGTAAATTGAACAGTATAATTCTTCTTTAAGCACAATTTTAAAATATTAAAATTTCACATACTATGAATATACATTTATCTCTGACCTTTAGACAATGCCACTGTCTTCAATGACTGTGACAACAACAATTAAGCAAAATAATAAATTTAAAAAACGAAGCTCATCTAAAATGTTCGACGATGAAGTGGTGAATGTGTGCAAACAGACTATTTTAGTTGCAATAAACAAAATCATTTTGGGTAAGGTTTTTATATGATTTAATAATATAAACAAATTGAATAAACTTATTTAAACTTATAAACTTATTTCATGTTATATTACATTTCAGATGACGCTGAATCAGCTTTACTCAGATTGCGGAAGACCATTCATGTGTTAGACATTATAATGCTTAACGAAAGTAAGAATAAAATCAGATACACTAATGTCAAAACAGTTAAACCATGGATAGAAACATTGAAGTACATGAAACAGCAAATATTGTCAAAGCATAATAGTCAAGATAACAATGTACATCATTGTCAAAGTCAGTTATTTTTAATTTAATGTTATAAACTTAATATATTTATGTCTAATTGGATGATTTGAAATTTTGATATTTCAGGAAGAAGTATGAGCAGTTTTGTAGTAGAAGGAAATAGTCATTCCGAGCAAGTACAAAACAGTTGCTACAACAGGCAGTGGCAATAGTGTTTATAACTGTTGGTGTAAAATAAGTGTTAAGCATTATCGGACAACAGATAATATTAAACATGGGCATTATCAACAAGATGCACATTGTTGTAGACATCTATTTACCACTAAAAACTGCGATGGACGAAATTATAAATATACAATTTAAAAGTTTAAGACATTCTATATATTATTAATAATAATATTTTAATAAATTATATAAAATCAATATTTAATTATATAATACAATAATATACTTAAACACATAATTAGTAGAATATAATGAGAAAAAAAATTAGATAGTTTAAAAAATAAAATATACATAATAGTTATCAAGAATACAATTAAATAGCATGTTTAACATTAAATTAAACAAATCTGAGTGTTTAATGGTTTTATTACTTTATACCTTTGGCATTCCTTATCTTTTCGTGTTAAATTGATGGATGACCTTAAGCATCTGAAACTCTATAAACGTGCTTTACAGTCAGGGCCAGATTGGCGTGAATCTGCAATTATTGAACGTTTCAATAGGACTTTAAATGGAAAAAAAATAATACAATTTGAAGTTCAAAAAAATAAAAAATGGATTGATATTTTACAAAATTTATTGGATGAATATAATTTTAAGACATATCAACAACCAATTTGAATTAAATAAATCAAATGAAAAAACTATTTTACAAAATTTATTCCCTTGTAATAATAATTAATCTTAAATTAAATTTAGTGTTGATGATAAAGTTAGAATAAAAAATTTTAATAAAACGTTTGATAATAAATACAACCCTAATTGGACTCGCGAAATATTTATAGTTACAGAAATATTAGATACAAATCCATTAACCTTTAAATTAAAGATTTAAACAATGGAGAGATTGAAGGTAGTTTTAATAATAAAGAATTACAAAAACCAAAATTTAAAAAATATAATATATTTTTTAATATAATATTATTATATTTATAAAATGGAATCAAATATTAAAAATCTTCAAGCATCTTTAAAAAAAAGATGTGATTTGTGTAATGTAACAACCTTAAATAAAAATTGGTCTAGACATCTGAGAGCAGTAAAACATCTAAGAAATGATTCAGACTTAACTATTAAACCTAGATTTCACAAAAAACAAAAGAATTGAATCTTTAATACTAAAATTTCGATAAGAAAGAATTTTAAACCCTCACAAAGTTTTCTGTTAATTTTCTAACAAACTTATTAATAAAAATCCACCTACAGTAATTAATTTTAGTAGGAGATATTTTGGTAATAAAATTTCACCACATAAAGTATTCAATAAGTTTCATATAAGTTTGTTTAAAGATAATCAGAGAGATAGGTGACCTAGGATAAATGAGTTAAAATAGAACTAGGCTTTTAAAAGTAGAATAGCAACTTTTGAAAATACACAACAATTTAATGATATGATTAAATTTTTAAATTTTTCACAAAAAGAAGTTAATAAACAAATAAATAATTAATAATTTTTTACTAAAACAGAAGAGAATACAATTAATTTAAAAGTAAATATTGTAGTTTTTGTTAATTATGTGAAAGGAATAAAAGAGGAAACAATAGCTGAATTTATTTTTAAAACAGAAAATGAAATTTTATCTAAAGTTTCTGATTTACAAGAATATTATTCAAAAAAATTAAAGATAAAATAATAAAAGAAATTAATACATTTGTATCTAAAGGATCTGGTTGGAAAATTCAATTTTAAAAATAAGTTTAAATATACCCCATTTGGAGGAGGAGGTTAATATTGATTTACTAAAATCAATAAAAATTAAAAAGCTATTATTAATATTCAAAATAAGGAGGATAGATAAATGTTTTCTTTGTCGATACTTTCTGATTTATATCCAATAAAAAAAATGGAACTAGTGTTGAAAAATATTATCAATATGAAAATATATTCGATGAAGTATTTAAAAGTGTAAAAACAGAAATTTTAGTAAAATTAACAGATATTCCTAAATTTGAAAAAAGGTACATTTTTCAATCAATATATATTGTGCAAATGGTAATATAATTGTTCCATTAATAATAACATCAACCGAAAAAAAGAAACATATTGATTTATTTTATTTGAGGGATGAAAATAATGATCATTATTATATAAAAATTTTATGGAAATTAGTGGGTGGAAAATTAATAAATAATAAACATTAACGAAAGTTATGTAGAATGTGTTTAAACACCTTCCCTGATAAAGATACATTAAAAACCATAAAGATTATAGTGTTGATCATAAAAATGTTACCACAAAATTACCACTAATTTTTGTAAAATATGCAAAAAAAAAAATTTATAAATGTAATTTTTGTTTTAATAGGTAATAATTTTTAATATTTTATTGAAATAATCATTTTCATTATAATTAATCTTTTTGATCTTGGTATTCAACACCTAAAAAAAGAATGATTTTATTTAAAACAGACACCATCCTACAAGATTAAATTTAAATTTTTTAGATAAAAAGTAATTATTGCATTATTTTGTACAATCAATGATTTCTTGAGATTTTCAAACTTAAAACATCTCTTGTTTGGTGCTAACATATTTTTGTATAAAGAAAACAAGCGTTCTAAAATCTATCGATGTTTTTTGGGCAAACTTGAAATACGTCATGTATACGATACTATAGTCGGGTGAATGAAAAGTGGCCGCTGATGCCCATGTTGTTATCAATCGCGCTTTACGTGATTCACTTTGAGAACCCATGGCTTATCGAAAACAAAAATTTGCCAGCGGCCACTTTTCATTCACCCGACTATAGTATTTTATTTCCTGTTACTTTTTGTTATAACAATCCGGTAGCAATAATCAACATTTACTTTGTGTAATATTGTTCCGTCTGGTACATTTTATTCCGTATATTTTTCCAAAAATTGTTTCAAAATGTATTACTTAATTTGTCAAGTGGAATGTTCGCACTGAGCATAGCTTTATATAAATCATTATTGAATGATTGTGATTTTGATGAGGATGACGAATCTGGTGAAATAAGTTGTTGAATTTTTGTTTTGTTTTCTGTACTATTGACACCCCTACTATGTTTTTCTGTTGCTATGTGTTGAGTCACGGAAAAACGTTTATCAGTGGAAACATTGATATTGCATACTGTACAAAATTGAATTTTATTATCCGTTGTAAATATGTTTCCAAATTCTTGAACGTACGTTTTTAGACGGGTCGAAACCGATGGTTCCACTTTTGGCATTTTAAAATAATATACTCAAAATATTTAATAGGAGATTACGCACAACAAAACAAAATTGAAAGGAATACCACTCGCACAACAGCACAATAGCGAAACACACGAATAACGTGACGGATCGCACCAAACTAAAAGCAATAGTCCGTATACGAGGTGTACAGTTGTGTATAGTCGTGTACGATTTGATATCAGTAAATTATTTTTAAATTATTTATCGACTGTTTAAGCTATCTAAAACATTATAGACACGACTACGTGATTATATAATACCCGGCCAAAAATATGGCCCACCTTTTACTTTTTAACATTTCCAATAGCTTTTAAAGAAAAATGGAATAGACCAAAGGACATTATCTTCCTACTACACCCAAAACAATTGGCAGGCAGAGAGTGATGTAAAGATTATTAAAACCTTTAAAAAAAAAATTAATATGTGCAATAGTAATAAACGTTTGGTTAAGTGTTTATACGAATCAGGAAAATCAATCTAGTGATAGGAAATTAATAAAAACAATTTGAAATGAATGAAATTGTATTAGTGAGAGAATTTGTAAAAAACAAATGGATTAAAGGAAAGATTAATTAGAATTATGTTTAATTGAACTGGAAACCGGTACAGTACATGAAAGACACACGTATCAATTAATTAAGTTGAAGGATGTGAAAATAGAAGATTGGATGATAAAACCAACGAGACCGAGGAAATGATTAAAACTAATGAGACTAAGGAAATTCATGAAATGAAATACCTAATAGGATATCCAAAAAGAACCAAAAATCAAAATTGTTAAATTAGATTTATAATTTATGTATAATTGAGTAATGTAACTGTTTATAATATATTTTGTTTATTTAGTAATACTAGTAATGCTATTGAGTTCCACTGTTGTTATATCAATTAAATATTTTTTAAAGAAAGAAGTGTTTTACGTATAGGTAGTAGTATGGTATATTATATCTTCAACGTTATTATCAAACTTTTTAGCGTAATGATAAGCGTTGTCTACGTGGACGTCATCACGTTTTGTGATAGGAACACACACTATATTATATTATATTTAATTATATTATAATTAGTTATATTATATTGTATTGTGTTGTAACGATCTCCAATGCTACGAATTAATATTTATGTAATAATTGGCCCTACACCAATACAGAGCAATTTTATCGTACACAAATATTATTTATATGTGCTTTGGTTGTTTTAATAACTGATACGATAGTTAATCATTTGTTTGGGTTTATGACTTTAGTGATAATAATAAAGGTGTGGTTAGATTCTGTTCAATTACACACAGTGTAAACGTAATGTTTTCAATTAGATCGCACACGTTTTAATATATTTATAAAGTTGTTTAAAACAATACAATTACATTAAATCTTGTTTTGGGAGTCAAATTTGATTTTTATACTTCAAGATGGTAAGAAGGTGTTGTATTGTTTGTTTCAAATATCCATCGAAAGAAAAAGGTATTTCAATGCATAGGTGAGTTAATTGTCATTAATAAATAATTATAAAATAATGTACAACACAGTGGTTATGTTTTACAGTTTTCCTAAAAAGTTGTCCGAAAGAATGATATGGTTAAAGTCATTGAATATGTTACCATCGGATTACGCACCTACTCGTCGTATATGCTCTCGTCATTTTAAAGAAGAAGATCTGTTACCTCTAGCCTCAAACTATAGACGTTATGTATTAGCAGGAGCAATTCCTAGTTTAATACGTAACAAACACAAGCGTATTAAGGTTAATTAGTTTTGGTTATTATTCAGTTGAAAAAAAAATGTATTACTATATAATAATGTTATGTTAACAGAATTCTTCTATCAAATATAAAAAAAAAAAAAAAATTTTAAATAAATGTAAAAAATATATATTTAGGTATGACATATATTATATAGTCTGGATTTATGTTCTTATATATCCTTACTGAGAATATGTAGTCTTATGAGAGTAAAACATTTGGACGACTCATTCAATACTGAGTTCATAGGAGAAAGTTTTTTTTGCATATTTGAGAATATTTCCTGGGTTAGGTTTAGCTAACATGGGAATATTTAGATTATTTGAAATATTTTGGCTATTTTATAAATGCATTTTAATTTATAAATAATTATTAATTTTAGTATTAAGGTACCTGAAAAAAATATTTGTTGAATCATTTATCTAACATCAATTCTTTATTTCTTTTTTTATCATTTTGATAAAAAAATAAAACAATTGCCTTAATATAACTTAGTCGGCGTATACTACAATTAAAATATACCATAGGAATATTGTTTTATATTTTTAATTTTACTATAGTGCTGTTATGCAAGTGTATACCTCACTTAAATTATTAAATAATTAAAAAAATTGCATATTAAATAGTGATATTCATTATTATTTAATATTGGCATAAACCGATAGCAAAATACGATCTGATATTAAGGATATCGGGTTATTTTCAAAACCGATATTTGACTTAATATTTGGAAGAAAAATCATTAATAATGTTTCTAGAATATAAAAATAGCGTTAAAAAAAACGGTTTTCAAACACATATCAGTTAATTTCAATATCGGCTCACAGTTTTCTATTTCAAATATCAGATAGGGTATCTGTAGTAAATAGTGAAAAAACTAATATCAGATCATGACTAAAGCACCTATTATAGCAAATCAATTGATATCATTCATTGATTATTTTTGCATATTTTTCTTATTTTTAAGGGAATATTTGTAGGTTTTTTTTTAGAGAACATTAGCATAATTTTTTAGGGGTTTTAAGAGATTATAAATCCTGACTATAGTCATATACATATACATAACCTAACCTAACTTACCCTCTACAATACCAATAAATAACAAATATGTAGACATTTTGATTTACAAAGTAAATGGGCAAATGATTACATTGAAACAGTTACACAATTGTAGTATCTTTTTTATGAAATGTACAATTTCATTAAGTGGATGTGACATATTGTTGATATATTTCATATATTCCTATATATTTTTTACATTTATTACTTTATTTTTATATTTTATATTTGATTGAGTATTAATATCTAAAACAATTTTTGTTTTTTAGTATCCTATTATTTCTAAAAACAAACCAGAGTTAGCCATAAATGCTTACATTTATGATTTGGCAAGTGGGACTGATCCAGTGGGTTATATAATTACACAGCATATTGGTAAGTGAAGTATTATTTTTTATTTAATTATTTTTAAGAAAAATTATCAAGAGATCATGTTATTTTTATATTGCATTATCTTTATAAAAACAAAAAAAAATTATATTTATATATAATACATATTAATAAATATTAGAATAATATTAATAAGTTGATAAGTTGTATAAAAGTGTGACTGGTATTGATTTAAACAATTATCATAAGGTAATAGAACAGCAAAGTCGAATAAATAATATGCCAATTATTAATGTATTCTAACAGTATAGATAAATATTACACTTTATAATTTATTACAGGATACAATAAATTTAAATTTCAGTATCTAGGTATTTTGAAATACTTTGTATATTAACATCTTATATTTTTTATATGAATTATCAATTAATTAACAGTCAATAAAGAACACTTTATTGGACATTGTATGAACAGCCCTGAACCATTTTGACTTTACATTAACTAAAATAAAACTTAATAATTTGTATAGACTATAGGTATTAACAACAATTTTTTTTTAGGTTCATCCAATATATGCCAATTCTTTTTAATGAACACAGAAAGAGTTAATTTAACTATGCCTTTAGATTTCAATCTTATAAACAACTGCAATGGTAAACAGTTGGCATCTACAAATTATAATATTTCTAGTAAGTATACTTTTTAAAATTATAATTTTATGTTATGTCATAAAGAATTTAGTATAACCTTATACAAAGTTAGTCCACACTTATATACCTTGTAATTTTAAATTTGTAAACATTTTATTTGTTTTATAATCAAAACCACCTATTAAAAAATACAAATAAATAATTACTATCATATTTGGTTTATATGTGGTAAGTCCATTTCTATCTGTATTTTTAATAATTACACAATAGACAGTTATACATCACCTATTACGTAATCAACAACTAACACATACCATTTCACAATTTGGTATTTAACTGAATATTAATAATAGTAGATTTAAGTTTAAATTTAAAATTATAATTTTACTTTTAGAAAATTAAAATGAAAATGCTTCTTTTGTATTACTGCTATAGAAATTTTATGTTGGTTCTTTTTCTTATCTAGGGGTGGGGGCAATGACACCGATCAAAATCTAATAAATTCTGTGATGTATAGTAGTAAAATTTCCATTTAAAAAATTTTCCGAACGCTTCATTTTTCAGCTATAAATATACACGAATAATACACGTACAATATAATATAAATAACAAAAATATACATTAATATTAAACGAATGCCAATATTTGCTTGCAACTATTACATAAAATAATGATAATACAATGAAAACTAAAAAACAATAGCCATAATAGTGTTCAATTTCCCTACATGTTGGCTCAAAAAGATTTTAACCTCCCCACATTTCATTTTGGTATTTTCATTAAAATTTCCCCGTGCTGAGGGATCTTTCGTGTGACCTGGCAACATTGCCTGGGGGTTATCGCTGTGAAAAAAACCTCCAACTTAAATATAGGATTACCATACACCAATATCTAAACATAAATTGCAATTGAACTAATCTTGTTAATTATTTGTTTAGGTGAACTTTTAACTAAACTAAACAAATCTATATTGAATATTAATTCGTCTGCTGTAGTACCAGTAAAATCTGAAACTGCATCTAATATATCATCAGTGACAAAAGAATGTACTGATTCAAATAATGACTTAGCATTGAATAATATCTCGTTGACTGTGTTTACGGATATTAATCATGCAAATGATGAAAAACAAAACTCAAGTATGTGCTTTTAAAAATAGAATAAATTTGATGATAGTTGTTGTAACTTGTTAGTTATATTATAAGTTGATTTACTTTTTTTTTTCCTGTAGATTTGTATGATTTATGCACAACTGCACATATGCAATCTGAAACTGGCGATGATATAGATATTGAGTCTCTGTCTACAGATTATTTGAACACAAAAATTGTAGATAGAAAATCTGAAACTGGCAAAAATATAGATACTGAGTATCTGTCTACAGATTGTTTGGTATCAGAAATTGTGGAAGTAGATTCTGAAACTGACGATGATATAGATATTGAGTATTCATCTACTGATTGTTTGACCACAGAAATTGTGGACATAAAATCTGAAACTGGCAAAAATATAGATACTGAGTATCTGTCTACAGATTGTTTGGTATCAGAAATTGTGGAAGTAGATTCTGAAACTGACGATAATATAGATATTGAGTATTCATCTACAGATTGTTTGACCACAGACATTGTGGACATAAAATCTGAAACTGCCAAAAATATAGATACTGAGTACCTGTCTACAGATTGTTTGGTATCAGAAATTGTGGAAGTAGATTCTGAAATTGACGATGATATAGATATTGAGTACTCACCTATAGATTGTTTGACCACAGAAATTGTGGATAAAAAATCTGAAATTGACGATGATATAGATATCGAGTACATATCTCCAGATTATTTGAAAACAGAAATTGTGGACATAACATCTGAAACTGTCGATGATATAGATATTGAGTCCCTGTCTATAGATTATTTGAACACAGAAATTGTGGATATAAAATCTGAAATTGGCTATGATATAGATACTGAGTACCTGTCTACAGATTGTTTGGTATCAGAAATTGTGAAAGTAGATTCTGAAACTAACGATGGTATAGATATTGAGTACTCATCTACAGATTGTTTGACCACAGAAATTGTGGATATAAAATCTGAAATTGACGATTATATGGATATCGAGTACATATCTCCAGATTGTTTGAAAACAGAAATTGTGGATATAAAATCTGAAACTGGTGATGATATAAATATTGAGTACATATCTCCAGATTGTTTGAAAACAGAAATTGTGGATATAAAATCTGAAACTGGCGGTGATATAAATATTGAGTACCCACTTACAGATTGTTTGAAAACAGAAATTGTGAATTTAAAATCTGAAACTGGCGGTGATATAAATATTAAGTACTCACCTACAGATTGTTTGAAAACAGAAATTGTGGATATAAAATCTGAAACTGGCGATGATATAAATATTAAGTACCCACCTACAGATTGTTTGAAAACAGAAATTGTGGATTTAAAATCTGAAACTGGCGATGATATAAATATTGTTTACCCACCTATAGATTGTTTGAAAACAGAAATTGTGGATATAAAATCTGAAACTGGCGATGATATAAATATTAAGTACCCACCTACAGATTGTTTGAAAACAGAAATTGTGGATATAAAATCTGAAACTGGCGATGATATAAATATTAAGTACCCACCTACAGATTGTTTGAAAACAGAAATTGTGGATTTAAAATCTGAAACTGGCGATGATATAAATATTGTTTACCCACCTACAGATTGTTTGAAAACAGAAATTGTGGATATAAAATCTGAAACTGGCGATGATATAAATATTAAGTACCCACCTACAGATTGTTTGAAAACAGAAATTGTGGATGTAAAATCTAAAATTGGCGACGATATAGTTATTGAGTACCTGTCTACAGATTGTTTGGTATCAGAAATTGTGGAAGTAAATTCTGAATCTGGCGGTAAAATAATTAATTACCCACCTAAAAATTGTTTGTTAAGCGGCACTAAGAAAATACCTGCAATTTCCAGAAAATTTGTTAAGATTCTGCCTAAAACTCGTTTGTTAACAAATAAATGTGTTAAAAAACCTAAAATTGTCATTGGTAAGTATCCCCTTAAATATATCCATAATACAGAATTAAATCATTGTATTACTAAATCATTGAAGTGTATTGTTAGGGATTCTTTACAGTGGCGTAGGCTGGATTTATCAATGAATGGGGCAAAGAAAAAAAAAACCAAAATTAAACGTATATTTTCTTTATTAAATATTACTAAGTCAATAGAATATGACCATAATAGTAAAGTATCATAAACATGAAATGATTATGATACAAATTTAAAAATAAAAATATTGTCAATGGAACATGATTTGTGGTTCTTTATATTATTTTTTGTTATAGTTTTAAAAAGACAAAATTCTAGTTGATTCATATCAATAATATTTGTTTAGTAGGTTTTTTATAAGGAAAACTTTTTTTTAAATTTTGATTCAAAGGGTTCTATTTCTACATAGTGAAAACTTTTGAGATTATTGACCTCAGAAATATATTCAGAAAATTAACACCATTGTTAAATCAATAAAATTATCACTACTCATATAAAATTCTTAAATAATATCTTAAGCAGTATTGGTTGTAAAATAATGTACTTATGCAATAGTGTCTAATAGAATAATTGAACACAAATTTGTCTATTATTCAATATTGATGTTTCCAGAAAAATCTAACACACAATATATTTATAATAAAATTATAAAATCTTTTTACATTTTTTTAATATATTATTATTATAGTAAAATTTGTGTTTTATTTTATAGAAAGCTGTAAAAGGAAGATCTCCCCTGAGGACATACAATTATTATATTCGAATCAGTCTTTTAAAAGAGCTAAAATAGAATATACCACAGCAATGGATGTCTTTACGCAACAAAATAAAATAATTGAATTCCTTCAAAGTAGGAAAAAATATTACGAAAATTTACTTGTGAATATGAATAATGATATAAGAAGTTTAAGCGCCCTATTAATAAAAAAAATAAAGGAGGCACAAGCACATATTGAATAAGTTAATATATAACTCTTATTTAATTTAAGTTAGATTTTAGTTGTAAGTAAACAAACAGGTGCATGTAAATTCCATTAATTTGCAAGTAGTGGATATTAAAACTTGTAAATTCTACCAGTATCTAATATTTATTTGTCAAATGAATGTAAATTCTATTGATATAACAATTTAAGTCATTGGTATAGAACAAATACTTTGTCTTCGGCACTAATAGAAATTCAATATCGGAATAAAAACTATATCGAATATTGGAATAATTTCATTATTAAAAAAAAAAAAAATAATTATTATGCAATTTGTCAGCATAACTTCTTATCAATACAGAAAACCTTTGTAAAAACCGTTGGAACTGTAATTATTTAAAATCTAAATATACCTAAGTGTTAATAAGTATATGTTAAATAATGACCAATATTTTAACATTTTATATTTAATTTGGATTTCGGAATTATCTCCTTTACATAACACATTTGAAAAGAGAAAATAAAATAAATATTATGTGATAAAATTGTTTTATCAGTGGAATTATGACAATGTTCATTAGGTGTAATAATAATTGTCATAGCTAATATGTTTTATAATCATAACATGATTATAGATCATCATATATATTTTATATGCCATTCCAACCAATTATAGTAAAATATTTGAATTAATGCATTCAAATAAAAGTATTTCAATATTTATTTTGTATTTTAATAATTTTTTTTATATTTGAATACTGTTCTGAATAAAAGTATTATTTATAAGACAAATTACATATATTTTTTGTAAAAATAATTGTGAATGTTAATGTAAAATTAATGTATAAATATAAATGCAACAATTCAAGATTAACGTTCTTCTATTTTTTTATTACTTTTCAATATTACATAATACATATAAATTTTGTTTTAATAATACAACTATAGTACTTTGGTATCAATTTTTATTTTGTGGATTAAACATGGGATTCACTTATTCGTGGTTGCGCCACCCTATTCCATGGATAATCAACAGTTTACTGTGCTAAATTAATAAATTAAATATTTTTTTTTTTTGCACGCTAATGTATTCCTTTAATGTATTAATCGAATGTTAATTTAAGTAGTTAAGACCTAAGATTCACTTTGCAAATTATATTCGTATTGAGTTAGCTCACTGTATACTTAGACAAGCAGCATTGGCTTGAAGTTTATGAGTATCGTTAATTTATTTTTAATTTTATTTTTATACATTGTTACCTAATATAAACTATATAACATTATATCGGAATTTATATGGTATGCATTTTTTTTCTACTATGTTGATTATAATTACAACAATTTATAACACAAATAATTAATAATAAACCACTTTATATTAATTGCACTTGATAAAATCATTTATTATTAGTAAATGTTTGAAATCCTTGACTCCAGAAAACCGTTGTTAATTTTATTTATTACAAGTACCTAAAGGCCAGTGGACGGGTCGGCATAGATTTTCGCCCCAAAGAAATCATTAGGACCAGCCCTCTATATATAGTCAGGCGCGGATAAAAGAAGGGGGGAGAATGGGAGCAATGCCTCCCACCCGAATATCAGAAAAAAAGGGGGGAAAAGGCCAGTGAAAATTATTATAATATTTCATTTAACTTTAACCTCTTTAAGAAATTTCAAAATAATAATAATAAATTTGCAAGAGAAAATCATTAAATTTTTTTCAAGACTTATTTCTATATTAGATATATTATGTCAAAATGATATTGGTTTCGGACAATTTTATTTATAGGTCTGTAGTTTCTAATCGCGCCGGCCAACGATGTAAATAAGAAGAAATTTCGATTACTGAAAAATTGGTACTGATAGCTGCAGTGTTATGACATCAGAAGTTTGTCGAGCTGTAGCTGATGAAATTATAAAACGCTAACCGAATCCCGACCATTCGCTTAATATTTCGATTTATAAATCATCTAAAATACAAAGTATACGATATTTAGTTGGAATTATTAAAGAAGTTGTTGGGTTTTTTTCTGGGTCAGCGAAACGTACTGTAGTTTTGAAGAAATATGTTGGCTACCAGCCAACAGAATTATGAGAAACGAGATAGATTGAGAGGCATGAAGGAGTTACTAAATTTGTATAAGATATACCTAAAATTAACTAAAATTACATCATGGAAAGATTCCCAAATTTCTGGAAAAGCAAAAATACTTATAACAACACTGGACAAGTCCACTTATTATTGTTATTTTTAATTTTGCGAATTTGCTTAATTTCACTTATTGTCCAAGCCAAATTTTTCAATAAAATATTTAGATTTGAATACACCAGCAAATACTATTAAATATACATTACAAGCTCTCGTGGAAATGCCGTTGACGTATTACATAATTGTGATGAAGATGTTTTACTTTAATGAACAAAATATTAAAACTGTTTAATTACTTTGCCCATTTGTACTGCTAGCTCTGAAAGAACATTTTCTTCATTAAGGCGTCTCAAAACGTGATACTATTGAACGTCTACAGAGTGGCGTACGCCAGGAGGTATAAGGGGCTGAAGCCCCCCCTCATTGGCCGTATTTATATATATATATATACATATAATTTTTTTAAGTTTCAACTATAATAAACTGTGTAAACAAATAAGTGTTTTCGTAAAAATACACTATAATCGAAGTAAACAATACAATTTACCACCGCTAACGTCCATTAACAATAACCTTACTACATTACTATACTATGTTGATGAGTTTATTATTTGTATTTAATTGCCTAATTATTATGCCGCGTTCACACAGAGACGACAAAACTAAAACAAAATAGGTAAACTCTGTGTTTTTTTGATAAAATCAATACATTTTCAAAACATTTATGTTTTTTCCAACAAATTGTTCTTGTTTTCTAAAAACAAAGTCGTGTCCCGAGCGGTGTCGGTAAACATCAAAAGGTTTTCGTTTTGGCGAACATTGTCGAACGTGTGTGGACAGTGTTTTAAAAATAACCAGCCTACAATAATGCTTCGGGATTTCGTGTGTAGTGCGATAACGCTAATCTGATAAGTCAATTTATTAATTATGAATTTTATTTTGTTTTTGGAAATAACTATATCCAACACCTAGCAGAAATAAATCATTATCGTCTTCAGTAGTTCTTCTAATTTCCCACATTTTTGATTTGTGTTTATCTACTATAAAAAACATTTAAACAACAAAAATAAATAACCGACATATCGATTACTGAACGTCTGAACTACTCGAATTTCAGTAACTGAATGAATCGGCGAAATCGAAAATTATACAATTTCAAAACAAATTTGTTTATTTAGTATGGACAAGATAAAAAATAAAAGCAAAATATTCGAGTTTTGTGGAGTTTTTAACTCTGTGTAGACATGTTTTGTTTTATCAAACTGATGAAAATTGAGTTTGTGTGTTGTTTAGTATTTTTGGCTGTTCTTGTGGGGCGATTGCAAATGACTTCCCTAAAATACGAAACGCAGCCTTGTTCATGCTGAAATTCTATTTACACTATAAACAATTATTATTACGCGCATTTAAAATAATTTCTCCAAAAATTATGTTTTACATTAAACAAATTGTAACTATAATACGGCCGCTGCCGCCACATATTAAAAACAAAACGCCGGAGACATACTTTGCACCGTGGGTAGGATATTGTAGTATATTTCGGATTAGGTTAGATTAGAATCTATAATATGACTAAGCAAAATAAATAATATTTATAAACATATATTTTTTTGTCGAGAATTTGAATCTAAGTTTTATCCAATTTTATCTTTTGATCGAGAGCGCCTCGTACACCTGCCCGGTTGTCCGGTGGGCTAGTACGGGCCTAATATCGAACTGATTTTATCAAAAATCAACGCATCGTTAAGTTAGTCCACGGATGTTGTAGATAATAATAATATAGTCTTTAAGCCTTTCGACATAAATTTTCGTTTTTAACCCGTAACTGGTATAGTGCGGTGTCTCGAGATAATACCGAGAAAAATTGGCCGAAGATGATGCGCTGTAACCAATTTTCAAAAAAAAAAAAAACTCGCACCTAAACGTCTGTAATTACCAGACTGGACAGAAAAAAAAAAAAAAAAAAATGTATTTTACTGCCCGCTATTTTTATAACCTCCCCAGGTTCTTTTTTTTCGCTATATTTTTTTTGTGTATATTTTATGTTTATTATCTCAGTCAGAACTAAGAATGTCCTACCTAAATGACCTACTTAATTTTTTTAACTTGTGCCAACTGATTAATTATTAATTTGCAAGCCTCCCTCCACCCATTGAAAAATCCTGCGTACGCCATTGCCTCTACACGATATCTCTCGAATAAATTAACAAGTATATTACATTCCCACCGGCGACGGTCACCCTTAAGCCATAAGGCATATATTAATTTTCATCAAATTTGTATGTTTTTATTATGTACTAGCTAAACCGACAGACGCTGCCTGCCCAAATTGAAATAAATTAGTTTGTTTTTTATTAATCGGAGTGGACTCTTTGGATTCCCGAAAACGTCCTCTGCCGATATTCGTAAACTTATATACAGAGTGGTTCAAATGGTATTCTTGTGTGCACGGTGTTCAAATGTAAAAAGTATTTATGATTAACATGTTAATCCAAAATATAGTGTTGCCATCTGAACTCTACGTGTATGCTAGATTTCAGCAAATCCGCGCATGTGGTCGCGGTTTCATACAAAAATTCCTTGGAAAAAAGCGCTTTAAGTTTTCGCGAATTTTCCGGACAACTTTTCCAATTTTTCTGTCCATAAAAACCTTGTTCGGACTACCACGAGCATTTTTTATTTAAACAAATCGTTGTCAAGTGATGCGCTTACCAACAAATTTTTATTTATATAAACAAATTTTGAATTTTGGACCCTTTTCTGAGACGCGCTCTGGGCCTGAGTCATTTTCGCTAAGCTCACGGCTCTGTGGGTACCGATTCTTTGTTGTGCGTTGTTTTGGTCAAGGTTAATGGCGCGCGTTTTACAGTGAAATTTTCGAGTTTTTATTGGTCGACCTTTTACATGGTTTTTTTTTTTTTTTTTACACTTGCCGGACAGGTTTCCGTTAAGGCATTTCATGTTTTTATAGGTCTTATTAAATGACATTTTTCGACACTAGTTTTTTCCGATGCAATTGACTAAAATAGACTCACAGACCGAATACGATTTCCCGGTTACCTATATTTATAACTATGGTTCGGATTTGAAGGCAATATAATCAACAAAAAATGCATTTCAAATGTGAAAAAAGACCAAAAAAAGCATTTAATTTATATAAATAAAGCAATTACAAAATTTACTAAAAAAATTAAATAAACTTCAGTTGATTTAACTAGTTTGTATTACACAAAAAATTCACTACCATGCACTTAGATAAACTGTCTTCAATAAAACGTTGACGGTTTGGGCTCAAAATATTTTTGTACATAGAAAATGATCTTTCTACGTCCACCGATGTTATTTCGTATTTCATACATAAGTAATTATTTAAATGAAGATTACTACTTATTAAATCGTCATCGTTTGTTGTTTCTCCAATTAACACTTGGTTGATTCTTTTGATATTTTCCTATTCTTTGTTTTTCGATAATATTTTGTTGAATTTATCCAAAATCAATTTACAATCTTCGAGTTTAATCGGTATTATTCATAATATCTACACTTTTCGATAATAACACACCTAAAACATAAACAGTATATTTTAATATATAGATAAACATATAGGTAAATAATATTTGTTACCTCGTGTTTCAAGTTTTGTAATTGTGTCAGGGAAAATTCCAAAATTATACACAATATACACCAAATTACTTTGTATCGATGGAATTTCAAAAAGTATTTTAGCCATTCTCATACATTTAGAATCTTCTTCGAATTCTTTAATTGTAGTTTTCAATCCATTGAAATTTGTACAATAGTATTTTATGGCATTAATCCAGGTACCCCAACATGTAGTTACCGGTCTTTGCGTATTTGGCAATCCTGGTTTTCTTTCTTTCAGAATTTCAATTCTCTTAGGGCATTTTAAAAATGTTTATTTCATTTCAGAAACTAACTGGTCTACATTTTTATAATGTGCTTATACTTCTTCACAGACCGTATGACATGCATGAGCCAAACAAGTTAATTTAATAATATTCGGGTACTAAGTTTTAATTGAACTAGTTTTCTTCATATAAGGAGCCGCATCAGATATTAAAAGTAAAAAATTGTCGTATTACTATGTGTGTTATATTATCTTGTGTTTCATCAATACACACCCATATTTTATGTTCATCTACAGCATCACGAATTTTTTACAAAACCTTTTCGAAGCATTTATCAAAATATACTTTCCGTAATGTTGATTCGCATGGAATATATTCCTAGCTGTATAGGCCGAGCACAATTTTGTACTATTTTTAATTTTGGTTTATTGTAACGTTATAATGCTAGAAATATATTGATTATAGTCGAAATGATATTATTTAGCGTTTAGTATATATTATTATCTATACAATAAATTTGTATAAAAAAAATATATATATAATATATTATGTATTTTACAAAAAATACAATAAATTTGTCCAAATGATGTAGGTGCTTAAATAATATAAAATTATGTTCGAACTATATAGGTAAGTGTTATCATTGAGTATTGATAGATAGTCAATACTCTGCAATGGTATTATTATATATATATATTTATAATTAAATGTCATCTATGTTCAAATCTAGAGAATACTTTATTTTCTATCTTCTTAAAAATTATGAAGAATGGAAGAAATAATTTATTGACATATTTGGATATTCAACACGGTTTTTATTATTATTATTTTTATTTATGGTTTTTAACGGCTAACTTATTTAATACCTGTATATAAATATTTAGCCAAAATTAATTGTATTTTTTGTAAAATACATAATATATTATATATATTTTTCTTTTTTTGTTGGTTAAATACCCAAATGTATTAATGATTATGTTTCAATTTTTTTATTTATAGATTTACATTGTTAATGTAGGTGGTAGGAATGGGATTATTAAATTGTTTGGTTCCAAATGATCCAATTATTTACTGATAACGGACTGATGAGAAGAGCATGACGTAGGTACTAATCACGCGTAAATCGGCGCCGAGTTCGTCTTCAAATACGATATTTGAGACCGTAACGACAGTATAATGATACTGTCGTCGAAAAACCTGTTTTATTACATGTTGTTATTCGATTATTTATGACAATTATACATTAATATATTTTTCCCATGACCTTGCTCAAAATCATACAAGTGTTCTCCTAAAAAATGTCTACTCATTTTTGTACCGAATGCCGGAAGTTCGACATTTCGAAAGCCCCCTCTTGTTCCATATGTTTCAATCGTTTGTCTATTGGTTTCCTGGAGGAGTTCGAGATGACGAACATATATCTGATTCTTCCTCGAGGCAGTGTAATAAATACATTATTATTATTTAAAACAAAATATAATATAATATAAACATAATATAAAATAGGTGCATGTTGTAAAAAGGCACACATACTTCGCACCATTGTCACTGTTGTAGGAGTGAAACTGAGAAGGTTGTGTATAGGTGAGAATTTAATTTATATTTATATGCAACGATAAATTGCAAACGAAAAACGTTTCTGAGCGAAGTAGTAATAGCGTAATTTTTCGTTGCTGTCACGGTAACCCAGAAATCAACATAAATAAAAAAAGACATAATAAAACTCGAGTTTGACAAAATCGTGTTTTTATTGTTTACTCGTCATTTTCCGGTAGTTTTTTCTGCCGCGTTAAAAAACCACAAGGTATATCAAAAAATGACCTCTCTAAAATCCCAACTAGACAAAATTGCCTACCGGAAACAGCACAGGAGTGTATAGAGCGGCAGAAGTCTTCTAGTAGAAAAAGTGTTAACAGAAATATACAACAAATTATCACAATTGTAAAACTACAAGACCCCTCGCTTCACTCAGAATCTAAAATACTAAAACGGAAACTAATGCTGTACGACGTACGTTTGACAGTATTCTTCCAATAGTGTGCTGATAACGTAACGTGATATTTTGTTTACAATCGTGGCGATCAGTCTCGTCTAGGAAAGCAGACGGTCACCGCGATGGTTCGAGGTTTTTTGCTCATATTTTGATCAATACAAAACAAATTATAACTGATAAAAACAATATTAAAAAAAAAACTAAACTTTGAATTCTAATTACTTAAAAAAAAAAAAATTACATTTTATATTTAAAAATCGGCCATAATCGATATATCAAACCACATGTCTATAGGTTACATTATATTTCAAGTTACAGACCACCAATTACAAAATCCAAACCAGTGAAAAGGAACACAAAATGCAAACAATTTCGGCACTAAACTGCATTTACTGACTAAAAAAGCGACAAAATATTTTTTTTAGTTCAAATAATACCTATTATACCCGTTTATATATGTCCGTATATTATATCGGGTTAATGAACGCGTTATAAACCGACTTATTGTTTTTTAATATACAATTTTGTTATCTCATTAAAATTGAATGGAATATATAATTTTTAAGTATTACCAGATCGAATGTAAAATAAAAAATCGCGACGCGAACGATTAAAACAACGCGTAATGATAATTGGCCGCACAACGTACAAATAAATACTGATAAGGTTTCTAAAACGCGATTATATGTTTATTTGATAAGCGATGTTTTAATTGCTCAAATTACCCCAGTGTGTGCGTTTTAAATTTGAAAACGGTTTGATGTTTTTAAAGTGTGTACGTTGATACGAATAAGTTCTAGTTTCAAGACGATTTAATTTCAAAATTGTTTTAACGTCATCGTAAAAACGTACAAATTGATTGAACAAAAACAAAAAAACCATGGGATATTCATTAAACCATGGGTCGGCGTGGCTATTGTCGTCCCGTAAACCCGGAATTACTCGACGACATAGGAGGAAATCGGCGGTGAGAGGGGAGAGGGAAAGGGAACTTAGCCCCCCTCAAAAAGTACAAACATAGAAATTATCCCCCTTAAATATACTCAAATATTATAAAAACTTTCTATACAATAAAATATTGCAAATTTCCGCGTATGCGCGACGCAAACACCGGCGCGGTTCCACTGCGGATCGTCGGCAGGTATACCTAATAACAATAATAATAATAATAATAATAATAATAATAATGCTCTGCAGGAGGAATCCGGTCTCGGCCCCCCCAACGCCACCGCGACCGGGCCATTGGTCGGGACCGTCGCTCCTCCTCCGAACCGGACACCATGGTTACCACCTTCACCGCTCGCACCATAACCACTACCATGTTTCTGCGCCCGCGCGTATACTGTTATACACCATACCGGTCGCGTACCGTACCGCAATAATAATTTAAGGTACCGCCGCGCTGTATAGTCTCTCCGGCGCGCGCGTACCGTACACACCGACACCGTTGCCGTGCAGTCACCGGGCGGCGGCAGTGCAGTGCTGAGTGTCAATCGCACTACATCAATAATTGTCGCAGCGATTGGCGGTTTAGTATTGTACACTACACGTGCGTTTGAGAGAGAGTTTTACAGTCAGTTTTTCCCGGCCGATCCGCGTGTGTAAATTATAAGCGGCGAAATCGCGCAGAAATCGTTTCTCACCGCTCCCCACACCCACTACCCGGTGGTTTTTTTCACCCGGTATTGAGGAACCGTCGCGATAAATGCCATCGGCAGCGTCATCGCCACTGCCGCCGTGATGATCGCTTCGGAAACTCGTAACCACTGTGCCGCCGTAGTCATGGACTTGAGCACGCGGGCCAGTTCAGGCGCCGGAAGCGACCCCAACGAAAACGGAAACGGCCGCCGGCGCAGCGGTACCGGTACCGGCGGCGGCAGACCCGCCAAGTCGGTTTTCTCCATCCGGAGCCTGGTCGGCGAAGACACGGCCGTTCAGCGCGACCGACACGGAAGCGACGACGACGGCAATCGGACGCGCCGGCACCGCCGTTCCAGGGGAGGCGACGGCGACGACGACGGCGACGACGACGACGAGGATGAGGACGACGGTGAGTCAATAAAATATTATTTCAAAACGATACGGACGATTCGTATATATTATGCAGTGTGATCATTTTTATCGAGTAATACTTGTACATAATTCGACTGATTGACCTTGAATTTTAATTCGGTTTCCGGTAGGTGATGCGCTCGGAAAGTACAAAACTGCGAATTTTTTAATAAATTTCTATATTGTAACCCTTTGGGCGATAAAACTTCCATTTTGTTAAATGGGGAAATACTTATATTTTCAACACCTGCAGATTCGAATAGTGATTGCTTTTTTCGAAACAACTTTGAATATTTAATACGATTTTATTTTTCAATTCAATTTTTCCTGTCTCAATAATTGCCTGAGATACAGCAATGTAAAGTTTATTTATGACATTTTCAAAAAAAAAATTTAAACGCTTGACTTTGAAAGTGAAGACATTTTACTAATTACTGTTTTATGGGGAATATTACAAGTAATGATAATCATTAAATGATGCATAAGTAACAACACGATTTATTATTTTTTTTAATAAACTTTAGATGGAAAAAATTGTATTAGTCAATCGAAAACACTTTTTTAAAAAAATTGGACCATTCGAATGTGGTGTTTAAAATAGAAAAACTCGAAAAGGTTAAATCAGAGGGTAATTCACTGATGAACATCTAGTATACACCAGATTCCAGAATACCATCACGATTTCCCAAGATTACCTCCGTCATAGATTTCCTATAAAATTACTAAACATTTCCTATAGGTCTATCAAACATTTTGTACACTGATTTCCGTTAATGATTTACCCTCGGGTCCAAATGCTTGAAATTTAAACCTAAAACGTGTACATCAGCAGTACCGCCTACCTATCAATTCAGTATCAACTTCCGGAAACCGAAATGCATTTCAAATTTGTCATTCGGCCGTGAAATTTACCAAAGCGTTACCTATTATTATTTATATATTTAAACGGTTTTCCGTTTCATCGGTATTATAGACATTTTGAAATCCCACCCCCAAACTCGCCGGAGCAATAGGATTTCGTACGGAATTTTACGACGGACGCGCTAATTATTACATTTAAAAAAAAAAAAATAATTATCATAATAACGTGTATACGCCGTTGTAATAGTATTTTATTATTTTTGCCGCGAACGGACAGTGCCTATGCGGTATATATAACGGGGAATCTGTGTGTCGTTCGACGTAGTCGGGAATGAAAATCAAAAAAAATTAAAAAAAAATAGTCTTATCCTTTATCCATAACCACCCCGTAATATTCATCTACAGAACTTAACTTCTCGATTCCGATTCTCGATACGTATGAATTACACGATGCTGTTCATCGCTACCGCACCGTTGTATATGCTCAGATTTTAATTGTCTTGTATATCTCGCGTTAACACTGCCAGATCGGTGTATAAAATTGTAAATAAATAAATAAATATATATATTGGAAAATCGCACGTCGACGCCGCGGACGAGTGGTCATATCTCTTGTATTTATATATGAAACGTATGTAGTTATACGGCGGCCAACAGCAATCATTGCTGCTGCTGCTACGACGGTAAAGGGCATGAGAGATTGACCGAAAAATATATAATATCGTATTATATAGGCTGCGGACAGGAATAAGGGACAGCCTGTACCGCCGGGATACCAAGGGACGTCCCCGTCGCCCGGTGCATTACGGTTGGCCTGAACAGTACGATATTTTTTTTTTTTTTTATTTTTTTTTTTAATATAAGTCATATAGGCAAATATAATGTTTAGTGTCTATCCGAAATATATTTAAATGCATTTTATCCTTCGTCCGTTCACGTGTATGCATTCAGGATCGTAGCTGCAGGGGGAACTAGGTGTTGGTCAGTTTATGGTCCCGGACGCAATAGCAAATCGTTTCTTTTATTCAAAATATACTATTGGACATTTTAATAACATTTATAATAACGATAATTCAATTGAATCGAAATTTCAGTTTTCCATTGCGGGGAAGGGAGGTCTGGTTTTAAAAACAAATACGTTTGTCACGATGTCACCCACCCAAAAAAAAAAAAAAAAAAAAAAATAAACTGCACTTTATTATACCGATGACTCGATATGAGAATGTATTTAAAAAGTTTTTTTATTTCGAAAACAAAATTTCCCGGGCAAAATTACTATAGGAGGATCTTTTATTTTTGCTCGTCAAGACCATCGAGGTTCTCAAAAAAAATGCCTACGCCATTCGGGGGAGGGAGGGGGTGCGGCCGCTGTGGAATAGAGGGTAATTAGTATAGGGTACCGAAAACAACGTAAAAATCGTCGCTGAAAGTCTAATTGACGGATTATAATATATGTGTTCGATAATCGCGTGGAAAAAAAAAATACAAAAATAGTTTATTAAAAAGCGTATATTATATTAAAATACGACTGAAATCTCGTGATATATTTTTAATATTATTATGGGGTGGGGGTGGGGGGAAACCGAACCGTGTCACATCATGGTCACTGCCTAAATATATTTTTTATTATATACAGGCAGCATTAAATTATTATTATAAGTACCGCGAACAATTTTGGACTTCCTCCGCCCGCCCCGTGACGTGTGCGTCGTATATTTTATTACACCAACGTTATTTTTTTTTTCTTTTATTTATATCTGTTCCGTACGACGGATTTATAATATTGTTATACATAAAACAGGACCGTGTGTACCATACGTGTGATTTTTTTTTTATTATTTTTTTTTCTCGATATATCGCCGCGCGTTTTCGTATTGTATATACGCATTGACGGAATGAGAATAAAAAAAAAAAAATCAAAAAAAAAAAAAATCGTTTCTATCGATTCGTTCTCCGTATTATAAAATGCTTATAGTATTTTTACTATAAGCGAAAATTAATCTTCAGTTTATATACGTTGGCGTGAAATTATATACATACGGAGAGGACGCCACACCGGGTCTACGTCTGTCAACGGGGCGGGTGGGGGGAGAGGGGGGTGGCACATAATTATTAAAAAAATTGTATTATTACTTCAAATAGCTCATCGTCCGTAAGTCGTATTGACTCGATTTTGGTGTCGTAATAAACGCGAACTGTTCTTTGCTACAGCAACCCGTTTCCCGATTGCCTTATTCGCCGATTTAATATGATTTTTTTATTATTATTATTTAATAAAAGGCAAATTTTCAAATGCTATTATGAACTGGTTCCGACAAAACGTATAGTAGTATACGACATCTAATGTTTGGTTTGACGTCAAAATTGAGTTTATACAACTAATGAGCCCCGAGAGTACTATTGGAAGTTTAAAAACTTATTTTCGAAAAATTTGCTGCCAGCATTTGTTGTCTTGGTCCGACTAACGGGTGAAATAGCAAAACACATACTTATACACAAAACTCGCTTAGTTTTGGTTTTACAGTAAAAACACCAATTTTAAAATTAAAAGAGGACAATATCCCAAATGGATGTCGTCCTCTGCGATATTTTTATTTGATAAGTTACAGTCGTTAAAAACCGTTAAAGCAGTCGTTACCAAACCGTGTATACTGTACATGCATGGAATAATGGAAAAACGCATCGTCTTGCCACAAGTCTGGAAAACCCGGAAATGTCGGGAGATTTTAAAATAGCCAGGAAAATATCAGGGATTTTGTGATTTTTACTGGAAATTCTAAAATTTAAAATTAAATTTCAAACAATTGTTATTTCATGTAATTCCTGCCATAGGTGTATTGATTATTGTCAACTATTATTTTTGACGTATTATAATTATTTTTTTTACCTTTTCATTTTTTTTATTATCATTACTATTAATTATTTTTTTGTTATTCCGGCCGGCTGTGGAAAACGTTTAAAAATCGTCTGGTAAAACGTAGAAAAGCGAGGGGAAACCAAAAAGATTCAAACGTGTGGTAACCCCGAACCGAAAATTAAGCGAGTGTTTATTATTTATTTATTTTTTTTTTTTTTCATCTTCGCGATTAAACATATTTGTCCGTCAGTTTTCAATTTTCGTATATATCCGACCGAGCGAACGCCGACGCCGCCGCAGTATGGCCCCGCGGGAATTCGACGGGTTCGTGCGTGGGTAATGACGTGTGAAAATTTTACAAATTATCGTTGAGTATTACTATTATTATTGTGCGACAAGCGTGCGTTTGCAGTTCGGTAGACGGTTTTTTTTTTTTTTTTTTTAATATCTCTCTCTCTCTCTCTCTCTCTCTCTCTTGTTACCCGATCGTATATAATACACGAACAGATGACAGGCTATACACAAGAGAGCGTAATATATTGTACGTAATATAGGTAACATTACAGACAATTAGGCACTAAACTCGCGCGTGCGAGCCCACAAAGGTCAGTTTATCGTTATAAATATACGTATAACGCGCATTATATATTATTGTATATTTGTTATACGTATGTCATTATTATATTATACAGACGGCGGCTGCAGTAAGGGGCCAAAAGTCGTTTTATCGCTTTTGCGCGAATCCGTTTTTTTTTTCTCTTCTTCTATCTAATAAGTCCACTATAATCCGGATCGAATTTCCGATTCTGCAGTCAAATATTATGATCGCTGCAAAACCGTTAATATTACTACGAGTAAGCAGAAAACGTCCCGTACAGAGATGGTATGAAAAAAAATGTTTAGTTTTTTTTTTTTTGGTTCGCATTTTTACTGCCTTCCTGTACAATTTGCTAGTTTTGTGACTTTCGGCCTCTAATTAGTCATCGTTATCGACATATCGTCGCCTAAGAACCATCAACGACCAATATCAAATAAATGCAAAATTACGATTTACTTTTACCTATCTAAAATCGTTTGTTATCACTGACATCGATATAGTGTTTTATTTTTCTCGGCAATTTGGAAAAACTAATATTGGCCATGATAGTTCTTAGGCGATAATATGTAACGCACACCACCAGGTAAGTCCAATAAGACTTGAACGCTCGCAACGTATGATCAAATTTCGGTTTTTTTTTTATTTTTATTATTTTTGTACATTTAGGAATCCTCTCAACCACACATCGCGTTACTTAAAAGAAAAATCAATTTTCCATAAATAAAAAATTGTTTTTTTTTTTTGGTGCAGTAAATTGCAATTAATTTACTTATAACTATTATATCTAACAAAATAATACCCGTTCGCATTTCTAAAACAATTTAATAATAGTAGTAGTCTGAGACATTTCGATTATAACCCCTCTGGGTTAGGCGCACGCGCAGTAATAAAATATAATTAAACGTGGTCTGTGACAGAAAAACAACATAAAAAAAAAACCATTTTAAAACCATTATACAACTTAAAATTAATATATTTTAATATTCAAATAGGTTTTTTTTAAAAAAAAAATTAGTTATTTATATCTAAAGTTGAAATTTTTTATGATTCTGCGTAGTTTTCTTTTATCATCATTAATTACACTTCATTTATGACCATTTACATAAAAAACGAACCAGACTCGAGCCTTTTTGTACTGTAATATCAAATAATATATTATATATTATTTTTTTGTATTCATTTGGACGATTTCGTACCAAACTAAAACTAATACCATTTCATAGTCTGTTTATATTAATGTCCACCACCTAACATATTTATATACGTGCCATTAACAAAACTGTGCGATTAACGTTATATGGCTAGCCGATTAGAATTAGGGCAATCTAAAATACTACTTTACACATTAAACACCATTATCGTAAAAATCGTACAAATTACTCTGAAGAAATATCGTCTAGAAGTAATAATGGTTTACGCGTAGACACTATTGTTTTTTCTTTAATTATGGACATTATAGCCAAGAGGAATTTACAAATAAATAAACGAATACTTTTTTTTTATTATTTGTGGCTATACAGTAGGTAAAGTTAAATAAAAAGTCTGGTTATAATCTAAAACACTATAAAAACCATTAAACCAAATATCGTATAAATTATACGGATTACCCTGAGGAAATATCGTCTAGAAATATAATGGTATACGCGTTTTTTAATTACGAACATTAAATTGCCAAAAAGAAATTTAATAATACACAAATGAATGCGTTTTATTAATGTAGGTACGTAAAGTACACAGCTGTAGGCAGCTGCTATATAATAAAAAAGTATTGACAATTTTAGTATTTATTAAGTCAATTGTGTTTTCTTCAAATATAATGTAATCGATATAGATATTTTAGTATTCCCTATAATTATGTTTATACTAATACACTAGAAAATGTTTAAAACTAATTTGAATTAATAGAAGTGTAGACCGTCCGCCTATAACGAAGGGTTTAAGGGATTAAGCACCGGTATTTTTTTTATCGAGTAAAACAGTTTGATAATATATTGTTGTCCAATGAGAAATGTCGTTACTTTTATTAGGCGTTTTGCAGTAAAAACTCTCCCGGGTTTAATTCCAATTATTTTCAACGTTTTTCAAGTGCTTTGTAAATGGTACGAATTCGAAATCGTCTATTTAGTTTAGAATATTATTTTTGAAATAATTTATATGAATTATAATATTGAATACAATTAGAAATCGTAGCGCACTAAAAGAACAGTCGTCCTTTATTGTCTAAAGTTTAGACAGTAAACAAAAATCAAATTTTAAAAATATAAAAAAAATCAAAGACATCAGAACGAATAGGTTTTATATAGGGTATTTTTTTTTTTTTAGGTAAAATATTAAAATAGATTTAATTAGAATTGCAAATCCTACTAGACCATAATAATAACAATAATTATAATATTATTCGTAATATTGTAGTGCCGTCTACACGGCCATCCATCCATCCATTATATATATAATATACACTCGTATTACACCGACCGTGCATAGGCACACGGACTGTCGCCGCGCTGCACTCAACAGCTTCGTCGTCGTCGTTGTCGTCGCCATAGTCGACGACGCGACGGCAGACACCAATAACGATCGGCCGTTATCTTTTAATTATGTTTGGGCCCGTCTCGGCCGCCGTGACGGACGCCGCGCGTAATCTCGGACGGTCGACAGTCCGGTCGTCGGCGACCGCCACCGAATTCCTCGGCGGTGACGGCCCCGCCACTGCGCGCCCGCGCGACGTGACAACGACCCCGGGACGCCGCCGCCCTACATAATTGTATACTTTAGTATTATTATATAGACGTAAACAAAAATATAAATATGTAACGGCGCGCGCGTGCGTTATCGTTCATTCCGGTGGCCGCCGATATATTAGGCATGCCGTAGATTATGCCCGTAGTCGCATTAACGAATTGACCGAACAACCAGATAGAGATAAGTGAATAACATTAATATATATATATATATATATATACAGAGTGTTTAGCGAAGCAATATACCCATTGCGATATCTTTCGAGATGATCAAGATAATCGATATTCGGTTTCATTTTTTTTTTTTTTTTTTTTTGTATATGATTTTCGGCTGCGATACAGACTACGATTATTCACATTTCAATTAAATTTATATATGTTTCGGTAAAAACGTTGATTTTCATTGACCTCGTGAATTTGTAATGTTTTATTTTATTAGTTTACACATAGTGTGTAAAACATAATATAGTTTTAATAGACAAAAACGTATCAGAAAACTAAGGTATATTTCCGTGGGTCGCCCTGTATAATGTATATATACGTGAGAATAATATTACGTTAAAATTAAACAAAAAAATGTACATTTTTTTTTTCTTTGCGATATTTTATTATCATATGCTATTATTAACGAGGAGATATCGTGCACGCAGTAATTTTAATAATACTTCGTAGATATGATTATAAATTATAAATCAGCGGCGGTTTCAAATGATCTTATTACGGGGAGAATATAGACATGGATTCAGTTATTTAATTTAGAGCGGGCATAGGTACCTCCACACTCGCATAAATTAATTTCGCTTCCCTTGAAATGATAAATGAATGGTTCGTATTAATATCGTCCCTATTTCAATGTACATGGGTAGATACGTCAAAAAATGTATTCGTAACTTATTAGAAACTCATTTCTTTGAATGGTTTTTAAACTACGTACACTTCTCATTCTAATAATAAGTTTTTTTTTTTTTGATATTGGCCGGATGATTACACGTGATTTCCAAAGCCATCGATAACTCGGAGATTTATAGATAACATTGTTTTCGTGTTTACGGGCCTTCCGGACAAAATAAATTGTGAGCTGTTTTTCAACAAAAAAAAAAAAGGTTAACGATATGTTATCTTTAACATGATGTCGTTAAAAAAAAAAAAAAAAAAATAACATATCGTACAAGAAACCGGAATTCTGTGTATTTGGGTAGATACGGTTAGCTTGACGAAAATAAAGGGATTTACGAAAAACGAATTACTATTATAGTGAGGGAAATATTTGTATGTACTCGATAAATATATACACGGGCACCCCCTCATAGGTGAAATTTCAGGGGGAGGGCAAATATATACAATCAAAAAAGAAAATGTTATTCAGTATGAAAATTGTCAATTAATTTTACTAAATTATAAGTTCATATTATTTTTCCGGGGAACAAGTGCCCCTCCCATGGGCGCTCATGTATATGTATACAGATAGGTAGGCAGGTATATATCTATAGATAAATATATACAGTTTAGAAAAGCGTAATGTGCATTTTATGAGTTTCTCGAGTGGTTATTATTTTCGTATTATATAACTCGACTTTTTTTTTTTTTTTATCTACTTAAAGTATACATGTATACGTGTATACGTATAAAAACTATTGTATAATTTGTTGGAAATTTTCTTTTGTATATCGGAAAATATCGTCGACGACGACGGCATATACATATACTATCCGTACTACTTACTTATATATACCTATACAAATAAATATCGTAACGCGTATTAGCGCGGATAATGCGATTTTTGATTGGCACATTATTCGCACCGTGTGGTACGATATTTAAGCGCATATTATACAAAATGCTGGTGTACAGTTACGATGACCGGTAATAACAGAATATAATATATACGTGTTAAAATATTGTTCTCGTCGTAACGATATTTTAATATTATTTCCCTCCCCTCCATCACCGATATGAAAAATTTGAAAATTAAGATTCGCGTGTTAGGGACGGAGATTCCGGCTAGCGAATATACAAAATTACCGTCCCACATATCGATTAACCCGCTAATTATTTATCCGAAAATTATTAATACTGTTAGTTTTTTTTTTATCGATAACGACCGATTGTTTCGACGTATCATATACGGGAAGAGACGCGTCGTTGCGCTTTATTTACGCACAATATATATACTCGTATATCATTTTTTGTTTTTTTTTTTTTTAAGATTCCGATTTACTAGTATTAATACTGATATGGATCATATTTAAACATTTGAAACAAAACCAGAAGATAGGTATAGTATCACTCCGGAGTCCGGGTTGTCCGGAAAACGATAACGAAATGTTTGAAATCTGATTATTCTGATTGTTGTCTAAACATCAAATATATTATTTTCGTTTGAACGATTATTTCGATTTTTCAACCACAAACTATTGTTGTAAAATTACTATTTGAAGGAGCAGCCCACCGGGAAAATGTCCGGAGGCCCAATTCACCCTGTATATATATATATATATATTTAAATATTATACGTATAGATAACAACATATTACAATATATTACATTATGTACGCAGAAACGTATCGAACTTTTTCTCGTACATACGACGACGATAAATTATTATACTATTAGTTATTATAATAAAAACTCGGGCGTTGCAGGCAGCGTTTTTGGCCGGTCGACGTTAATCGTGTGAAATTTAATATTGTATTCATTACATATACGATATAATAATACAATTATAATTGTAATTATTTCGTTCGCCGTTTAATCGGGTTTCGGGAATTGAAGGAAAATTCGCGGTTTACCAACAACGGTTACGGTAAAACGCGAATTTAGTACCGGAGTGTCCTGAGCGCGTCCCGGTTCGTTTTGAGTTGTCCCGGTCGCACCGCGTGGATGTGAACCAACTGACTTAGGCCCCAAAAATAAATATTTGCTTATTATATTATCTTGGCTGACGCCTATTAAGTTAGGTGTAAGTTCTTTAATGTTTTCGTCGACGAACCCAATTCCCTCGCATAGACTTCCTTTTTTGTTTTCTTGTTGTCCGTGCGGGCCCATTTGGATTGCTATTTTAGTGTCGATTTTCACACGTGCAAAACACGCAAACCGTCAATCATTGTTGCAAAAAAAAAAAAAAAAAATACATACAAATTAATATGCCACTAAATTGTAAACAATTAATAATTCGGGTAAATTCAGATTGTTTCGGTTTTGGGTTATGTGAGGTTAATTCGGGTTAACTCAGGTTAATTCGGGTGCAATGCACTGGAAGCCTATTTGTCGTATGACTAATACTTACACACGTGGTCCACTACGGGTCAATAAATTTACGTTTATGGCGGAGGCGGCGGCGGCGGTTTTTTTTTTTTTTTTTTTTTTTGTCATCGGTCTTGGGACTAGAAATTATATGCGCTAAATACGATGCGTATACGCAGTGTAAAAGAGCCAAACCGATATATTATTATGCACCGATATATTATTATAGCTACAAGATGGCTATCTCGGTATATTTGGATTATTATCCTTGTTTCACTCAGCTTTTTAAATCCAAATATACCAAATTAATAAGAGAAAATATAATAATAATTATTTAACATTAATTTTGTGGTATCTAAGCATCAACACGGTACTTATTTTTAATCGGGTTAAAATGTCAAATTATCTATGTAATAATAAAAAAAAAAAATATTAAAAAAAAAAAATAGTAAATCACGAAGGAAATTGAAAATAAACAAATCCGATGACGTCAATACTAATAAACAATGATAACAAGACAAGTAAAAGTCACGGCTGTGTAATTATTTATTTTCTTTGATAAATATTTAAATATTATTAACACTGCTTTGCAAAATGGAACTGTTAGAAAAAAAAAAAATGTTTTTCTTAAATTAAGAAATATAATTTCCACATATTAAACAATTAGCCGTGATCATTTTAAATTAATTGCCGATCAACATATTAATTCTCATTTGTATTGTAAATTATTTAGCTTTAGAAAAAGGTAACAGAGTTCCATTTATTTATTACGAGTGAATTATATATGAAAATTGCACGCATTAATAACAAAATATGTTTTGGACAGTCATATAAAATTTTGTCTATGAAATCAGTTTGAATTGAAACGCCCACATTTCAAACCCTAATCATAGTCGTGCATATGTTCAGTGTGAATATTCAAATCCATATCATTCCGGTATTTAGTCATAACTTTTCCCAGATTCCCGGCATCATCGTACGGGTTTTCGAAAATTTGTTCGATACAATTGCAACGATTTTCTATATTTTTTTACTTTTTATTCTATACGGTTTCCGTGATTACCAAACGTTAGTGATTTACCCTCTGGTTTTACCGAGACCCGGAATTTCTTCCCGGTAGTACTAAACTTGAAATAATTTTTTCAAAATCCTCAACGGTTCACCCCCCCCCCGTCCTATAACCTTTTAAAAAAGAGAACGGTGTTTTTCGGTAGCAATTTTTATCTTGTGGGCGCGTTCGTCGGGTTATTTTTGTCTATCAAATTGATACCAAACGACGTTATATCACCGCGGTTTAGTAACAAATGTATAGTACGTATGGTGATAAATGTCGAAAATTAATTTTATTTTTTTATCGATCGTATTTTATAATTCCATCAACATTGGCTATTATTAGTTACGTAACATTTGGATAAAAACTAAACACACGGACAATATACAAAGGTATAATAAAAATTCGTGTAAATTCCGATGTTTTACACGCCCTCGGTCGTTTACGTTCACATTCGATTGTATAAATTATAGTATTTTTATTTTTTCTATAGAATTCGATCAAATACGTGCGGTTTCTTGATGGTTTCGGCATAATTTTTAGGAGATCCGCGTGAGATTCCTCGGGCGCCACCAGTCCGTTTCCCACTTGATTTCGGTCGACTTTGTGTTTGATTTATTATTCCAAATCCGTTTGTCATTATTTACTCGCGTTTATTTATTGCGATAATTCATCTCCGGGTGTCGTGTTAACACTTATTCTTGTCTGGCCGCACGTTATAATATTATAATTAGACGTGTGCGTGTGTGTGTTTGTGTTGCGTGTACCCGACAATGTAATAATATTTATACACACAAGAAAAACGACGACTTTGCAGCTTATTAACGCAATAATATTAGGTCCCTCTAATATATTATGTTATTCGTGCAACGGAAAAAAAAAAAAAAAAAAAAATTAATAAATAAATACTCGTAAAAAAAAACGCGTGTCGCGTATAATAATACAATTACGGCGGGCAGAGAGAGATAGAGCGAGAAAGAGAAAATTAAAAAAAAAAACTAACACCAAAGACCGTAATAATAATAATTTATTAATAATACGAAAAATGTTATATTGTGGCTTGTAAGACACGACAACGACGATGACGACAGCGGCGGCGACGACTCGAAAAAAAATTTAATCTATTAACGCGCGCGCGCGCGCGCGCTCGTGTGTGTGTGTGTGTGTGTAATCATTTACTAATGTATGCGCGCGCGCGCGTGTGTGTGTAATTCGACGACGACCCCGAAAAAAAAAAAAAAAAAAAAAATAACCAAACGAACGAACGAATATAAACTAATGTATGTTTTAATGCGTGTAAATGATGTTAATGCAAGACGACCCGGGCAATTAATCGATACGAATGCGATACGTCGCGCTCCGTCGTCGTCGTCGTGTATACATATTTATATATATATATATATATAATATACAACCACTACTCGTACTGTACCGCGTATTTACAAATAAGTATATTATTATATAATATATAAGTAATGCTCACGAAAAACCAGTTTATCCATTACCGCGTATATATTTATATATATTTATATAATCTACAATACTACACGCGACCGTAGTATGGTACGCACGGCGACGGTCGCGCGCGCCCGCGATGTATTTTACGGTTACTACGTACAACTAGTCCGGCGGCGGCGGCGGCGGCGGCGACAATCTCGACGGGGTCGTCTTCGTCCGATATCACAACACACGCGCGCGCAAACGAAAAAAAAAAAAACCAACCGGTCGCGCTCTTATCAGCGTATATAATATTATTTGTATATATATATATATATTTATATAACGAGTCCAGGCTATTACTTATACCGCTAATATAATAATAATATTATTATAATAATAATAATAATTATTATTATTATTATTATAATACACTGCGGACGAGTGGTGGGCAGTAGTTCGATCCGTCCGCAATCCGGATTACAAAGAAGAAGAAGAAGAAAAAAAAAAAATCGGTTACTCGACGGATTAGAACAAAAATCCGGTTTAACCGATTCACAATTCCGGATTACGGATTCCGGACGGATCGGGAGTGGAAAAAAAAAAAAAAAACTAAAATTTTTATAACATAGATAAATATATATATATATATATAATTTTATCGAATGCAATTTTAAACAATTTTATACGTTTTAGTAGATGGTCAAATATTATGTAACGAATGCCGCGAATTTTCGAATACATTTACTTTCGTAATAATCCAGACCAGATCCAGGTCGTCAATCCGGAGGCGAACCAAAAAGAAAACTGGAAGTCATAATATTTCGCGATTGATTTGTGCGAAAATCGGTGAAAATTGATGAAAAACACTAAAATAATATTGCTAAAATTGACAATTTAACGAAAAACGAACAATTTTAATACACGTCAATACATTTTTAGTTTTTCTCGATCTAGAATCATAGTATTTTTTGGCCGTGCTATAATTGCGTGCACCGTCTTCCGTCCTTAATTTGGTCTCTGCCACATGGCCACAACATTTTTTATTCATATATCGTTAAATACTTTTTACCGAAACCGGTGTTGTGGGGTGGGTGGGGGATGCAAAGAGGGCTGTAGGCCAGTGCCACAAGAGGAAAAAAAAATTGAAGTCCCAGCACAACTTGCTTAATAAAAAGACAAAAAAATAATTTATAATATAATCAAGTACAAATGTCTACGTGTTTATTTAACGGGTCCATTTTTCCTTTTGTACCGTATTCGATTATAAATAATTTGCCTTTACTTGACTACTTAACGCGATCGTTGTACATGTATGATAATTTCCCGATAAATATTCAACGTGTAGGATTGATTATCCAGAACACCGAGACGGAAATGGTTAGTATTTTTGAAAGTTCGGTTTTGTTCAAATCGTATAATATCGTGTATGGCGAACAAAAAATATATAAATATATATAAACCCGTCACGTTGTGAAACCGACCTTAACAATAATAATTATCGTCGTCTTTTCGATCAAAATCGAATTGGCATGTGCGTGCGTAATTACGACAACGGACAGTATGACGAGTATATTATGTTATTATATTGTCGGAAGTCGTCATACATATTATTACACGTCATGTTAGTAAACGTACCTAGTTTTAGGATTCCGAACGTATAGTCGGGAAACTGCACGGGAAATTTCAAAACCCCGTGTTTTTTCCATTCGGTTCTGTCAAATATAATTTTTTTTTTCTCTATCGATATATATATTGGTTTTTATACTAATAAACATATTTTTTCATTTTGATAAAAAAAAAAAAAAATTAATTATACCCTAGGTACGCGAGCACGAGTACAATTTATTTATATTTGAAGAATTATTTCAGGAGGGGGAGAAATACATATATACACCACCAAGGATATCGTACCAAATATGTTTGTTAAATTTCTAATTCGGTACCATTCTACCAGAAATCTTGCTCAAATCGAAAAACGACGAGAAATATTTTCTATAGCATATTGAATATGCAGTTGAGGCGTAGAAGTCATCTTTTGATTTTCCTCTTAGTTTCCCCAATAATAGGGTGGGGGGACGGGAATATTTAAAAACAACGATTTTCTGTTATTTTCGATTTTGTTTCAGATTCGGAGGGAAACCAAGTATTGGTTTTACTATGGTTTTCGTTGTAGTTTTCTTAATAATTTAGAATAAAACGTAAGGAAAATGGAAAAATGTATGTATCAATAATGGTTTATTTATTTTCTATTTTTTCTTTCTAACTCGGTTAAAAATTATCGTAGAGAAATGTTCACCGAATAATAATATTAGCTCGTTCTGGACGTAAAAAATTAATGTTCAACAAATTCTGATGGTTTTAATGCTATTTATAGGTATTTTAAGTTTTCTGGTTTTTATTTGGTGGATACAATTATTTTGGCCGAGTAGAAATGCTTGAAAATTGTACACAAGGTTCAAGTTGTAGTCGATAGAAGAAAAAAAAAATTGAGCGTAATGTAATAGTTTTTTTTTTTTTTAATCTATGAATGTTAAAATTTTAATGTAAATCGTTTTTTGGCGTACTATTTTGCGAATTAATTGAATAAAACTATTTGGAAAACTGCGGTAGGTAAATCGGCATGCATCCGTGTTACTCGAAAACGATTTCATCACTTTACTCGTGCCTCCATAATATTTTGAATTATTAATAATACGATTTCTATAAAATCGACAAATCACTGCGCCGCGCGGTATTTAACTCGTTTTCGAATATTATGATACACGCGGGTAGACAAAAAATTATAAAATAAATTATATTATTATGCATTATGTCTGTATATTTACATAAAATACTTGAAATATATTACACGGATATTTTTTAAGTGGATTTGTTTTCGAGGTTTTTTTTTTTTTTTATGCGCGTTATTATAATAAGGCCGACGACGAGACGCGTAGGTACTAATTTACTACGATAATATTATGGGCCCTCTTATTAATAATACACACCCGGCGACGATTGATATTACCATTTTGTTCATCCGCCTGCCCATCACGGGCTACGCTTTCGGGACACGTGAAATATATAATATTATACGCGTGTTCTTATATTACGGGTTAGTTTTCATGTAAGTAGGCCATTGATAAGGTAGCTAGGATATAGAGAGGAATTTAATTATTGCACTCGTACGCGACGATGTGTAGGTTAAAACGATTCTGAGCGAATCGTTCGGTTAATCGCCTTTTTGCGTTTTACGATCAAAATTTGCACGTTTAAACGTTTATATACGAGTATAGGTAAAAAAAAAAAAAAAAAAACACTACTACGATTATTATTTTTTTGATTATTTCGATTACTTCCGTAGCGTTGTACCTATACGGTTTATTTATAACGGACGTCGTACACGAGATTTGAAGAAACTCAATTATCGATAGGGCGGGGGGCGGGGGGGGGTTGTTGTGCTCTCGTCGCCGTCGCATCGTCCGCATTATTCGATTGTGTTATTTTATTACTATTATTTATTATAATTAAACCGATAGGTATATATAATAATAATAATAATAATAATAATAATAATACGTATTAAAACCGTGTACTCTTGTCACACCGCTCGCCTATTATTATCATATATATATATATATATATATACCCGTGTAATAACAATAATGTTATAAATGTATAGGGTACGCGGCACGGGACGGGACCGGTCGTCCGCGTCGTCGGAGATCCGATCGAAATCGAATCGCAAACGGACCGAAACGCTCGCCGCCGCCGCCGCCGCCGGTACCTCGCGCGGTATAACGAAACGCGCGGGGTACGTTCGGCGGAAGTAATTACCTCCTTAAACTATAATAACACTATAACCGACTTTAACGGACCGGCGGCCCCGCGGACGGAAAACACGCGCACGGTTCATTAGGGGAACCGTGCGCGCGCGTGTGCGACAAACGGCCGCCGCCGCGCGTGACCGATAAACCGCGGTGGAAAAATATTATTTTATATGCGCCGCTGCCGCCCGGGTTACCGCGCTGGTATAACCGTACGGCGCGTAATCGCGTATTGCGTTCTATTATATATATATATAAATATAAATACACTATCGTAAATGTAATTACTCGGCGACAATTACATTTATATATATATATATAATAGTTGTTGTAATACTATTATTGTTATTATGGTCTGCGCGATTCGGCGGCTCTCGTTCGCCATAATATACGTACCTAATTTCGACAATGTGTGGCACAACCTGAAAAACACCTGCCGCGCCGTCGTCGTCCCGGACGGCGGTGACGACGCGGCCAGGGTTCGCGCTCCGTCGACGTTACTTGCGTTACTTGTCGTTATTACGCCGGCCGCGTTACTGCGCGCAGGAAATCCTCGTTACGCCGACGTCGATTACGCGTTGTTATTATTATTACATTCGGCCGACGACGAAATATTTATTTATTTTTATTTTGTTATCAACCCTAATAATATTTATTGTTCTAATATCCGCTTCAATTCGCCGACCGTATACAATGTTTATCTTTTCTTTTTTTTTTCTTTTTTTTTCGCGTTGTCAATTTTCATGTTTAAATTCTGAACCAAGCGGGAAATACCGAGGGGGTCATCAACTTCCGGGGGATGGTCATTTTTTTGATTTTCTTCGTAGTTTCATTTAATATAATAATTATCTATGTAGCAATTCAGTTAATCGCGTAAGGGACCAGCAACTTTCATCGATAAATGAAACTTTCTAGACGCGGTAAAATATCATCGCCCCAATAGACGTTTCCCGATTTTTTTTTTCTTTTTAGGCTTTATGCGGACAAAAATGATTAAACACCAGCGTGACGACGAATGCTTGCAAATTTAACAAATGGGTGTTCGCGCGTAAGTTTTGCTCTTCGCCCACTTCTTAGATCTAAGACAACATTAAATAATAAACTACTTATATACAAAGCCATCATCAGACCTGTTTGGTCCTATGGCATCCAGATTTGGGGCTCTGCCAAACCCTCCAACACGAGAACAATTCAGGCCTCCCAGTCTATCTGTCTGAGGCAAATTGTCTCCGCTCCATGGTTTATCACAAATAATAATCTCCACAAAAATCTAAATATTCCGTCGCTCTCAAAACTAACAAAGTCCCACTACGTCTCCTTTCACTCCAAGTTAATCCAACACTACAATCCTTTAATAAAACGTCTATCTTCTCTAACAATCCCTGATAACCCTCCGAGACGTCTTAAACGCTCCTGGCCTAGAGACCTTTTAATTTAATTCTGTCGGGTGGCACTACTGAGTGCCCTCCCCCATCTGTCATTCTCGATATGTAAATACTATCTTTATCAAAATTACTTATTGTACCAAATTGTTGTATAGATTGTAATTATAAAAAAAAAAAAGTTTTGCTCTTACGATGAAAACAAAGAAAATATATTTATCGACATCTCTAGCCAGGATTCGTTTTGGGTTTAGGCTTGTGCGTCGGCTCGAACAATTATAGGTATCGTATATAATAGTAATAAATTTCCCTAGTTCCCCCTCTCAAGTTATTATCGTGGTACGAGTTTTTTTGATAATCCACACACAACAGCTATTATATTGTGTTAAGTATATCATTATACCGTTTTGTATATAAATATTTTCTTAGATTATGTTTTACGTACCGTTGCTCGTGGCCGGAAATTAATTTTTTTTTCGGTCAGAGGGAAAGGGAGACGGGGCTCATATAACTATATTTATATATATATAAAAATAAAATAAAATATATAAATTATTATCAACATCGCGAAATAATTAATTTTACACAGTTTTCCGGGCCCCGATTATCGCACTATTAGAGCAGAATATTATTATAACGCACTACGTTCGCGCCTTCGTAATATAAATTCGTATAATTTATTCATTTCTATAATATATAAATTCGTTTTTATATAATCACTGCAACAACAAACGTAGTTTCTATTCTTTTTTTCTTTCTTTTTTTTTTTTCTGTCGACACATGCCCATCGTGATGACGTGTGTACGTTACTTATTCATTGTCTGTTATACTTTATGTATATTATTATATTATCCATACATAACGCATATATATGTACACACGAAACTGTTTTAATACCGTATTATTTTTTCATCACGGCTACTTATAACGAATTCCATTACCGTATTTTTAAAGACCATTTATAATAATATTATAAATACGTCGAGAATGTTAAATGTCGTACAATATAATATAATAATATACACGCGGTCCGTTCGATCGATATTGCGTTTCATGATATCATGGCCCAACCGTTGTCGGTTTGGATTTTGTTTTACGGTTATTTTTTATATACTAAATAATCGCTGTCGGGGTAAAAAACACCAATTTCTAAAATTTCTAAATTTCCGGTCAACATCCGGAATATGCAAAATGGCCAAGAATTAGTTTATGCGCAAAAATATATATATATATATTAGGGTATTTTTTTTAAGTCGACCAGGGGTGTCGAAAAACTTAGGGGGAGGGGGGAGTTTATATTAATGTGTATACAAATAGTGCATACACATTTTTATACCGATTTATGAAGTTTAATACTCAAGGTCCTCAAAGTATAATATCGCAATTTTCTTGAAATAGTCACATTTAATTTCAGTTTTTAGTTAATAGTTTAATGATTTATTATTTGTCGTTGCTCGTGTTTTCGGAACAATTGGACGGTGTCCGGGTAAAACGGAATAAGTACCAAAAAAAAAAACACTATTTGAGATTATATTTTATATTTTGTCATAAATCATTATTTTCGTTTCACCGGGAACTGGCGACCTCTGTCGTCTCTACTTCACTATATAGTCACCATAGAATAATTAATGTTTCCCATTTTGATGGATTTTTTGTAGATTGAATATTTTTTTAATTTGATTGATTATCAATTGTTCTTATCGTATTTCGACACACCGAAATCGTGATGTTCACCGCCGACAAATAGTAATTGATAATATATGGCTATACTACTCTAATCTACTCTTAATCTTCGAACACAGCCCCAGGTGTTACTCGTAGTGAAAAACTGATAAATAAGTGCAACGATCCGGACCCAAACAGCTGATGACATTACGTGTCGTCATATATAGTGTCAATTCTTCTTTTCGAAATTTTGCCTTTCCAAGTTTTGCCCATTCAAGTTTCGTAGTTGGATTTCGAGAATTTCCGTATTTCGCCTTTTTAAATTTTGCATTTTCCAAGTTTCGACTTGGTTAGACTTTTAGGTTTCCCCTTGGTTATTATAATTTGGCCACGAACGACCGCGACGAACGGGACGCGAACTGCCAGCCGCATTTTTAGGGACAGCCGAGCGATTTTCACCGCGCGGATGTACAAACTTCCGGCTGCTGTAGTTTTACCGTATTGACTTTTCACAAATCGATCGCGAAAACAGCACGATACCCACGCCGGCGGAACCGACCGTGATTTACAGCGATCGGGCATTGCCCCTGTAGAACAGCAGCGACAATAATATAGTAGCAAATTGGCAAACGTTGGATAACAGAGAAATTCAGTGTGTCCGTTTAGCGAAACGGCGACGTTGCAAAGTTCGCTAACGCCGACAAACGACGTTTGCTCCGTTAGATCAGTAATTATGGTTGTTACCAGACAGAACCACACCGCGATTGACATCAGTTATTACTGTTTTTTTTTTTTTTTTTTTTTAATATTTATTATCGGTCGTACGCATTTTTTTAATTAAGTTATTACTATTATGGTTTTACCGCGGTAACGTTCCAAACGTTAGTCCTAACCAGTAATCGAAACGCGTTACAACACGTCCGTCACTATACTTTTCCCCCTTTTAGAGTTTTAAACCGCGATATCTAGAAAACAATAATTATCGGATCTTTTAATCATTAGACGTTTCGCGGACGACTATATCCGCCGTCTCGTTTGTTTTTTTTTTCTCGAAAATTGTACTACCGGAATACAGAAACGTGCTTAAAATCGTTCAAAATAAATATCTAAAAATGTAGAGCATTTAATACATACAATTGGATAATATAGGTCCGCCTCGTGCGTGATCGGGCAGATTTAGTTCAAATTTCACTCACTCGCACGCTATATACACGTTATAATTATTGTTTGCGGTTTTAAATATTTTAGGTATTTTGATTCGGGCCAAGTTCTGAAATCATTACTCCGCGCATACCTATCATTTTAACAACTATGTACAGTATTTTATAATATTTTCGAACGTCTAAATCGTGTTCATTTTTTATCGTATTTACATTGTCGTAATATAATTACACGACCGCGACTAGCATACGTATATACATAAATATATATGTGTATATGTATATAAGACCCGCAGCGCTCGTGCAGAGTGAAATTTGAACTAAATGAGCCACAAATGTGGCGTCTGGGTGCGTCTATAATTATCCGTGCATCACCTGTATATCGGTCCCATATGGTCTTTGGCTTTCTCTCGGGCTTTCTATGAAAGAGATAAAAACCTATGCGTGATTACTGTAAAATTCGATAAATGTTATACTCAAAATGGACAAAATGCATAAAGACATTTTCAATATTTACCCGCAGTTGTTTACAATGATGATGACGATAAAAATAATAATAGTAATAATAATAATAATAAAATAATAATACAATTTAAGATTTAATCAGTTTTAGAACAACAGTTTTACTAAAAATTAAAAAAAATAAATTGACAACAAATAACTGAAATAACGTAACAGACCGGGTTCGGACCAAATCGATTGCACGCAGAGATCTGAAGTTTAAAAAATTGGCAGAAGGGATTCCGACCACTTTTCGACGACGGATTGTTTTTTATACGGGGGGGGGTCACACACTCGAATTTGATAGTTTTTTTCGATTTCTTCTTTGCACCAAAAAAACGACTTTAATTTTAGTTCAACCCAACTACAATTAACCGCGAACTTTCCTTAGTATAGTTTTTCGTACGCAATAATTTATCGTTGCTTTAGTGGTCTATAAATTATTTACCCTAGATTCTTCTATACCTTGTCAACTCCCTGCAACAGTGACGTGGCGACGGGGCGGTGAATGGGGCACTGGAGGTATGTTTTGCCTCCCCCGTCCCCCGAAATCTCTTTTGTTTCACATAATATTATTGGTTAGTTTTGTATAGGTATAAGAATATATTACTAACACATTTGTACCAAAATATGAAAATACACATTTTTTTTTTTATTGTAAATAATAGTAACAAAAAATAGAGGTAACATTGAACATTTTTTGTCTGAATAGGTAAAGGATAGGAAGTATGTCCGGAACATTTTTTTCTCAACAATATAATTCCGGGATCCTTTAAAAAGACGAACAACTACACGGCAGTGGTGTGCCCGGGAATGTTTAATATGAGGGGATGGCTACGGATATCCGAATAATTATCGTGAACAAATAATATTAGAATCGTCTTCTATTTTAATCCTAACCAAGCTCTCTTCCTTACGACACGGTTGAAATATATACATTTCAAGATTAAATTATCAAATAAATATTCATAAATGTTGTATTTTTAAGCCAATGTAGGAAGAGGCATATAACTCCTAATGGGTATGCCAGCGATGCACAATGATGTAGTGATCGGGTTAAACCACGATCACTACTTTGTACATAGTGTGTGTATATTGATCGAAATCTTTTTATGGTTGCTACGTGTTTAAATATATAAATAGTTAATTATTAAGAATTACGATTATTTAGAGAGTAGTTTTAAAATGCTTTGTAAAATATTAATTAAGTGCTTTCTACTTAAATTTTGGTGAGTTGGGTATATATACGGACATGGGTTTCCATAACTCTTTAGACTTAGTTTAGACTTAGTGTCGACTCGATTTATGGACGGACCGTTGGGTATCATACCCTTACATTTGTGTGAACCACGGGCTGCCAAGTAGCAGTCAATAAAGTAACGGTTTCTTGTTTATAAGTGTTTCTTCTTTATTGTCTTCAAACCTCTTTTTCTATTCAACATCCACTGAGAAGCCGTCAGTGAACGGCGACTTCGTCTATATATATATATATATATATATATATATATATATATATATATAGTTTTGAGTCGTACTGCCCAGTCCGGCTCACTACAATGATAATGATGGTCACCTCCTATATTATATTCGCGGTTTGTATCTCTCGCGGTTTGCCCGAGCTTTATGGCCATAATAACAAGAATAATATTGTTAAACCGGTGGGTTTACCAGGCGGAATCACGATCTCGCCGGTTTTAATACTATAGCAAAAAGCGGAACGCGGAAAAGCGGGGGATAGTTTTCCCGGGGTCGAAAACAAACACGCGACCGCAGCGACACCGCCGCCGGGAAGTCACGGCGTTTCACGTCTCCCCCGGCGCGTTATACACCGCGGTATCGGTATACTAATAATAATAATAATAATAACGATACCTTATTAGGAGGTACCTTATTCGTGTTAGAAAAACAAACATACGCGTATAAATATACACAAATATACATTTTTATAATAATATAATAACACCGATAATCGACGACGGCTGCGCCGAGCACGACGGGGCCATAATATTGTATTATCGTTACGATAATAATTCCCCGTCGACAATAATAATAATAATACATACATACATCGATACATACGCACGTACACGCCTCTTGGACACTGTCTATATACCGGACACTTATTGCGGTGTACGATATTATTATTATAATAATAATAAATATTGTAATCGTCGCGCCGCCGCCGCCGCCGCCGCCGCCGCCATCGTGTCGCCGCCGAGCGGTCGACGACGTGCCGGGCGCGCGCGCGAGCGTGTGTCATTATGCCTGTGTATTACCTGTTATTATTACGATTACGATTATTAAACTAATAAGCACCTAATAACGAGGAGACGAGCCGCGGACCGTCGAAATAATATGATATTATCGTATCGCGACTGCGGGACGTGGGCAGAGGAGGTTAAAAAAAAAAAAAAAAAAAAAAATAAAAATAACATAAAATATTACAGAGTATACCTCCACTATGTATAATAATAATTGTACGCGTACGTGTCCGGGACGGCGGAATTACTACGCGCGCGTCGCGGTGCCGGCGCATAATCGTCTCCGAATGTTTCGCTCGCGCCCGTCGTAAATCAGTGGCGTCGTCATTCGGGTGGACGGCGCGACTTGGACATCGACCAAGTTGTTGTCTTCGTCCCGAGTGTCGGCGTACTGACGATCGGATTCCGGGGGACTGGGAGTAGGGGGAAATGCAGAAATTCTATTGCCCTAAAGGTGTTTCGTCGGTAAAAAGTAAGCCGCGAACGATTTTTCGATATTCCTATTTCCGCGACGGTTTTTTCAACTTTTAAAATAAAATCTATAAAACTTCACTATCGTCATAGACGTACGACTATTGATAGCCGACTTGTATAGTATGATTCCTATATATATATATATATATATATATATATACAGGGATTGGCATACATTTTCGGCCAGGGAAAATCATTAAGACCGGTCCTCTATGTACGCATATAAATCCTATATGTATCACTTATAAGGGTGGCTGGGTGAAAAGACTAATATTAATAAACTGTGAAAAATTCCGCGTCTCTACTGTTATTAGTTTTTGGCCGAATTATAACAAAAAAAAAAAAAAATCGAAATTAAAGAACCGTTATGCCGTACTAAAACACCTACACCGGCCCATAAGGACACCGGCCCACCGAGAAGTGTCCCGATGATTCGCCCGGCCAATATTTATGTAAGAGGTATAAATTCGGCAGTGGAGCACTTTATCGTGATCAGTTTCGAATATTGTTACATCACATAATTCACGGCATAAATAATAATATTTCGTCACGGGTTAACCGATAAAATAATTTGCCCTCCTCTAATTGATACAATATATAACGGCCAAGTTTTAAATTCTATCAAAGAGTCGTGTAAGTGATAACGACGGGGTACGACAGAACATAGTAGAATCGTCCGAATATCTCCCCGTCCCCCTCGGAATTTTTTTAATTTTTCATTATTGTGATTACGGTGTAATATATAATAATATATTCACATCGTCGTATGATAGGTATATATATATATATATATATTTTGAATTGAATTTATTGCGTCGAACGAGACCGCCGCTGCAGCCGTAGCATCGGCTACGATATAGCAACACAAAATAACAATCACGCCGTGACTATGTCATACATAATTATTATTATAATATACGTCGTTTAATTTTTTTTTTTTCTTATATATATATATATATATATATATGCGAGTGTTGCCTACGCCTTATTCGACGATATTCGATTTCTAAACGGTAATAATGACTAACGCCAGTGCTTAGAAAGGGCAGAAGAGGTGTCTCCGCAGCCGCCGCCTGCCGTCACCGCCCGTGATCACGAATTCGTTTTTGGTTTCGTTATTTTTGTTTTTTTTTTTTTTACCAGACGTTTGGTCAAAATTACTCGTACTGCCGGAAAATTCCCCCGGACCCCCGGACATAGTTATACGCATTTTAAGATTTCATAGATTTTCAGCGAAATGAATACATTTTTTTTTTTTTTTTATTAATTATTATCGATGAATTTTTTCTTTTTTTTTTTTTTGTCCGTCCGCGAACAACTTTTTTTACCAGACATCCAGCTCCGATTTTCAAGCGTAACACTTTTACTGAATGAATCCAGTTGATGCCCCGAGGAGATCATTTTGATTTTGATGTTCGTTGTAGTTTTCCTTATAATTGGGAAAAACGTACGGGAAATGTAATACGGGGCAATAATAGTTTGGCCGAGCCGAAATGCTTGAAAATTTTACGCGACGTTGGTGGTAAAAATAAAATAAAGCCGAGTGTAATATAATAATTTTCTTTTATACGCGTTTAAAGTCTAAACTTTGATGAAAATCGTAAAAATTTCTAAAAAATGACTAATCGAATTCCGCTCAGAATCGTTTTTCGTTGCGTACAGGTATAAATTAAATTTCCCTATGTATCCAATCTTTCCAATTTCCCACCTGTGTCTTTTTTTCCTTTTAATTTATTAATTATTAATTGTTTAAAAAGTACCATCTTGGGTACTAAGTTACAAATTTAACTCTGAACATGAATAATACGTAGCCAACACTTTGATTTGCGTATTTTAACACATATCCGTCTATACTTATATCGGTTATTTTAATTAAACATTTATTTTGAAATAATATTTAACATCATGCGTTTAACATTTTTATATTTGATAGTAGGTTTGTAATTTGTTAATGATGTTTTTTTTTTTTTTTTTTTTATACATTTATCTGTTACGTAAATGTACTCATACAGTTCATATTATCGATTAAGAAAATAATTAATATAACTAATATTGTTAAAAATATTTAACTGAAATTTCACTATAAAAAAATATTAAACGACATTATGAAAAAAAAAAAAAAGAAACTGGCCAACGTAACTGAAATTACTTTTTTTTTTTTTTACGCGGAACCTAATTAGGTACATTTTGCTTTAAGTGACTTTTAACTGGGACTTGACTTAGGTACTGATCAGCTACTGAAATTGTAAAAACTTGATGTTTTTCTCCGCCCCGATATTGTTACGCGAATACCGTCAAACAGAAATGCCCGGAAATTATCTTATGCCAATCACGTATAAATCGGATTTTTTTTTTTTTTTTATAATCGTCGGGATAGCAATTTAAAAAAAAAAAAAATACATTATTATATTTTCATACCCGGCGCCCTGAAACTTGTAAATCAATCGGACCGATCGGATTTTATACACGTTTACGATATTACCGTATGACACGACGACGCGACGTGTACAATCGAGAGCTACGACCGAAGAACCGTCGTGGCGTCGGGGATCACGGATTCGTTTAGTATTTATTTTATTATTATTATTTTTTATTTTTTATTTTTTTTTTTATTGCGCCGGCGGTTTTCTCGCCGCAGAGAGATCGTTTGTCCGCCTAATCATAATAATAACCGTCACGTAACGATATACTTGGGATATACGATTATTAGCATTATATATTATTCCCCTCCCCGCATATCATCGACGGCCGGTACATACAGGCCGCGCCTCGTGACTGCGGTCGTATTAAAAAAAAATAAAATAAAAATTACGGGTCGCTATTCGAAAATTGCACGCGGGTTATGTGATTCGAGGGGGGAAAACGAACGAAACATAAATAATCGTAAACATCGTATTAATACGAAATCCCGTTTAGCCGGTTTTTTTTTTTTTTATATAAATATATTTTAGGTGTCAAACTATATATTTTCAGTTTTTCTGCGGTTTTGTTATGAACTACGAAAATCATCGGCGCCGGTCTATATTTTCAATTTTCCCTAAATTAAAAAAAGTATATACAGCCTCAAAAACTAAAAATTTCGTCAATTTGATTTTTGTATTTTTTTGTTTTTTCGGCCCGGCGTTTATTTGTTCTCCGTTTATTGTTTTATAGTATATTTTATTGTATAATATTATGGAGAGATATTCACGGTCTTAATAATAATAATATAACAATATTTTAACGGGAAACCGGATTGTGGGATCCACACTCGAAACCGTGGTAAGATAATCGCCGGTTCGTGATAAAAAAAAAAAATAAAAATAAATCCGTATTTCTATGCGATGGAGACGACTAAAGCCGGGGTGTATATACAGAGCGAGGTGTCTCCGTGGCGTCAGAGATCACGGATTGTTTTTTATTTTTTTCTTTCACCTGGCCGTTTTCTCACCACAGCACCGCGCAGAGAGATTGTAATAGTCGTTCGGTTAATAACAATAATAATAAAATATATAATGTGTAACGAAACTTTAAGACGATTTATATAATCCGCCTTGGTTATTATCGAAAATCGCTGGACGCTTGTTCGATATATAAAGCCCAAACTAACTAAACTAAAGGATGGGAGGTGGGGGACGAGTGGCTTTTTTAACGAATTCGTCGTTTTTGAACAAAAAATGAGTATGCTCCGCAGTAATGGAAAAATTATACCTATATACACGTATACATAAATACTGTAGAAAACGGAATTAGTCTGACCGATGACAGAACTGTGCACCGAACAGAAAATAAACACATTTATCTTCCGTCTGCGTGGACAAATTTTCTACCAGACATCTATGCTCCGATATTCAAGTGTATCACCTTTTCTGAAAGCGTATTGGATCTGGTTGACGCATTTTGAGGGGGGAGGGGGTGGTCATTTTTCGATTTTCGTTGTAGTCTTCTTAATAATTGGGAATATGTACGGCAATAGCGGTTTCGTTGTTTTCAATTTTTTCTCATTGTTCGTAACGCGGAAAATTATGATTTTTGGATGTTACAAGTCAAGGGCGGACGCCGGTTTAGAGGAGGTAGGCCGAAGAAAAAGCGACTGGAGATTATACGGGGAGATATGACACGTGGGCGTGCGGAGTTGACGAAGGTAAATGTATGGTGACGGATATATCAGTGGCGCCAAAACCTATCTGTCCCAGTATTGTGGTCGCAATAGTTGTTTTGGGCGAGTGACGTTGTCAGTTGATAATTGCCAGTAATTTTTCGTAGTTTTCTTATAATAACGTGGAATAAACGGGAATATATTCCCGGTTTTTGTACACGGCGGGGTTGTAAAATACAATTTTATAATCTCACAATATATACAATAGAACCTCTAGTTCTACCCGTTACCCATTACAGTACACCATTACCCGACGGCGGGGCTGGGTCACAAGGATAAATGAAAACCACGGTTAATCGAGACTTTTTATTTAACGAATTACAATAATGTACAATTGTATATCTTAAATGTATACGTGTGCACCTATGTACATTGTCATGTTATAAAGTATATCGGGGCTCGACATATGAAGTAATCGTATGTGTGTACGTAGGGGTTTCCTTACTTAACTTGTAATTTTTCTTAAATTCATGACGTCATGGTAGTCAGCATTTTCCTTTTCACAGCCATACGATACACTGCACATTTGTCTATGCCTTTACTTTTGGTTTGTACACAAATGTTCGGAAGAGTGAGCACGGTCCATCGCGAACACGGATAATCGAGGTTCCACTGTATATATAATCAATTTCAGCGTCACTGATGGATATATATATTATCAGAGGCGGAGTGGAAACTAAATTCAGGCCGGGAGATTGAAGTTTATCCGGGTCATCTGTATTGAATTCCAACACCCGGTGGCACTTTATTTGACAATTTTTTTCTAAAAAATCACACAATAATTTTAAACGTTTAAATCACTGTAATATAGGGTTATACTAGAAAATATAGTGTTTCGAAAAGGTTTAGTAACTAATAAATATATAATTTAAATACTATCAAGTCCATAAAATCATCACAGGCCACCGGGTCACAATACCATTCGAGCCATCCGGAAAATTCCCATTTCCAGACCGCCCCCGATTGTTATAGAGGAGGCCGGAAGGTGTAGCATTTGGATTTTTGAAACGTCGTCGTTGTCGTCGTGTTCTTTATGCATAAGTCAATCGCCTCCTGGCTCTCAACAAATCGTTAATATTTATCTAAGTAATTTATTGTAACAGTTTGTAGATGGCGGCCGGTATCGTTAACGCGTCGAAGCACGCGCGCGCACGCGCTGCGGCGGCGGAACAAAAATAATAATTAGATTGGAGAAGTTATCGGTCGGTCGCGGTCGGATGGAATAAAAAAAAAAAAAAAAAAATAATAATAAAATAAAAAAATATATATATATATAATAGAAAAAAAAAAAAAAAGAAAAAAAAACCGTACGCGTCACGTACTTTTGTATACAACAACGCGGCTCAAAGTACGGCGGACGGATGATGGTTTTTGTGGGCCCGACGATAAAAACCAATTATTGTCTCCTCGTCTTAACGAGGCGGCGGCGGCGGCGGCGGTGGCGGCGATAATTGTCGCGGTTTTCCGCCGCGCGTTCATTACGATAACGATCCGGAAAACTCGAAAAACCAACACGACCGCGCCCCGGCGGCATACAAAATATTATTACGAGGAGGCAGGCGATGCGCGCTCGTGCTGTACGCCGCCGCCGCTGCCGTCTTTGAACGCGAACAAACACGACTAATTGCGGCTAGACTATACGATATTATTGTAACAACAATGACAACAACAACAACAACAAATAACAACAAATAATAGTAATATAAGTATCGGATACGGTATCGTTTTTATGGTAACCGCGAACGAGCGTGTATTGTAATACTTGTAATATACTTGTAATGTTATATATTCGTATAATAATATAACGATGCTTTAACTATGTAAAGTAGGGGTCGTATAATACAATACAATACATATATTTTATTTATTGTATATATATATATGTTGTTAGAATGCGTATTTATTATTGTACGAAATAGAGTTAGATGTTATAAAATCTATAGGTAAAAAACGTTAAATGTGTTTTTTTATTTAAAAATCACAAATATCGTTTTTCAGTCAACTATCAAAATTTCAAATTAAAATATCTATCTATATAAATCTAGCCCATTGGCCCATGGTGAAATTATAATATAAATCTATATTACCATATATAGCGTTGCCTTTGTGTACCTATAAAATTATAATTTTGCCGTTTTTTACCGATTTCCGATACGTAATATACCTACTTTTCTTCTGTCGCGGGGTTGAAAATCGCAAGAATTTAGATTTTAATGGATTACTTGCAATAATAATATTATTTTGTCCTGTTACCAATACAGTAGGAAAAACGTTAGACAGGCAAAAATTACGTTTTTGCGTATATCCATTTTATCCATGATGAACGACGCCGTTTTCATTCGGGGGAAAAATCGTTGAACCACTTTAGAGCGCATTGAAAATCAATTTTATAATGTCGTATTGGACTCATTTCCTGATATTTGTTTTATATATAAATATAAATATTTTATTTTTAATATAAAGTTTGATATTTTATTGATTATTATTAATTCGTAAAACAATGTTTTGATTTTCATATATTGCGTATATTCCCTATGTATTCGCCTAGCAATCTTAACTGAAACAGCCAGAATAGATTAGAATTACTAATGGACTTACGTGTACAAAAACGTTAGGGATTATTATAGGAAATCTTTGATAATCTGGAATCTGGTGCTTTACCCCTCGAAAACGGTTTTGCAGCGTGACTGGTAGACGCCGGGTTTTAAAATATTGTATTATTTTTATTTTTATTTTCTTTCATTGCCGAACGAAAAATGAAAATTACAATAGGAAAATAATGAATTTGAGATTCTGAGCGGAGCAAGGGGGTCTTGTGGTTTTACAATGATGATAGTTTATTTCTTTTTTCTTCTGTAAACACTTTTTCTACCAGAAGACATCTACCGATCTATACACTCGTAGACAGTTTCTGATAGCAAATTGTGTCTAGTTGATAATTTTAAAAATGTCATTTTTCGATATACCTGTTAGTTTTTTAACGCGGCAGAAAAAATGACGAAAAACACCAACGACACGATTTCGTCTAACTCGAATTTTATTATTTATTTTTTATTTATGTTGATTTCTGGGTTACCATGGCAATAATAATAAAATACGGCTAATACTACTTCGCTCAGAATCGTTTTTTTATTTGCAATTTACCGTTGCATACGAATATAAATTAATTTCATATCTATATACAACCTTTCTAACATCTCTCCTACAACAGTAACCCACCCACGGTGCGCCTTTTTAGAGTCATATTTCGTGTATAGTGGACGTTACGGATTGGTCGAAAATCGTTTGTATAAATTTCGCCGTTACCCAGACGTCGTGAGTTCTTCTGTGTATATTCCTAATACGTACACACGAACCGCAAACAACCCGTGATTGATTGCCGACAAAGCGTTAGAAAAAAAAAAAAAAAAAACAGTATAAATTATTTTACTAACAAGAAGTATTCGTTTCGTTGTAATGGCGCGCGGTCGCATAAATACAATGCGTGTATAATGTAATGATGTTTTATTGTGACTTTTTGAGGTCGCCGGATCTCATTTTGATACGTCCTACAGTAGTGGCGGGGAATCATAATGGGCGCAAATCTATCGTAGTTGCCCGGGCCCCCCCCCCCTATCCATCCATTCCCGGAATCAATTTGACATGGGAATTTTCGCGCGTGAGATTTTGTTTTTGCTCGTAAACATTGTGCGCGTTACAATGTACAGCCCCCATCCCACAGTGACACGAAAAGCTCATCGTCAAAATACATTTAATACCCCAAGAGCTTGTTTTACACTAAAAATATTTCCTTATAGATGATTAATGGGGGGGGGGGGTGAGTATATTGTTATTTACAAAAATAACACCAAATAACATATAATAAAGTAATTATACTTGCGTAAATTCAATTACTAATGTAATTTATACAAATGGGTATGTAAATATTTACATAGGTTTATGGATGAAAAATAAATTTTATACAAATGTTAGTGAATAAAAAATATCATTCACTTATACATTCCCCTTGGATTTGTAGTAGTAAAAAAATTGGGATTTTTTTTGTAGCAATCAATTTTTGGGTTTTACTAAGGATTATTTTCTGGAAAATACACTTTCGGTTAGTAAAAACACTCCGATTTTGTCGTGCAGTACATTAAAAAATGCGACATTTCCGCCCAGTCGTACTTTTTTTGATAAAGCAAATTGTATATTTCCAATAGTTTTTCTGAAAAAAGTTAAATAAATTGACAACAAATGATGATACATCGGTTTAATTTTTGTCGATTTCCTGATTATCTTGGTTACGAGGAGAAAAAATTAACGCCCATCTAAGCACCGTACAATTTTTCACCTTTAAGGAAATTCCTCCCTTACCCATGATTAAACGCGATCCTGTCCCCTCCCCCTGTAGCTAAAAATTGAATTGAATAATGATTGTTTTAAATTATTTTGATTACATTTTTTTTTTGTCCCCCGCTTTCCTCTGTGGATTCGGATTCGATATTGTATAGGCACCCGCAAAAATATTACAACATAATTTTAGATGATTGTTTTTGGTTTTTCGTTGAGAATAAAAAAAAAAAAAGCTTTTCGGCACTCACGCGATTTTTTTTTTTTACAATAGTTGTAATATATTTATAAGTACACCACCCTTCCGTCATAATATTGTTATTATTATTATCATTTAAATTATAATATACCGCGATCGGACATGACCGATCATCGTTTTCGTATATAATATTAATATATTCACTATATATATATATATATACAGTGTGCGAGTGTAGCACGCGATTAACGATAAAAACGTCGTTTTTTTATTATTATTATTATTTTTTTTTAAATTTTTTTTTTTTTTTTAATGACGTGACTTATTATTTTACTAAACGTCCGTCAAGAGCGTTGCCCGTTTACGGTAGACATATAGGTATAATATTATTACCCATCGCGATAATAACAGAAACCGCGAACGAGCGTGCACACATTTGAGCGATAATGCGATATAATAACGACTTCGGGGTCCAGTGGCGTAGTCCGGCATGTGGAGGGAGTGGTCTACTCCTCTCCCCATTTTTTTTTTTTCATACTTGATAAATGCATTATAATTCATATACTATTGTGTGTTTCATCAGATATCTCGTATATCCGCTGTACAAATTGATGGCGTATTTTGTCATTCTCGTATAGTATTTCAGGTCTAAAAACTCCGGTCCCGGAGACCGGTTCGATATAAGAGTACATCGAGCAACAAACCTAACGAAAATGTAAAAAAAATATATATATATAAGTATATATGTGTGCGGTACGCATATTGTTGTATATAGATTATATATGAGGTACCAAGCAGGGACTGGAATCTTTTTGATTTTGTCGGTACTGGTTCCGGTGCATACAAAAAAAAAAAAAAACATTCTTGGTTATATAAGTTATTTAAATTAGATTTTTAATAACAATTTTCACGATACTGGACTTATCGAAATTGAATATTGAACCCAACCACATTATGGGTATTTAGAGTTCAGCTCTATTTTTTTTGCAATTTTCACCCCCGCGGATTCGAACAGTTTGTAAAAACACCTAGGTGTATATAATATATCCAGTTAATCCAGGGGGACTTGTAGAAATAAAAATCCCGGATAACTAATATCTTCTTTGAGAGTTTCAAAAAAAAAAAAAAAATGTCACTTTCCCATTATTGGAAATGTGCAGTACCTATTTGGCTGACTTCAGACTTTCAATATTTTCATAACCGTAGCCGGTGCCGGGAGGAACCGATGAAGCATTTTTTTAACGGCCAACGCCAACGGCGTGTCCTTTTCAAAGATATAACAAACAATCAGATCGTGTTATTGTACGTGCATTGCTCATTTAACTGATCGCTGATAGGGAACTTGTGCTGTCATACTTAAAAATACCGTTTCTACACGATTGGCCGCGAATTTATCGTTTATTTTTCTCCAACTGGTTAGCGGGTATATTACCGATCGTTGCCCGTAAAATTATCCCCTACCCGCACATCTTACTGACGCGCGTTTGAACATTCGAACGGCCCCTCCTCATCTATGCATAATCCACTACACTCTACGGTTCAGATTATGAACAAATTTCCCAAAAGACGTTTAAATGCGGTCCGTCCTGGTTATTATTATTAGGCACGCATATATTACACGTGCAGCGGTGGCATATTGAAACGCCGTCGTCGTCGTCGTCGTCGTCGTCGTCGTCGTCGTCGTCGTATAGTCGACGGGCCGGTCGTCGAAACCGAACAATTCGTTTCGTTATTCTTTCGGCTCGTCGTCGCCGCAGCCGCCGGCGCCGTCGCGCACACGCCTTTACGTCATTGCTATTGTTATAATATTATTATTATTATTATTATTATTATTATTATTATCATTACATACATCTTATTACACAGCACATGCACACCCGGGTCAGGGTCTAAAACACATAGTACGGATTTCGAGTATGCGCGCGAGCACCGACCGACCTCCGCCTCGTAAATTATAATATCAACTAGCTGTCATCACCCGCGGCGTCGCCTAACCTATTAGGTCGTCCGAAAATAAAAAAAAAAAAAAAAAAAAAACAAACAAACAAACAAAATTCAATTTGACACATGTCTCCCGGTGCCCCTCTCCGTTATGCGAGCTAGGGGTGTCTTATGCTCACGATAATTTTCTTTTTTTTCCCAGACCGTTATTCATACGTGTACGGGGATTTTTATTGTGTATTAAATCGGGCTAAGGACTGCGTGGCTTAAAAATTATCGAAATATATATGCCTTATAGCAGTGTACTCTGTATAGTATAGATAATATTAAAAACCTACTGTCTATCTCAGGCCCAGGAAATCTATTTAAAACACGGTTTTTTTTATAAAACTTCCAATTTTATACATATAAAAAAAAAAAAAAAAATGGTTAAATTTTTCACATATGAAAAGGCCTATGTAAGTCCCTAGCCCTATGTATTATTATAATACGTATTATGTACACCATAGTATAATAATAATGCGTCGGATATTGCGAGACATAAAAAAAAAAAAAAAACAAAATCGTAATTAACATAGCCGAAAGGCTTTCGAGAAAAAAAATCATCGTTGAAATCGATTTAAATAAAAAAAAAAAAAAAAAAACGTGTTACCACCGTGGTCGGTGTAATACAATTATTAAAACCAATATAAAATCGTGTACGTCCTATAGGTTATAACTATGGTGAAAACAACACCGCCAAAAGATTCCTGGGGGGGGGGGCGATCCACTCATCATCTCCCTCATGTACACCACTGAGTTTAAGTATATTAAATTCGGATGATCTGGGGTTTTTTTTTTTTTTTGGCGCTACATTAAACATATTACAATATGTTTTATAAAATGTTGTTTTTATTATATATATATAAGTATAATTTATAATATATATTTACCCCTCCCTCATGACGTGCGAAGTTTGATCGAATCGGCGACAGGCCATTCGATTCGCTTGTGATGACCCCACATCATATCGGATCTTCATCTGGAAATTGATCTACTAACTGTGCAGCTGTATATTGATATTTATACCGTGCAGCGAAAACATAACTTATAATAGTAAAATACCGGAGCAGCGCATCATCGAACCATCCCGTTATGTTTGCAGTATATTAAAATAATTAAAGTAATCATTATTTCGCTTTATACCATTGTCAAAATATGTCGCCGGTTTTCCTTCGGGCGTGTTTTTATTTTATTTTTTTTTTTGCGCTATTGTAAGCGGCCATATAATAATAATAAACGCCGTTTTCTCTATTGATCTCCCGTTCAGACCCGTTATATTATTATTGTGAAGATGGGCCGTTTATGATATTTTATAATGTAATGATATACGCGACACATAAAACGTTATAGAATAACTATATATATAATATAATAACATGGCCAGTGTAATTCATCATGACGCGGTTACGGTTGCGTGCCAGAAATGTTCAACGGGATGGCATGTAGTAGTAATTATAATGACAATAATCATGAATAAACCGTAAATCGTCATCTATACCCGACGCGACAATGGAAATTTAAATACCGAGATTAAAAAAAAAAAAAAAAAATCAATTTTTTTCTAAATAAATCAAGCCGCTGCTGTTCCTTGTAACACGGGTGAAACATATATATACACACACACACACATTCAAGATTAAATTGTTAAGTATAAGTACACTTAGTAATTGTATTTTCAAGCCAATGGTAGGGGGTCATAGATAAATCTCCCCTGCGCACGCCACTGCGCGGTTATAGCCATGGGCGTACCATAGACCCGGGTGCTTTCCAAGCGACCCCAAGGAGATTTTCACGTTTTTGGAAACGAAACAAATCACAATTTGGTAATCAATCTTTTAAAGTACTAAAACAAATATGATTATGACAGAATAATGAAAATTTAAGAAGATTGTATTTATTTTATTATTTATTTTTTGCTTTTTATCGTTATTACACCAAATACACCTAGATAACAATCGTTAATTCATAATTTATTGACCGTATGTGTTAGAAATAATAGCATAGAGTTACGATTTTAAGATCAAATCGTTTTGAAAGGTGAACAAAAATTATAGGTTGCTTCTTATATTGCTGTGTCACGTGAAAAGAGTTTCGTATGTACATTAAATATATATATATATCACCTTACTTTGTAAAAACTAAAAATTTACCATCTGCCTCGCCAGTCGTGAAGGTCTGGACACGCCTATGGTTGTAGCAAATGCGATTTTCTTGGGAATATCCAATGTGTGGCCCTCGGTTAGACAAAAAATATAAAAATCTATAATAGTATAAAAAAAACTCAATCTGAAAATTGTTTTTAGTAACTGTAACTAAATTGACGCGGTGTCCATTTAAGTGTAGAAAACTTCAGTAAAAAATAAATTGGTTTGTTGCAATTTTTACCCCGCTTAGATTAATGCGAAGAACTGTGTTTTTCTTTTACCCAATTGATCACGTAATAAACGAATTTATATTTCGTTTCAATTACCCACATTTTCGAAAGTAATTAAGTAGTATTTTTTTATTTTATAATTGTATAAACGAAAAACATTTAAATTAGTAGTGTAATGATATACATTATTTTGAAAAAATAATAACGTTAATTTTATTAGTTTAAGCGGGGTGATAAATGGTCGAAATTTCGTTTTAAACTTCTATATAGACAACAGAAATACTGTTTTCGTCAGTATTGTTTTTTTCAAATTAAATACAATTAAAAAAAAAAACAATTATACTAACTTAGAGGAATCTTGTAATTGGATACAGTTTTGATAATGATTGCTACCTTGTTATTTTATTGTAGATACCTGATAGGTTTAAAGTGATTTGTATTCACAATAAAATCCGTATATTTTTTAATGCGACTTAACCATGACCTATATTTATAAATCATCATTTGTATTGTTAATATAATCATTATTACATAGTATATACAATTTAATTGCCTGTTTACATTAATTTTTTAATTTACAATAATTACTACACATAAAGATTGCCACTTATTTATATAGGAGTACTTAAACAGCGGCTTGTGTCATACCGTAAGACGAAAAAAAAAAATAGTTTTAAATAATAATACATAACTATGTATTTAAAAATGTAAAAATGATTAATGTATAATTTTAATTCTTACGATTAATGAAAACAAAAAAATATAGTGTTTTTGAATTATTATAATATTTAAACACAAGATAATTGTTACATTTTAACGTACTTGTTGCGTGTTCAATTTTTTGTAAGTTTCTTGAAATCTGGATTGTGTGTTCATAGAGCAGTCTTTAATAATTCTGTGAGATGATCGAACCGTTAATATTGTGAGCGGTGTTTTGATTTTATTATTATTTCCATTGTCGAGTGTAAAGAATATGTTGTTCCGAAAATTGATATTCATTTTTGAGCGCAAAGTGTAATTTTTGGATATTTTATAGCAGGCACATAGTTAGGTACGTAGTTAGCACTACGATAGTTGAAGATTTTTTTTTTTTTTTTTGCACTTGTCTCTTTATTTTTCGTCTCACGAGTCTCTGCTAGCTGGCCACCCCTGGCTTAAATCACCACCTTTTACAATAATATACCTGTTTATTATTTAAACGGCAACACGCATATTCATATATTGTTATATATTATAAAACGACAAACCAATAATATTATACTTGTAATACAATATAATATAATATTATTTCAATATTCTTGAAAATAAAAATCCCGACATACTTAGCACCATGGGTAGGCCAAATATCGTAGGCGGGAATTCGGGAAGGTATGGGATATAGGGTAATAACGTTTGTATACTTAAAGACGCGATAAATCATTGCAATCAATAAACGATTTTGACCGTCTCAATAGACAAAAAGTTGATCTTGTAGCCGGAAATCAAAAAAATGTAAAACCACTATATCTTTTATCTGATGTCCTTTTGAAAAACTGTTGAGATTTTCAAAAAAATGTTTCCGGTTGAAAATTCTGCATCTTTTAAGGTACCCGCGTAACCAAGAAGACGTTTTTTATTTTTAAATTTTAAAATTTTAAAAAAAAAAATACATCTTATTAAAACTTATAACAAGTACATTTTGTATCTTAAATTACTACGTTTATTTATGTTTTAGTTTTTAGCATATCTATGATACATTGATACACCGAACTATGAACATTTTTGTATAACCATTTTATATGTTGTTTAAATTAGCACCTAATATGTTTATTTTCATCGCCGTACGTCAATATACCCGCACTATAAAAGTACCTAATAGATAAATGTTTTTTTTTTATGGACATAACGATAGTTATGTTAGATTAACATTGTATTAATATATATAAAACCATCAAATTATAGATTAGCGGTCGCCAACCTTTTGGACCTCATGGACCACTAAATCAATAACTCTAAATTCTACGGACCACTTATACTTTGTACTTTTATAGTCTATAGTGTAAAGTTTATACATTTATAGTGTTAATGCTACAATTCTCAAGTCATTATCCAGAGATTTCGAGCCGACAGATTTTTTTTCATAAATACCGTACTACGGATAAGTCTTATACCTAATTTAAAACAATTACATTTATACAACAATAATAAAGAATTTTTTTTAATTTATAACAACATTTATTGAACAGTAAAACCTATAAAAAATATAAAGAACATGTATAGAATAGTAAAGTGTATTATACATTTTTATCTTAATGTGATATTTATTCTTGCTTATTTTGAATGAGTTTGTGCAAGACTTATTTCAATCCGAGACCGGTACCTAGTTTTAATGTAGCCATGACGGATGAAAATGTTTTATCACATAAATATGTTGTTGAAAATTTAATTAAAATTTTCACTGCTTTTTCACTTAGTAGTTCACTTTTAACGTACAGTCAAAAATTAGATTTTTATTAGGACGACTGGAATTTAGCTTTGGCAATGCAGTCGGGTGATAAATCTCTTTTTCGTTCGTATTTAAATTACTATTAAATTAACACACGCCCACTGGAAGGTTAATTAAATAAAATAGCAAATAATGTAAACAAATTTTCGGGAACCGCTGTTATAGATTGTTAATTATATGACGTGTTCAAAATACAAATTATTACTGTATTTTTATCGCAATGTATATAACAATTATTATTTTTCGGATAGATTGATCCATTTTTTCAAATTGATTTCAATTTGATATCAATTGATAATACAAGTTTACTTGAAAAATCGAAGTATGATGAAAAAAAAAAATAAAAAAAGTGATCATTATAATATACTTAAAAGCGTATATATATATATTGTTAGTTACAAAACAAATTTAGAATTTTACGTCGTTTGTTAAAATGTTAAAATTTTAAACGAGTAAATCAAAAAAAAAAAAAAAAAAAAAAAAGAAGAAAAATCGGGGACGTTTTTTTAAGCTCAATTAATTTATCCGACCGGTTTTCGTTCGACTTTGCAGACCGTTTTTTCGCCGTACAAATAAATAATAATAATAATAATAATAATAATAAAATATCGTTTGACGACGGACGAAAATTGCCCAGTAATCGGCTTATTCCTTTGTGAAATACTCGTGGAAATACAGTTTGTCTCTTCGGTCTATAAGCAGTAATTCGCAATAAATTGGAACGACGAAAACAATTATTGCCGGCCCGTAATCAGCATCGTCATTTTCCATTATCCATATAGCATATAAAGTGTATATATATATATATATATATATATATATATTATTTATATTTTTATAATATTATGTCCGTCTCGGCGGGGAGTAAATGTGTACGTAATATATATAGTATATATATATTATTGTTATTATTATTATTGTTCGATAAATAATATACGTCGTCACCTGCGTTTAACGGTCACACTCGATCGGTCTGTATAACGGTGGCGGCGGAGGCGTGAAATCGACACACACCTGCCAGCGATATTATTCTGTCTTTGGGCTTATATTACCTATATACGTATATTCCATCGTTTTTACATTATATTTATGTATATATATATATATATATATATATATATATATTGTAGTTGTGACTAAGCGTATAAGGACCGAATAAATATTATATATATATATATATATAATATTTTGTAGCAGTGCCCGGCTCAAGTCGCATACAAAATAAACAGTAAGATAATTTAAATTTTTATCGGTAAATGCCGATATATCCTTTTCATTTTGTTCATTTCTTTATCGGCCAGTGATTTTAAATCACTAAGATAATCGCAATAGTGCTCATATATATATATATATATAACGCATAATAGTATAGTTGATTGTTTTCCAGCGGGGGATGCCCCATCTTTGCCCCCTCGCCCTCCCAAAGATCGTCCGTGGATTTATGTTAAACATTGCATAGGGGTGGGGTATAGAAGCGAAACGCGTTGAAATATTGAAAAAAAAAAAAAATTGAAAGATTACCTTTAGGTAGTTCATTAAATTATGATAATTATATTTTTATTCATCAATACATTATCGTTCGAAAACCCATTTTGGTCACGAAATATATAAATATATATTATCTATGCGTTATGTGTTTACGACGAAAAATACAATGAGACGTGATAGATTCTTAACGGGGAGAAAAAAAAAAAAAATGAAGGATAAGTTTACCGTGATATTACGATGTGTGTATACATATTTTTGTACGATTTTCACACTATTACGACCATAGTGAAAATTAAATTGTTTGCGTTACAATAACAACAACGAAAAAAACCCCCGAAGGTCGTCGGTTTCTAAAATATGTGGATTCATATTATTATTATTATTGATTGTTTTTCGTTACATAATAACATATATGCCGTTCGTGTGCGGGCTTAAAAATCAAAATCGTTTGCACGTACCGAGTTAATTATTCGTTTATAACAAGTATAGCATATATCGCACTACACGAACACGGTCACGCGTATTGATTAGTGGGTGTACACGATAATATCACAATGCACAATTATCATAATTTAGTTCGGCATACCTAATTTTGTCGTCGTAATTTTAGACGCATTGATTTCCGTTCCACCCCCTACCCCGTCCATAACTTAATTTCTTTAAATCCTTGTTACTATATCCTCATCCGTTTCTATCGTTATATTTTCCATGCGCTCCATCCTTGGCCCATCTCTTATAACGTGGCCTTCTATAGCTAACCTTCTACGTCCTCCTCCTATATATGACGCTTTTTGGTCTAACAATCGTGACGCATCACATTTTGTCCCTACTGAAATACCACGCTTTCGGGAACTTTTTCCTTATGTGTAAACGGTCATATCGTCCGTGGTCAGTAGACGATTTTTATCCAGGAGTTAATCAGAGGGAGACGAAAGGGGATTCGGCATCTGACTGTGTTTGAAAAGAGAGGACTCTTTAACATATTCTTCAAACGTACGCTGAATCTTTGAAATTGAATCGAAATAACTTTTATTCGTAATTATATATATATATATATTTGAAATGTATTTATTTTAAATTTATCAATCAATTGGTTTTGGAAAATGAATGAATAACCACTATTCCTTAGTGATTTGTTGTTCAGGACAACACAGTATGTAACGCTGAAAATAAAATAAGAGTTGTATTGCTTGACACGCTTGAATTCCTCATGAAGTTTACACGAAAACTACTTTTTCACTATTTTGAAATTGACCTCTAAACCCTTTGAAATTTGATTTTTAAAACTATATTTTGTAATTTTTTTTAGAACTTTACAAAACAAATTTTGAACTGCTTAGTTAGGTAAGGTTAGTATATTTCATGATGAATTCAAATTTGTTTTTCAGGATAGACGGTACAGTTGGCAAAATATTGATACTTGTTGACAAAAAAATAACCCCCTTTCATCCGTATGCTTTCCCCTTAAATTGAAATTGGCCGGTAGATTAGTGGAAAAGTCTTATCATTAAGGTGGTTATTAAAATGTAAAAAATAAATGTTCAAAATTTACAAAATTTTAGAAAATTTGAAAAGTCGGCACCGAATGTGTTTTGAAATGTTAGAGTAAAAAGTCGTATAGTCGTCACTGGCTATAAACAGTTTATAAATTCAAACTACACGGTGGTAACACGTCCTCATAAGTATATGAATTATTTTTTTATAAACGAACGTTGATAAAAAAAAAAAAAAAAAAAACCATCTGATCGCAATAAATAATCTATAATTATATAATTATAACATTAATTATCGTCGAAATGACGGTGTTTCGGTGTAATTTTTTTTTTTTTTTTTTTTTTTACAGTAATTATAAAATGCAATAAATATATAATATATTTCTTTTGTTAATATTTCACCGAGAGGGGGATTTTCGTCGACACGCGTTTGGCGACCGATCCGTCTCGATAATAATAATTTCGTACACAAATATAATGTGTCGTTGTCGTTGGTGTTAATGTTGCGGCCGCGTCCTTGGTGCGACTACGACGACCACGACGACGACGACGACGATTTTTAATAATAACAGGGCACGCCGGGTATAATATGTAATACGCGTTTGTTTCCTGTCCGATTATCCTCCGGCGGCGGCGATAATAATGTTGTAATTTTTTTTTTTATTTTTTTATATATATATTTTTATGTTTTTGTTGTTGTTCAAATTGGTTACGTTAGGTTAGACGGTCGGGGTGTGGTGCGAGGAGGGAGGGAGATAATGCAATTTAATAATTATATTAGAGTAAAACATAGGCAAGATGGGTATATATACTCGCGCGGCGTATAGGTATAAATACAATATGATATCATGTGTACCGGGTGGGCGGTGTAAATATATAATTGGGTTAGGACGTCGATTACACACAGACACTATATATATATATATATATATAAATATAATAATACGTGTGTGTTGCGTGCGGGAATATAGCTATTAAACAACCACTAGGCCGCCACTGATTCCGTAAAAAAAAAAAAAATTTTTTTTTTTTTTAAAATACGACCGTCATATACACCGGAAACGGACACACGGACGCAAAAAAAAAAAAAATACACAACTGTTGTTGTACGAGAATGGCCCGTACGCAATAATTGCGCACACATTGGCGCGAGCGGATAATAATATTTTCGTGTTTTTTTTTTTTTTTTCATTTTTTTGTTAATTTCCTACTTACTGCTATACGACGCGCACACGTATAATATTGTATCGTATAATAATAATAGCAATATAATTTAATAACGTCGGCGGCGGCGGCGGCGGCGGTGCGAGTATAATGATAGGGTATAAGCGCGGTTTTTTTTTCTTTCGATTTTTTTATTTTTTTTTTTTTTTTACTTTACTTTATGCTTTTCTACCGGTTGCCAATTTTGCGGGTCGACGCCGACGACGACGGCGACGACGACGAACAACAACAACAATACGACTTGTAATATTTTTATCGGTAAATCTCCGTCGCTCGGACATCGTCCGTGACCGTCTAACCCTTTCGTTCGCTGATCCGCAATCATCCGTCGCGATACACGAACATACGATTTCTGTTTTTTTTTTTTTCTTTCTTTTCTTTTGCTATCGATAACCGTGGGCGATGAAAAACTATATAAAATATTGTTTACTATTGTAATATTGTTATTCCTATATAAGAATATACATATATATATATAGAAACAATATGTTTTTCATTTGACCCCGGCTAACGTTGGTTTTGCCGTTTGCCACTCGTCTCTATTGTCGGCTCTCCGTGTCATTGTAATCTATTAATACCCCGCACTGGAAATCGTCATTTTTTACGTAAGCTGTTCTTGTACGTTCTCTTCTAGAACATTGTCATTTCCATGTGAATATTCTCCGGCTGGTCAACACTTAACACACCCCGTTGCAGTTCTCACGTTCCGGTGTTTTGCCATTTTTTTTTTTTTTTTTTTTTTTACATACAAAACTATATGAAAGTTAAACAATTATAGTGGGCCCACCGTGTTTGGGCGAGTAAAAGATAAGAGCTAATACACAAGGTCATAATCAGTAAACCAAGAGGTATAAGAGGCTTGACAGAATATACAACAATGATTTAGGAAGTCCGAGAACGACGGAAATTGAAAATGCGGACGATTGAGAACTTCCCCTGGATAGGTGGGAGCTGCATCACGAACGACTTTTATGGCCCGTAAGCCCAAAAAGAAAATCATAATAATAAAATACGACGTATTATACATTGCGGATTCAACGGTTTTAAAACATTTTTAAACTATACACACCAAACACCAAACTGTTTGTGAGCGAGTGTTCACGGTCATGTATATCAATAAACCTGCAGTGTTGGGGTGTGTTATTCGGTCGGCGAAACGAGAAACATCAAATACAAATGTGTTCGGCGGAAGAAATACGATTAATTTAATAATACCCAGATAGTCATCCCGTAAAAGATTACGCGTATTATCGCGATTACAGAACACAGTGGCGTCCTTCTGAATAATCGTATAAAACATACTATTGTATTCAATTTGTAATTACACGATAATATTATTAACGGTCCAACAAACTACGTCACCGAAATACGCAATACGGTTTTTTTTTACAATTTTTTTAGTTTCATTTTTTTTAAACAATACGTTGACATTGTACTTCGCACCGCGGGTATGGGCATTGTCGTAGGTGGACAGTTGGAATGGCATTTAATATATTTAATATGTTAATATAGATAAATTCGGTTTATATATTGAATACTACGGTCATTGACAATTGCGTACGGATGACGATTCTGATTGGAATTCGGTCAACTGGTATAGTATTTATCGAGCGCATTCCCTTTGGCTAAGGTAATTTATAAATCAACAACAATAAAAACGGTACATCGTCATTTGCTGTCGGTATTTTAATTTTTTGGAAAAACTTTCGGGAATCCAAACGAATTTTTAATTCAATTATCAATTTCGCATCTTTTAAGATGCTGCGTAAAAAAATCAGAGCATTTTATGCACCAAATATGTGATTTGCAGGGGAAAAAAGTAAAAAGCAATTTTTGAAAAAGTTTTGAGTGTTTCGTACAAATTTCAAATTGAGTTAACAATTAACATTATAGTTAAACCAAAATGACTCCTTAACTCCTATATTCATAATCGAGTACTTGAATGTAATCGACGTACGCAATATATAAAATGGAAACGACCTATACAGAATGAACTGTAGCTTCTGCAAGTTTTCCATACGTCGTAGTCGTAATTAAGCAATTTTTATAGTATTTCGGTAATTTCTCAAGAGCTTTGCAATCGAATAATATTCTGATGTTTGATTCAAAATATATATCGGGTTGGTTAGGGCCAAAAGCAGCTCTCCATCGCAGTCATTTGTGGCACCAGTAAAACTGTAGTGGCAATACAATTGCAGTTATTATTTTTATTATTAGAGACCGGGATTATTACGAGACATTTTTTTTTTTCTCTCAATGATATCAGGTGTACTGTTATCCGACAAACAAAATGGATGGACTCATAGGCGAAATTTCAAGGGCGGGCGAAATAACTTGATAGCAGATTTTTTATATATGATTAAAAAAAAAAAAGATCATTCAATATAAAAGTCGTTTATACTTATAAATCATATAAGTTCATATTGTTTCTTTTTGAGAGGGGGCAAGTGTACGGACTCCGATTAAAATCGCACGGACCGGCGGCGTGTTATTAATATTTATTATCGTGTCCATCCGTTATGTTGTTTTATTTTTTATCAATTGTATATATATATATATATATATATTAATAATATTGCAGTTCGATGGTTAACTGTATATTATAACATTATTTCTGTTGTGTTACGATTATACGATCGGAATAAAAAATTAATATTACAAAAAACCGTCAAACCGGTATGCATAATGATACGATAGTATACGACCGGGAGACGGTATAATGAATATATTAAAAAATATATAATACACATGTATAAATGTATAATGTATACGATGGACAGAAATCATTTGTATAATAATTATGTTGTTGGTAAATAATTGTGAACGAGGAACATAAAAAAATGATATATGTATATATATATATATATATATTGTATAGTGGTGAGTATCGTATACCAGCCGATATTGAGTATATCGGATATCGGTTTTATATCGGAAAAGTCATATCGGCTCACCCACTACTTATATACGAATATTTATTTTTAATAATATTATTATTATGATACCGGTAAAGTTAGGTTTGCCATCAAATAAATATTTATATATCGGAAAATAATTACGTTGTTATTTTTGTGAAGAATTTATGATTGAATTGTTATTAATTTTGTATTGAGTATTAATTTTTTTCATTTCCTCGGTTTTCATTAAAAAGTCGGAAAATCCTAAATAAATTGATTCTTAAACTATTATTATACAGGGCTACAATGAATCTGGCAATCCCAAAAATATTGAACGATTTTTTTACATTTTATTTAGAGTTTTTATGGTAAATATGATGCGTTTTTACGGCCCTTTGACGAGTTTAATACGAAAATAATTTCTAAATATACGTTTACCGGGGGGGACACTGCACATCATGCGGTGAAACGCCCTATATAGTTCATCATAAGATTTTAATCAATTTGTTTTTCGAACACAACAGTTTTTTTTAATTTTTTTTTTTTTTTTATCGGAAACATGGCTATTTTAATGTTGTATACTATAAATTGTTATTATTATAATATAATTATTATTACTAGGTCGAGTGCGGGTCGTGTCGTGCACTTTTGATACCAATCATTATTCCGCAGCGCTACTGCTGTCACGATCGCATAACTTTTATCACTATAACAATATTGTATTATTAGTTGTACGGCTATAATTTAAAATTTAAATTATTTCCGATCACGCAGCCCGAATCCCACTGTAATGCTCGTAATAAATATTATAATAACACGATGATGCGCTGTGTTGGTCCATTTCCGAACGGATAATATTTTACTGGTTGTTTTTTTTTCTTTTTCTCTCTCATTTTCGCAAAACGAAAAATGATTCGTGTATTGAACTATTTTCGTCCTAGATCAGAGTTTTGTTCGTTATCTCGATACACAATAATAATAGACGGCCGGTATATGGAATAAATTTAAAATTGTAATATATTGTTTTGTGTCGATCGACGACAGCAGCAGCAGCAGAAAACGTCGGAAAACCGAAATCGTATTACGTCTCTGATCGATTTTCGTCCGGAGCGAAAAATTAACTAGTTAAGATATGAGTAAAAAAAACCATCATTGGCGTTTAACGAGAATATACGTTTGATTTGTCGGCGTCCGAAAAAATAATAATTTTTCGACGGGCTATTTTTATATATATATATATTTTGTTCTGTTCACGTTTCGGACCGGTGCAGACAGAGTGGGCTGGCGACGACGACCGACGGTCGTTGTTTTGGCTGGCGCCGACGGCGCGCCCTGTCCAATAAAACGCAGTCCCGACGCGCGTTTAACAACGGGCACGGCGGCAAACGGACAATACGAAAGCGTGCCTCGGCAGTAAAAATATAAAAACCGACTAAAATATAATAAATATTATTACGGGGCGATTGTGTCGGGTCCGCGACGAATAATAATAATAACTGACGTGTACCTATATTGTACGTGAAAAAGGCATTTTATTATTTTTTTTTCTTCTCGTGCAGCCCGTCTCCCGCCGCCGTTTCACCGTCTCCCTATACAAGCTCGGTAAACCGGGGCGTGTTTTTTTTCGCATTTGTTTCAAATTTTTATGGACACGTACAATTGTATTATCCGAGTCACGACGACCCGGTACCGCCAACCTAAAGTCGCCAATGTCCGCCGAGTATTACAGGGGACCGGTAGTGCATTGAATCCGTTCAAATCAACCCGATTGGAGATATTTTCTTTTATTTGTACTAAAGTCAAACGGAAAAAGCGGGATAGTTATTGAAATTGATCATCTTCCCGGTGTCGCCGCGGTTTTAACGTTTCGCTATTCCTTCCCCGGTGTCAATAAAACGCTGCAATTTCCACGATTTTATATTTCGTTACGTCGCTGGTCGTAAATTATAGAGATTTTTTAAAATTTTATATTATATTAACGGCGTCGTTTACGATTACGGCGATCCCCTCGCGCACCATTCACGCGACACAAAACGCGTGCCCAGAACCGCCGGATCTAGGAACTAGGCAGGATCTATTGAAGTTGTTAAATCAATATTTATGTACAGTTCAAACCCGAAATCTAACATAATTAATTTTCACAAACTCTTTTCGACAAAACTGATTTTGACTAGTTAAAATTAACTACAGGCTTAAATAAGTCAATCGATACTTGTTTTAAAAATGAGATCTTGTGCTAGTTCTAAATGCCAATGGATTTTTTACCCTGACGAAACAAATAACAATATTAGACTATTCTGTTCCAAACATCAATATATTCCTACAGTTATCCTAACATGTACTTATTTCTACATTCCTCTAGGTTTTACTAACAATATAACAATTACTTCTGAAAATAAATTTCCACTAGATAGTTCTAGTTTTAATCAATATATTTCAGACACAATTGGTTCTAACTGAACAAAATTAAATTAAGTTATAACTAGTTCCAACGTTGAGAATCCTGGTTAATTCTAGTTTTCACTAGACAAAATCAGTTTGTGGAATCTAGTTTTGACTTGTTAAAACGGATTTAACGGATTTCGGGTTTTAAGTGTAACATATATATATATATATATATATAATAGTTTACTCTGCTGTATTGTTGTGTATTATATAGATATTGAGATAAAAAGAACAAAAAAATAACCGCAAAGATATATACATTGAATATAGTTAATAACTCATTGTTGTATTGAAAGTATATAATAACGATAAATCACCTATTTTCAGTACCAAATTCAGCCTTATAGGACGATCGAGTCACATAAGATACATATAGTCAGCAGCCGTATTCCCGTATTACACTTGGACGGCAAATCGTATTGATTAACCCGTGAAATATTTGTTCGCGCCATGCGTTCGTGCGATTTTAACGATTTGCGATTAATTTCAAACATTTTTTTTCATATTGTCGTACTGCATAAACACATATTATGTTGTTTTGTCGTGCATCTGTGTGTTGGGCTCGGAATTTTGAATCCCGACGTCGTCGCTTCATTTCTTGCTCGGCTGTTTTTCAGTTTTTCGACGTTTTTTGTCCCGAGTTAATCGAAATTGCGGTCGCGTAAAAAGTCGGAACCGTATTTTGTCGGAATCGTATTTCGTCTAGGAAAATTATATTTTGATAATGTTAAATGATAATAGTGTTGTATTATTATATACTGTTTTATATAATGATACAATATGTTTCCGATAAATTATAGCCCTCAGTCGAAACGCAGCGGATACATTTCGTGTTTCACAAGTACATTGTACCAAAGTTATTTTAATAAATTCCAAAATGTTTCTTTAGCAAAAATTATTTTATTGGCGAATTTATTTAACGCGGATGGTAGGGGGAAAAGAAAAGGGTTCAAAATTATAAAAAAACTATTACATTGCGCTCAACTTTTTCTATTTCAATTTTATCACTAAGTTCAACTTATGATGAACCCCGTGTACAACTTTCAAGAAATTCTGCTAGGCCAAAATAATTGTATTCACTAAAAAAAAATAGTAAAAACCAACACACATCATAGTAAAACCAATATACTCTTCGCTTTGCTCGGAATCTAAAAAAAAAAAAAAAAATATGGAAGTTTGTTGATATTATCGTCGACTCTTATTAAGTTATTATACCGTTGGCGTTTTGTATTATTATAGTTGTGTACGTTATTTTAACGTTAAAAAATAGTATTTTATTGTTCATCGACCGAAACCAAAAATAACTAGGTTGTAAAAATCGTATGTTTTCGATGTGACTTGTTCGACTACTCTTCGTGTAAATACGCTACCCGTCTTTACCTAATTTTTTTTTACCATTAAATCGTCGGTATACAGAAAACAAAAAAATACATTGATTTTCGGTTATTTTCGTGTGTCTTCGATCTCACGCACGTATGGTATTTGGTATTATTTTTTTTTTATTTACATAATAATAATACTGTAGATTATTATAAATTATAATGTAAAGTCTCAAACAAACAACGCGTCCGAAAAATTAAAAAAAAAAATACCAATAATTTCTTTTAGCCATTTAGAGTGCCATAAACATCGAAAATAACTATAAAATGTTTCTAAGTTGGTCATGTGGTAGTAGTCAAATCGTATGTATTCTTTTTATAAGAAATTCGTTTTTATATTTTCAAGTTGATATTTTTAACAAATTTGTTTGTTATATGAAAAATTCCGAAAATTACCGGTTTTTATTTTACTTACATATATGCCGTTTTATTTGGTTCGCGAGTCATTATAAATCTCTAGAATATAACATTTAATAAAAAAAAATCAGTAGGGAAAAATGTCGCAAGATTTTTGCATTTTGCAATATACAAATGTTTATCGAGATTTTATAATAAACAACGCGGGTGGATTATTAATTTACAGTTTATCTGTGTACAAAGGGAAATTCAGATAATACATAGTAATGACTGATTAATCGATCAACACAGTTAAATACAAATTCGTAATAATCTATATTTAAAATAAAATATAAAACGAACGTTTTATCAAAAATAATCGTAATTTGTACAATCATGTAATTTACAACAATAAACGTTTGTATACTTGGAAAATCAACTTTTTTTTTTTTTTCCAACAGATAGTAACCCTATAAGTATTTCATATCGAACGGGAAACAATATTACGTAAATTGTGACCGGGAAAAAATAATAATCTATATTATTCTTCATTGGCTCTACAATTCCGTAGGAATAATGACCGCCGCCGTCACTGTTTCTCCCAACCGTCCCGGTCCTGGTTTCTATGTTTTCCCAATTCTCAAGTTCCTAAATCCTTTCTTAACCCGTCCGTACATCGTTTTCCCGGTCCGATGGGGTTTTTTCCCCCGTCGGTTGCTATTGCCGATAGCCGCTATTACTAAATCGATTATACTCTTAATTGAACATTATTTTTTCTTCTTCTTCTTCTTCTCCTTCTTCACCGATATTCGGGAGTGCCGTTAAACCGCGTCAGAGACGGGGTTATATTTATTATACAATGATGGGTTTACGCGATCGTAAAATATATTGTCTCGCCGCCGCCGCCGCTGTCCGGACAATATTTCTATATTATACGACAGAGTTTTTTTTAAAAAAATATTTTTTATTACACACTCACCCTAAATTAGTAATACACGTGTACACGTCGGTCTACGGGATTACACTGCGGACAAGGTATTAGCGGTATTCAGGTAAACCACCACCGCGATTCACCCCGGCATCGTACCACCCGCACTTAACCCAATCGCTCTACCGCACTCGACCGGGCCGGCCGGTCCCTGTCCTCCACAACGTCGTCGTATAATTCGATTAAAACTCACTAACGCGGCGGCGCTCAGCACGCAACATTATTATTGTTGTTGCTGTTGTTGTTGTTGTTGTTGTTGCCTAGAATAAAATCACGTAAACGCAAAATTATACGGTTTTTTTTATTTATAAATAATAATAATAAAAAAAAAATAGCATACTCATACAATCCCCGCCGCGAAAGTGTCGAAATAGACGAGAGGAAAAAAATATCGCAAGAAAAAATAAATAATGTGATACATGCCTATTATTATAATAGTTTATACAGTGAAAACTGTATTGATTTTACTACAATATATCATTTTATATATATACATACAGAATGTGTAATATTTATATTTTGAGTGCAGCGAAGAAGCTTAGAGTTTTACTAAAATGTAATTTACATTCGATAGTACTTTATTTGAGAAAAATGTCTAAACACTTAACAGTTTTTCTAAAAAATTTTTAGAAAAAATTGACAAACAAATTTCGTTATATTTTTCACTGTGTTACTTTGATTTACCGTACCAAAACACGATCAATACTATTACATTGTTCGATTACGCTCGCGTCACTCAGAATTATTTTTTTATTGCAATGATTATTATAGATTATACCCCCTATGGTCCTATTTCTTGTAAAGTATTTGAATATTAATAGTTTTAATACTTTTTTGGAGAAAATATATTCAAATACATTTTGACATATTCGAATATGTATCTTGAATATAGTTTTTTTTTTTTTAATTAAACCCATCAAGTTTGTTTCAGTAATTCTAAATACTTTTTTTATTTATTCGAATACGTAAAAAATAGTATTCTTTACGAGACTGCCTATACATTTCAAACTTCACGCCTAAAACAGTAATGAATTATCATGACTAATCACAGCTTTTTTTTATTTATCAAACTATTATCACGATATCGGATATTGTTTGCTTAATTCGAAAAACACCCGAGACTGGAAACACCCAGTGGCTTGTTCAGCATATACTATTTGGCCATAATGCTATCCCAACGGTAAACCTACTCAACGAATCGACAACAAAACGGTTGAAAACGTTTTCTGGTTTGACGACGATCGGTAAATGTATTGCAGTAGACACACGAATGAGGAATAGGTATTTTCCGATGTTCTATACATAGAACGTGGAAGTGGACTGAATGAAGACGACTGTTGTTGCACAATGGCAAACGCCGCTCGTGCAATATAATATTATATAGGTCTCCTTCAGTGTGTTCCCCCCGTTCCTTTTGAAATAGGAATACGCCGACAAAACACAGTTGGCTGTGTAGTCGTGCAGGGAACAAAACACAAGACGGTCGTTTTTGCGCTCAAACGCGTGGCCGGCCTAATCGGTATTGCCTACTCCGACAATAAAATGTCGTAAAACGTCGCTAAAAACACGCCGCCGGCATCATCGTAGTATCGCGTCTGGACTCGAAACGTGTCGTGTTTTAGTTTCCGTAATATTTTTTTTTTTTTTTACTACTCGGCCGTCGCGCTGGTACACCCGGAACAGATTTACGGTCGGAGACGTCTCCCGAAACAAACGTCGTGACGCAAACACGGTCGCTCTGTTATTATTACATTACGCGTTTGTACACACACGTCTTCGGCCGTGTGCGATGGCGGCACATTGGATTATCATGTGATTCGTTTTTTTCGTTATTTTTTTTTTTCTCCCCCTCGTGTGTTTCTCTGCTTTTCTCCGCCGCCGACGTTTCCGTTCGGTCCCGTAGAACAAAAAAAAAAAAAAAAAAAAAAATGTCTAATTCTATTATATTATTACATTATTACGTACGCGCCCGGGCCGGACTGTATCATTATTTGCCCCGATTACGTGATTACGGCCACATAATACAATTATACGATTATTATCACAATAAAATTATTACCGGCGGGAAATTCTATAATATATATATATGTACGCACACGATGGTCGTATATAATAACACGCGGTGTAAATTATAGTGCATTGTATACAGGGCGATTCTGTTATCATGGGCCGCCGATTATCTGCTATGTGTACGAAGATTTTAAGTAAATTTGATTTTGGTTTTTTTTCTTCTTTTTTCAACGTCATAGAATCGTTTAATATTTGCCGATATTTTCAAAATGTTACCGTTTTTCTTCACCATACCGCCGTAAAACGCTATAATATAATATAATAGAGTTATAGACTTTTCAAATATTTCAAATAGCAACTCCGATCCGAAATGAGAATAGTTTTTTTATAAAAATAATTCTGATATGCATAAAACGCATACGGCAATGCGGAACAAAGGTGAAATTTAAAAAAAAAAAAAAAAAAATATTATTGTAAACAATATATGGAATAGAGACAATAGCATAATAATGAACTCGGCATGTGGTAAGTTCCAAAGGCCCGATATATAGTGCGAAGATCTTCTGTTGGACAGACAATTGAAGAAGACCCTATGGGCAAAGGGCCTTTGTGGAGGCCAAGGAGGAGGAGGAGGAGGAGGTTAAGGATGACTGTGCAACGCGAAAGATATTAAAGAGTTAGTAGAGTCGGGAATCAGCTAGAGGGACGCTGCAGAAGATCGGAGACACCTTGTGGCAAGCGTTGCATTTAACGGTAGGTATATATGGTCTAAAGGCCGAAACCTAGAAGAAGAGGATGGTCCGACGGAAACGACCAAAATCGAATTCACTGGGAATTCCGGTAAACGAACAAGAGAATCACCACGTATACGATCTGGGGCAGCACCGAAAGTGTAGGAAAAATATTTAATAATATTGTAACTACACTATATACGCGGAGACCGTTGTGTGGACCGAATTTTTGTGTGTGTGTGTGTGTAATAAACGTGTCGTAATCGTCGCCGTACACGAGTATATATAATATAAAACCGCAAAAAGTAATTTCAAAACGCGTACACGATAATATTACGTGCGGGCATGTGACTCGACGTTACCGTGTGCCGGGCGGCGGCGGTACAGAGCTGTTATTACCATTATCGTTTTGTTGTTATTAGATTAGAAAAAAAAATAAAAAAAAAAAAAAAAGAAGACGAAGAAGAAGAAAAAAAAAAAAAATGAATTTTCGAGGTTTTTTTTCCCGTCGTCGTCGGAACGGTGTTTTCTTTTCATCGGTCACGGTCCGGCCGATGCGTATTTCCGAGCCCTAAAGGTTTAAGACGTTAGCCCGTATATCCGGTTATAGACGATTTGGTATAGTGCCTGCCGCTGCTTGTATAACGATAAAATACTCGTGTTTATACCCCGATTACCGATTTATGGGCTGCGTTGTTGTTATTGTAATTAATACAACCCATGCACTGTAATTCGTGTAATAAAAAATTAGTTTACTATTATTGAATATTAACATTTGTTTTTATTTTTTAGTAAATAATCATTTACGGTATAAGATATAAAGTACTATTGTTGTCGATAACGTTCCGGCGTTTTTTTTTTTTTTTGTGTCATTTACGGCCACTGGAAATGTTCTAGATTCATGTTCTCCTGTCTTCCTTATGTCCCGGCTTGGGTACTTGCCGACGATGTAATAATGTATTTTAATAGTTTTTAGTGCCATTAATCGTCTAACCATCCGACTTGTTGCTGGACAAAAACCGCGATAGCCTCGGCTGAAAACACACGCTACATTTGTAGTTTACGGCACTCGGAGATAATGTAGCTATATCAGTGTATCAGTGGAAATGACTTTCGGAATAGGATATTTTGTTTCCGGAAATTACTACCCCCTACGTACAAACGCACAAACTAACAAATTCTACATCTTTACGATATCAATATAGATATGTGTAAATGTGAAAATGAAAATCAGTCATTCGCCAGGTGGTGTGCTCTAAAAGAGAACTCACCGACACTGCAGTATTGCGTATAGTAATTATTATTGACCTTGCTCTAGCGTATTTACCGATTATTTATAAAAAAAAAAAAAAATGTATAAATAAATTAACTTATAGAATTGGAATTGGGCTTAATACACGAGCTCCGTGATCTACTCTATTATTAAACGAAAAAAAAAAAAAGCGGTTCCAGAGATCATTAGGATTTTCGTTTACACATCGATTTGTGTGCAACTCGTAACATATTATGTAACGTGTAACTTGTAACCAGTTACTCAGAATATATATATATATATATATATATATATATATATGTATACGTGTAACCTGTAACTTGTGTGACTAGTTACCTAAAATTAGATCGACTCGTAGGACTCGGGGATCCGGTCGCATTGTATTTATTGTCCGCCGTGACGTGCCCAACCCCGGCAACCACCTCAGGAGGGTACCAACCCCCGGATATTTCGCCGACCGTGCGAATTTCCGCTGTCGCGGCGTTTGTCGTATTGTACCGTTTTTATTATTGCAATCGACGGAGAAACAATACGATTACACGAACACTGCGCTGTACATTAATACGTTTTAAACGTTATATAATGTCCGCCGCCGTCGTCATACAAACACGTTTATATATATATATATATATATATTTGTGTATAGTAAATAATGAAATTAAAACAACACGATAATATTATAATGGTCTCGTACAGAGAATATTTACAGTGGTCGCCGTCCGTCGTCCGGTGCAGTAGTACACCTGCGCTCGCATAAATTACACGTAATTGCAATTAATTCGATTAAACCGCCGTGTACATTACTCGCGTACACGCTGCCACGTATATTGTAAATAAATACTCATTTCCTCGGACGATTGCCCGTCTCCCGAACGGACTGGCGTATAATAATGTTAAACGTATACGCGCGGTAGCTTAGCCTTCACCTCTGCGCTATGTAAATCGATGACGGGGAAAAAAAAAAAAAAAAAACATTTCACTTAAGGCCCCCCGTGCAAAGCCAATTTTCGGCCAAAATTACCGAAACGCTTCGAGTACTTCCTGCGGTTCGGTTTTTAAAATGTAAAAATGTCTGTGTATGCGTATATATATATATTCTAAATCATTCCGTACATACAGTAGACAATTACCGTCATTTCACAGCGCACATTAAGATGAACTTTATCCGTGGTGTAGCGTGCCATATTTAATTTTTTTTTTTTTTTCTATGTAAAACTAAAAAATCGATATAACCGAAAATGTTCAAACCGATAACTTGTATTGTATTTATATTGTATCAAAATAATAGGCACGCTACGACACACGGAAACAGTATAGTTATCCCGCGCGAAACGATTTTTCGTAAACATTTTATTTTATATCATGATAACATAAAAAATACCTATTTGTACATTATTTTAATTATGAATTTGAATATTTTGACGTTAATAAATTACCATTGTTTTAAACATTTTGTTAAAATTGCCTGTACGCAATTCCTTAAATACGGATGGTATAGCGTCCTCTTAACGATTTTTTTATTTAATTATTTACAATTGAAAATTGATAAATCTACACAAATTTCAAACGTTTTGTCTCGTAAATAATTTGATAAATTTGAAAAAGTACTCCGACCTATGCAAAGTAAACTTGTTTGTGAATTCAATCATAATTTAATTTTTAAAATCCAACTACTGCAAGTATCAACATTTTTGTCAGGTGTATAGCTAATATTTGATGTAAATAAATAAATTAAAAACACCCCGAAGCGAAAAACGATTAGTTAATCGTATTTTGAAATAGCGTGATTTTTACGATTTTCGTCGAAATATGTACTTGGAATACTTATAAAAGACAATTAACTAATAGTACATTACGCTCAACTCTGTTCTTTTTTAACTCTTGAGTACGACTTATGGTGAACCTTGTGTTGTGTATTTCTACTGGCACCGAAATATAAATGGGGTTTCCCTGATATTAAGGAAAATCAAAAAATGACCTCTGTGCACCAACTAGATCTAAATTACAATAACGGGCAACTGAGAATTTATAGGGAAGTACTTTAGGCTTAACTAAAACTAAAGTGGTCTAAATCTATATTGGGTTAATGGTCGAGAGAGCCAGAGATCGATTTGGGGGTGATTAAACCCGTAGGAAGTGTGATGGTGAGGTATATGGAACAGAGGATGGGTTTTAGTGGAGTAGGATAGGGACATCTTCTATACCCGAAATTACCATTATCTAAATTCATAAACGTATTTTGTACTCTGACATTTATGGGTTTACTATTTACAAGACTATCGTGTGAATATCCCATAGACCGCGGTTATGTATTCATGATATTCAAGTAAAAATACGTCATTTTCGTTAAAATATAAATGCGAAAACATGACGAACGTACATTGTTTTGCAAACCAATTTGTAAATAACTTAAATTTTAATAAAATAACTAAGTTATAAGTAAAAAAATATTAAAGGAAGTAACCAAGTTATTTTCTAACATTTTATTTGTTTAATTAGTTGAGTTGAAAGTTATCCAAAAAATTAACTTTGTGACTTTTTAACTAGTTACTGTACTTAGCTTTAGGAACTATAGTATTATAATAAAACAGAAAAAAACTAAAAAATGGTTCAACAAATTCGTTATTATATGTTTCTAATCGCCATTTCCCCATCTACCACCCCATAACTATATTTTTTTTTCTCTCCTAACAATTTCTGTATGTATTTCTATATAGCCTCTTTAGCCTATTACCACTTTTCATCGGCTTCTACCTACAATATTTCGTCTCAATCTATTTATTTATTATTTTTCTCGTTTATCCCGCTATACGGCAATTGTTTCTAGACGCTACAATATATAACTCATCTTATCTCCTGTGAATTTGAATAGTTTTAAGTTAACTATTGTTTTAAACATTTTGTTAAAATTGCCTAGACGCAATTCCTTAAATGCGGCCAGTAAAGCGCGTCCTCTTAACTATTTATGTGTATATTCGTCCGTATTCCTATCCGACTCTAGTACACCGGACATTATATCCACGTTGACTAACATTCTCATTTCTACTACCTCGATGTATGTGTATTTCGTCTCTTTTATTCAACGAGTTTGTATTTAGAGTACATACAGACGAAATCGAGTTATTACACGGCAATGACAGCGCATAAAAATGTATCGCACCGTGCGCGTTCCATACTGTTCCGTGTGTACACATACACTGCGTGTGCATTCCACGAGTTTTACAATGTTCGTTTTTTTTTTTTTTTTTTTTTTTTAAACATTTTTTTTTTTTATATTTAACGTTATTGAATACGGACGTCCAATATCACACCCTTTTGTGACGGACAATGCGACAATGGCACGTAATATTATAATATAATATAATATATAATATATATACATTATACGCGCATAATTCGTTACAATAATGCGAGTTGCGTGCAAATGTGACGAGCTCTGACGCGCGTTGAGCGAAAAAAAAAAATAAATAATAAAAAAAAAATAACAAAATTCCGTTATATTATTTCGATCGCACACAGTGGGCATTTGTTCGCGGTGTTGTACCGAAACGACGTCGTTAATTTTATCCGTGTAACCGAGGGAAATCGGAAATTAATTTTTTTTTTTTCAAACGAGGTCCAAAAACGCACGCCCGAAACATATTCCGGAAAAAAAAAATGTTTCGAATAACATACCGCCGCCGCCGCGGCGTCGTCGTCGTTGGGTGGGAAATTTGCGCCGTAGAAATAATACGCCGTCCGCGTACTTTCGGAGCGTTTTTATAAACCCGAAAAGTCATTTCCGAAGGGGAAATTGAAAAAACAAACACATTATCTTACAGCTGATAATATATCCTCCTCGTTCCGCTCGAAATCTATAATATTGATATTATGACCGGTAGTTTACATGTTCGTCGCGCAACCGAGAAATGTGTATTATTATCCGATTTCGGATTAAATTTGTAATAAGAGATTTGGCGAAGAATATATGTATAGGAAACTCGAGGCCGCCACGGATTACTTTACGGAAGAGCCGTGTTGGAAGTATATGGCCGTCCATGAAAAATAATACCGTAAAAAAATATATATATAATTTAATTTAAAAAAAAAAAAAAAAAATAAAAAAATATGCAATTTTAATTGACCTAAACGGCGTTTTTGTTCGGTCGGTTTTAAACGTTTCGCCTGTTCGCGGTAAACGACGCCCACCTCGGCCGCGCGAGTGTGTGTGAACCGTTGCAATTAAAGGTAAATTTATTTTTATGCGTGTGTACGGTGTCTATGCTAATAGACCATATATTATACTTATAATCTTTGCGTATGTACAGATAATTTTATTATCGAAACGCGGTGTTATTATAATTTTTTACGCGTTATAATCGCGGTATAAAAAACGGTTGTTTTATATTATTGACCGCCACCGTCGAACGGCCTCGGTCGGGTCAAGTTTGATTGTCCGGATTCGTTGCTTTATGGGGTTGCTAAACCGTCTAAACTATTTTTTTGCTTTTTTTTTTTTTCTTTTCAATCTCTTTGAAAAACAGGGGCTACTAAATAGATTAAATAGATTTAATAACCAATTGTTATTTTTTTAGTTTGAAACGCCGAGGTAACTCCTTCAATAAATCAACAAAAATAATTAGGTTTTCGTACTAAAAACACCGTTTTTTATTCCGTGTGAGCTTTACATTAGCGATAGGAAAGAAATATAAGAATCGGTTCTGCAGTTCCATAGATAATTACTCCTCGCCCTACATACATACCCGGAAATTTTACAATTTATAATTTCAATTTTTTACTCGATCGGGAACGGCTACTCCGGGTCACTACACAAGATGTTTTTTTTCCCAAATGGTCGATTTTTTTTATGATTTCCGACGATTTTCGGAGTGTCCTATACCCCATTTGCATCTATCGTTTTATCAATTTGACCGTTGACACCACCACGGTAATTCCATTGTCGTACACACACGTCTTGTATATGATCTTATATTGAATCGTACGGTTTTTTTTTTTATAATAATATAATTACGTCGTATTATCGCGCACTTTGCATTATTTTTCATCGTACACCACGTTGCTGTGCCAGAACATAATCATAAGCTTTCACGCTGTATTTTTATAATTATTAACTTTGTTGTTTATAAGCGCAAAATGAATAATGCATAATCATTACGCAAAAATAATTTTTTGAGGGCGTGCAATTTTGTGTCTGCGCGTGTTTTGACGTGTCGTGTTGCGCTATATGGTACGACAAAAAGCGCGCAGTTCTAGAACACCGTACAATTATGCGGTATTTACTTACTTATTTTATTATTGGAAAAAAAAAAAAAAAAACAATTGTCATTTCACAGTAGTGTTTATTTATTATTATTATTACATTTGCGCGTGACTATAGTAATAATTATTTTATTGTTTATACCGGTAAAATAAATAGGGTTTGATCATATCCTGCACTGAATCCAGTGATTCGGCGGTGTGCACATAAACGTAGATTTTTTTTTTTTTTTTTGAGGAGGGACGATAGAGTGAGTATTGCTGCCATTCGTCACTACCGTGATAATTATTTTTTTTATTTATATAATATAATGATAATAATAATGATTGCGGATGTTCGCCCACGCGATTCGCTCGTGCAATATTTCGCGTGTGGGTAAATACAATACCGTGTCACATATCGTCTCGCCCGCGGCCGTCGGTTTTATTTTTATACCGTGTAATAACGTTAATAATATGGAAAAAATATATATTTAAAAAAAAAAAAAAAAAATAAAAAAAAAAAACGAAACAAAACACCGCTCGTTACGCGACGATATTATATCCACTCGGCCCGGCGACGAAAAATATTGAAACGACAAGCCGTCGCTTTTATATAATACGCTAAAAGCGTATGGTTTATCCGTAGTGGTAATACGTGTACTTGCGTACGACTACACGATAATTACCGATATTCGGTAGGTTTCGCCACGAGTAATGTACGCGGATCCGACGACCAGAGTTTGCACTTAAAAAAATAATAAAAAAAAAAAACATAAACGGAAACCACGGACGTGTTTCGTGTGCAACAGGGGACCGGTGTGCACCACCTTTGCGCGGGGTCATAGAGATTATTAATTCGAAACCGCTAAATATTATACTGTTTATTTTATTTTTATATCGCGTAATCTGGAAGCGACTCTAACCAGAGCAGTCGTGTGCTCTGTATAACAAAACTATGGATATAATAACAATACCAATAATATATTCGTTGAAATTTCGTTTTTGCCGTACTTACGTTAAAAAATCTCGGTAAAAAAAAAAAAAAAAAAACACTATAAATATAAGGTCAGGCGGTGTTAAATGCGTAACGTAGAAATAACGCGTTCATATTAAAGTTTTGAGTTTTTAAGTTATTACATATTTCAATTATAAGGAATATATACATATATGATATCGAAATATCACATGCATTCGTTTATATAAAAATGTTTGATCGTTTTTAAAAAAAAAAAAAAATATTTTGAAACGTTATATGGGCAATAACCCCTGTTCGTGGGGCAAATGCACAATCGCCTTATCGTCTCGTGTTATTACAGTTGTGCTTGAAATAAGTGAAAAATCATCTAAAACATTTGATTTGTAATAATAAAAAAAAGAACAATAATTATTATTATAATTTGTGATAAATCACAGTGCTACCAATCCAAAACATCTAAGTAATTTGCGGTTGTAGAGCTCATCGTGGGAGGAAAAATTTTTAATTTTCCATTATGGACGTATTATATACGCAGTTTATATATGAAAATCGGCTGTAGTCTAGGAATTAATTTCTATTGGCCAAAAGCTAAAAGCCCCCCCCCCCCATTAATAAATGTTATAAATAGCCTAAACAATTTTCCGATTTTAAAAATTCTAAAACAATAGGACGATAAAATACACAATAATTACAACAATTGTGTTTTTTTGTTTACACACAAACATGAAATTATACAAATATTACACTACAGGACTAAATCAGATATAACGTGAGATATGCCCAAATTGGTATGGCCAACTGTACATTCGACAATTAAACAGTTTTATTTTGTATAGGTTTTTTGTGATCACTCGTCAGGTCGAATAATATTTCAATATTTTTTATCTAATTAAAACAACGCTGAAAAATATTGATGAACACACAATAATTTTTATATGGCGCTATATATACGTCTGTATAACATACATAATAATAATCAATCACCAGCTTTCAGAATAAACCGCGGTAGTGAGTATATTCAATATTTTTTGTATACAATTCATCGTTTAGATTAGATTACAATGGGAAATAATAATAATAAAAGAAATTTAAAAAAAAAAATAGTTTTTAATAATTAATCTTACTTATTATAAACTTACTATATTATTATTATTATTATTTATATATAATAAAAAATAAATAAAAAAAAACCCGTTCAAATTATCGTTACTGTCAAACTGCAACGCACACCTCCGTTTATATTATCCAACGATGTTGAATATGTAGATAGCAACACAACCTAGGAACATATTGTTCTATTGTTCTACAAAACTTCAAAATTACAATTAAAATATTAATCTAATCGTTTACCAACTTTAGTTCCATTATCAACTAGGTGTTTTATTTAAATTTTCATCATTAATGAGTATAATAATAACACCATTAAATTATTGACAAATTCATATATATATATATATATATAATGTTTTGCCATGCACAAAATATTACAAAAATGATGTAACACCTTATATTTAACGTGTTAGGTTTAATACGGTATAAAATATTTATTTTATTCGTATATACAAATATTATATTTCCAGTGTAAGTATCGAAAAAAAAAAAAAAAAAATACATCATTGTGCCTTATATAAAAATCGGTCGAGCGTCTATTACCATAATACCGTATCCAAAAGTAATAATTGTTATCGTACAGATATAATGTATTGCGTAGTATATGGTAATTGCATCAAGACGTCTAAATATCGACACGCGGTCAAATTATATCGGAATATTATTTTTAAATAATTATCGAAACATTTCAACTAGTGACAGAATGTCGACTAGGTTCTATAGGGTTCGGATATTTTCGGTGTCCCGACAATTGAGTGCGCTCAAATTAATCGAAGACAATTGAGCTCGGAGACAATTGAGCGCGGCGACATTTCAGAGCCGTGCATAAAATTTAAATTTAAAAAAAAAAAAAAAATCGTTATAATATTTGTATAAACAATGGGTTAAGCTTAATACCGTATAAAACATTTATCATATTCGTATATAGAAACATTACTTGGCCAGCGTAAGTACGAAATAAAAAAAAAAATCCATTATGCTAAGCATTATATACAAACGGGTCGAGCGGCAATTCGAATATTATCGTATTTAAAATACCTAAAAGTATGAACTGTTTTCGTATAGATCAGTGTTTCCCAACCGGCGGTCCGCGGTCCCATAGATTTTTTCTTCGGTTTCTATTACAGATTAATTATTATTTTTTTTTTTTTTTAAATAGCGAAAGAAATTACGACTTATTGAGGAACCGTATAATATTATACGGGTTATCTTATCGTTGTTGCTGCTGTAGACCGATAAGTATTTTCATCCACTTTTATAAATGTGTAGGTATCAGACACAAAAATCACACTAAGCAAATTATTTAGTATAGTAAAGTATAATTATATATAATTGTGAAGTAATAAAATGTTATGTAAAATAATAAAAATTAACATTATTCGATAAATTTAGTGTATTCTTGTTAACGAGCAACCAAAAGGTATTCCTAGTTTTCGTAAAATTGAGGTGGTCCGCGGACCTATAAAATATTGCCGAAGTGATCCGTGTCGGTTAAAAGGTTGGGAAACACTGGTATAGATAGATATTATTAGGATATAATATATTACGTAGTCTGTGGTGATTTAATAAAAAAAATGCCTGCGTTAAATATCGCGACGCGGCCGAATTACTTCAGGATATTATTTTATTTAAAAATTACCGAAAGATTTTAACTGGTAATAAAATGTCGACTAGATCATATAGGGTCCGGATATTTTCGGTGTCCCGATAATTGGTCACGCTCAAATTAATTGAAGACAATTGAACGCCGCAACAGCATTTACAATATATCCGGTTGATAATATACACATATAAAACGTACAGTATGTTTTTGTTATTGAAATTCATTCTTAATAAATTTAAAATTTAAAATTATTTCATGTTTCAGATATCGGGTTAGGTTTTTAATTTTTATATTTTGTAAAAATATATTAGTAATATTTATTATATTAAAAAAAAATCTATTTGTTTGCAATTTTCTTTTCTCGTTCTGTCGAATAAGAAAGAAAACAATAAAATATTGCTACAGGCACAGAATATATCCATAGTTAATAATATGGAATCTTTGTATACGTATTAAATACAACGTCTTTTTTCACTTCCTCCGATACCTCTTTACTCTTTATTAAACAGTATAATTATATAATTGAACGTCTATAATTCATTAATATAAAAATATTATACACATCACGAGTACAATGACTTACAAATACATTCGCGATAAGATAGTCATAGTTTTAATTTATAATTTATATTCCCTTATGGCTTACTGTATTGTTAGTTCAAATCACGAGTCTCCGGGCTTTTTTTAAGGCGGGTGGAATATCTGAGATACTCTTAATGAGAAGCTTGGATCATTGCTTGTCTTTGGTAGTTTGGATCAAACGTGAATTGTTCAACTAGCGGCGTCACTCGTAAACGCCCGTCACTTACGATGGTCCTATGCTTTGATTTTACGTATTTCGGTTTTGACAAAGTTATTTCACGTGCGCATTTTTCAACACTCGGAATCGAATCCTCCGGCAACAAAATGTTTGCAGTCTGGTTTCCTCGAAACGGTTTTCGAGCTGGTCGTCTGACGTGAGCTCGACAATTTTAAGCCGAAGCTCCGTTGGTAAAGTTTAAAATTCTACGGCGAACGGATTATCGAAAATTCGAAACATCAATGAACTTGGCGGACCGATTCGAAAACCTCGACGGACCGTAGGTTGGAAACCTTGGGTTTAAAAATAATACAAAAATAAGTTTCGCCCCCCCCCACACACACACATCGAGCACTGGCAATGACCATAGGGAAACCAATAATAATTTATATATCATTACGATAGTCGTGAGTCGATTCTCCTATTTGAAATAGAAAACATCGAGCTGATAATTGATAAATCGCTTGAAAACTCAATTTTTTAATAATTTTTTTTTTATTTATCGTATTCCAGAGATATTTTATTGACGTTATTTCTCCGAAAATATCGGATCAAATATGGTTTTTGATAAAAAAAAATTAAACAAAAAATATTTACGATTTACGATTATCGGTTTGTGCCGATATTCGGCCACTAATTATTGTTATTATTGCGTATTATGACGCCATGACGGGCACAACGGTTTTTCGCCGCCGCGATATCGCAGAGCGCCGTATTCGAGGCGCACCCTGTATGCAGTTGCACGATCGCGGTGCCCATAGCACACGTTGTTTCACCTCGACGACGACGACGACCTGCAGTGACATTGACGGGAAATTAACCGACTAATTATTATTATCGCTCACCTGCCACATCTGCGCACGCCCCGCAAACGCAAATTCATACCTACGTACCCGAGACGGACTCTACAGTTTCCGGTTCCGTCCGTCACGGTGCCCCGAGAGTGCGGGGCGGCGACACACGTCGATAGGGGGGCGCGTGTAAAATGGCCCGTAAAATGAACTCGATCGGACGAACATTTGCCCCGGGCCGTATTTCAGCTGACAATAAATATTGACGAGGTATAATTTTGGGCCAAAATACTGTTCGAATGCAATGCTATCCGACGAAAATGCGTTTCGGATTGAATATTTTCGTATCTAATAATATTCTACGGACAAAACACGTATCTTTTCAAATATCTACCCGATTAAATGCTTTTCGTAAATTCGTATTTTCCGATGCAAATATTTTTGGATACAGCTCCTCGGCATACGCAGCTATCGCCACGTCGATTATAGTCACTCGAAATTTCCATGCGGAAATAAAAACCGCTTGGACAGCCGGCGAGAATTCGATTATTGCAGGCGGTGGCTGGACCGTAAACGTCAGGAAACGACCGATCGCGAACACCTCGATTGTCTGCATGTCGGTTTTTTTTTTTTTTTTAATTTTTTTTCTAACCCGACAACTTTCCCCATCCCCTCGCCGGGCGCTTCCGGTTCGGGACGAGGGATTTCCGACTTTTCGGGACGTGATGGTTGAGCGTCGACCGCCTCCACCGAGGGTGGGCGTTGGACCGTAAACGTGTACAACACGACAATAAACCTAACCGTATTCGGGGTGTGTCTGGAATCGTGATATTTTATCGAATAAATATTGTAATAAAGTTTAATATATAATTCTACTATCATCGTTCCGTTATTTATTTTGTATGAAAATTTAAATTAACAAAAAAAAAAAAAAAAAAACACTACAAATAAATGTGATTAAAGAACAAAACAAAGCCCGGAGTATTATATACGTGTAAGTACGACCGGTTGTTTGAATTTCAAAAACCACCGTCAGGTTATATAACGGCGTAAATGAAAAAAAAAAAATAATATTTTTTTAATATTTTATTGAATATTGATTTCCAAAAAAATTTGTTGGTTTTTATTTACTTTTTTTTTTCTTCTCCATATTTAATAGTCGTTTTCTATGCGGAACGCCATAGATAATATACTACAGTAAATTGTATTTAATTTTTGTACTACACATAGTATCGCAGTAGTTTTAAAAGTATCCACGGGGTAAATTGGAGTTTGGCTACCATTACGGACTGCGCTATTAATCCGCTCTAACCTATATTTGTATAATTTCATATATTTTAAGAACATCGTCCAGAGTTATTTAGAAAAAAAAAAAATAATAATAATAAAAAAAAAAACGATAAAATTATCGACACGCAAATTATAATAAAATATAATATGTATAGCAAAGGCCAAAAGCCGTGCGTGTTACTATGGCGAATGCATTTAAATTTATGTATATAAAAAAAATTATTGAAATAAGTCGACAGAAAATTGTTGGTGTTATTAGAATATTTAAAACGATTATTAAATTATAAAATCAACGACATTACCATTATCGGTGTTTTAAAACAAAAAACGTATAAAAAAATATTCATTATTAATTCAAATTAATATTGATTTTCTTTTTTTTTTTTTTCTATCTGATAACCAGTAGATAATAGGTTCCCTTTACTTAGAATCGCCCAAGTGTACGTAATATCTGCACTCTGTTATCTCGTAGGTTATAGGTGTTTCATATCTCTCCATAACTTACAATATTAAAACCGACTATGCAGTCGGTATACACGACTACTGGAACAACGCACATTTTTTTCACCCCTGAGAGTATTTTTCAAAAAAAAGCAATATATATTTATGTGTACGTTATGTTAAAATAATATTACAAATAATATGGCTAATAATATTACTTTCGAACAATTTTTGGAATGGTTATTGGACGAAAAGGACAACGGTCTTATTGACGATGATATAATTATAAAATTAAACGAGATTTAGTAGTTTAAATTTCATTAAAATTTTACGCGTTTAAAGAGGAGCAAAACAATTTGGATATCAAACGTATTTTCTTTTTTCAAAACTTATTGGAGTTCTAACCAAGGCTCGTAAGTTCGTGCATATTCGCATGTATATTTTTTACATGGGAAAACATGCCAAGTCAAGTCCAAAATCCATTTCATAACAATAGTAATACAAATATAAAGTTTAAAAGTGCACGTTTTTGCATTTAAGGGTATTTTGGCATATTTGGAATATAGTCGATTTTTCGGAGTTATATTTCGTATCAATTGAGAACATTATTACTTCCTGTTTACTTTCCCGAACATTTCTACAAAATCTTAGTATTTGTTTCGGTTTTATTTATTCTTGTACGAATATAAGTTATATAGTTTTCAAAAAAATTTGGCCCGCGATGCCGTAGAGTATATCAGATATGGCCCGCCGTAAAAAAAATGTTGAAGACTCGTGATTTAAACTAACAATAAAATAAACCATAAGGGAATATAAATTGCAAATTGACAATTGCGGTACTATAATTATCTTATCGCGGATGTATCTATAAGTCATTGTACTCGTGATATGTAAAATATTTTTATATAAATAAATTATAGACAAACCAAACCGATTTCTCATAAACAGTAATAAGTGATAGAAAACAATGTCATACACAAACAATGATGGGATTTGAATAATTGTTGCGAATATATAATAATATCGGTGAGAGTACTCGCGTTCTCTCGTGGTACACAATTTATATACTTTTGTGGGTCCCCGATAATTGTGATGGTTGATAATTTAAAAAAAAAAAAAAAAAAAAAAATGAATTGAGAGAACTTGTGTAGTACTCTCGTGGCGGTACTGTAGAATAGTATTCCGAAATAATATTCGGTAGTTTAAGGCGTTCGCGGTGTGCGAAATTCAATTTCCCACTTACCGGGCGTATAATTCGAACCGGGTTCAGACACAGAAAAGAAAAGAAAAACCGTCAATATTATACGCCGTCTTGTCGCGAACGATATTTAATAGTATAAATCGATTTCAATCGGGGGGAAAAAAAAAAAAAATAATAATAATAAAATACGTATTATAATAATACACCTACGCGATATACTCTATTATTATTCTATGGTACCCATAAATATATTATAATACTGTTATACGTTAATAATAATAATAATATGCGCGGTTATTATAATAAAATGCAGTTCGGGCGACGCGGTTTTCGAGACGACAATATATATGGTACCATTATATAGTATAATGGTACCCGCTAAACAATAATGTCTAACACGCCGTCTTGTCTCTCGTTTCTCGTCACGCGGCGGTGACGCACGCGATTTTTTTCGGCAATCAAAACAAATAATATAACGATAACGCGTATCCAAAAAAAAAAAAATAAAATAAAATAAAAAAACTAAAAAAAAAGAAACGGCCGACCACCGTATTATTTGTTTGTACACTCGCCCGATACATTTCGGCACACGCTATTTTCCTAATTGTATAGAATAGCCCAGAATAAGTTGTTTTGTTTTCAATTGTGCGTACGTACGGTAACAGATATTTTTCTTCGGTTGATTCGTCTATATTTAACGTACGGACCCTCCCCCCTTGGAAAAGTTTCGGCCGTGTCACCGGTGGCCGTGTTTAGGATATTGTCTGCGGGCGTGCACGGCGATATGTATTTATACAGAGGTCACTGGTTCCGATCCTCCACGGGAATTTATATTTCTAAATTTTATCTTTAAAACAAGAATGCGATCGACGGCGACTAGGACGGACCGCGGTCGGTACTACACCTCGGACCCGGGGCGCCCCCTGTGCGTTGGTCACTTGACACCCGCTGCTGCGGTGGCGACCGTCGTCGTCGTCTTCCCGGTACCCGCCGCACCCGCCGGCGCAATCGTACAAAACGCGGACACGACCGGACCGGACCAAGAGCAACAGGCACCGGCGGTAGGCCTGGGACACCTGGGGGTCGGCCCATACACAGTAGTACTCGTGTTGCCGCCACCGGTCGTCCGCGTTGTAGTAGTGATGGTCTTCGGCCTCGTAGTCCTCGGCCTCGTCGCCGCCGTCGTCCGCGCGGGGCCACCGATATCCGCGGGCCCTCTCGACCGCGTCGTCGCGCGCCAACCGGTACTGAACCGTGTCCATGACGATGTCCGCGTGCACTGGACGCCCGTCACCAAAATGCTCCAACAGTATGCGAGTGATCAGCCCGGACACGCCACCACCACCGCCGTCGTCTTCGTCGTCCTCGGCTGCGTCTTCGACTTTGGCCGTCACTCGCGTAGTCATCGTCTCGGTGATGGCGTCTGTGCGTGTTATTCGCGTGTTTACCGCGTTAAATTCTCGGCGGGTCGCCCCGGAAACGAGTCCGTCTTAAAAATGCATACGACCACCGTACTACGTTAATAAACAAATAATTGGGTTCACGATTACCTTTTTTTTTTTTCTTCTTCAAACTTAACCGGATAATTGATTTTCGCCGACAAAATTCGGTAAACTCGACCCGAATTATGTTCCGCGCAAAATAAAATAATCGATTAATATATTGCCAAAAAAACCGAACAAATCATCTCGCACTTTTGCACCATGTTTAACGTATTCATAGTTGAACTACTAGAATTTCTTAGCGTATCCAGTAGAACCGTATCTGGTGTCGTAGCGTGCCTATTTGTATTTATTTATTTTTTTTTTATAAAATATACACACAATAACAGTTATCGTTATTGTTACGTTCGGTTATTTCGGCGTATTAAATTACATATAAATGTCGTCTTAACGCGTGCCGTGAAATGTTGGTTATTCCCTACTGTGAATACCCCTCACGAGTATTGTCGTGCCGCGCAAAATAGTTTTTTTTTTTTTTTTTTTACAATCGTATCACGTACTCTCAATGAGACTATTGGGGACATTTGGTTCGGGCGGGACGGTCGGGGCCCCTGTTGGAACACTACTCGTATCATATAAGCGTACGGTGTAGTGAAGCGATGGCGGCCGCCGCCGTTCCCTTTCACGGTAATATATTATATTGTCGTCTCCGGCGGACGCGCACGCGCTCTGCCACCCGCCGGCGATCGGCGACCGCCGACAGGCGAAAAGCCCGCCTCCTCCCGTTCGCGGCGGCGCGGCGGTCTCGTCGAGTTTACGGTTTTGTCGTAATAATAAATCGAAATCTATAATAATATATATATACACAGCTACGCTCACGGATTTGACTCATTATTATTTTTAATCGTATTATAAATGTATCGTATGTATCAAAGTGCATATACACAGTTGAAGGCCGCCGGACACGAATCGATTCGTCAGACGCAAGTGTGTATTATCGAACCGTTTGTGTATTTTCCGAGTTTCCGCGCCGCCCGCCTATTGCCAAACCGCCTATTAAACCCCTCGGAATCACTGAAAACGAACCGCCTTTGTCCCTAGATTCTCTCCGAGCGAACAATCTTAATAATTATAGTTTGTATTTGTTTGTCGGAAAAACAGCTGTGTTGGAAGAGAGTCGAGTACAAAACGATCAGCCGCTACAGTCTGATGAATCGGTGGGTGCACACCACGCCGCGGTGCCGTTCGACGACCGACATCGGGCAGCGGCGGCCACCGCGGTGGCCATGGCCGCGGCCGCCACGATGATGCGACAAAGGTCCGCGGTCGTGGCTGCAGCTGCGGCGGCCCAACAACAGCAACAGCACCAGCAACAGCTCGAACAGCAACAACAGCACCAGCAGCAACAACAGCACCAGCAGCAACAACAGCACCAGCAGCAACAACAGCAGCAACAACTACAACAGCAGCAACAACTACAACAGCTCCAACAACAGCAACACTGCAGGACAATGGTGGCCGCGGCAGCGGCGGCCGCCGGTTACGATTACTACTCATCGCCACCCCCGCCGCCACTGAATTCGGGATATTACGGTGGCGGAGGTGTCGGCGACGACGACGGAGAAGACGGCGGTGTCAGCGGTGGTATATGTGAAGACAACGACGCCGGTGACGGTGAAGGGATGGCGTTGGACGTTTCCGGCGGCGGCGGTAACCACGACCCGTCCGCGGACAACGACGACGACTGTTACGGCGGACCTCCGTCAGCCGGCGGTGCCGGTGGTGGTAACAAACGCAAACAGCGCCGGTATCGGACCACGTTCACCAGTTACCAGCTGGACGAACTGGAAAAGGCGTTTGGTCGGACCCATTATCCGGACGTGTTCACCAGGTGAGTTTTTTTCATTGCAGTTTCTATATTTTTCTAGGCGGTACCTAACCCACCGGTCGACCCTCTTGAGAATATTATCCCTCAAACAATTTTTGTTCCACAACTGGAAAATTCTACTTAAAAACAAACATGGACCCACGAGCAGAGAAGAGGTGCACCCAAACAATGCTTCACCACGGTCGTCAAAAGCAATATTTGATTTTCAATTTTTTTTGGATAAGTTTAAAATCCGGGAATCCGACGAATCCGGGACCCCGGGCCCTCCCGTGAACTTATGATTCTGAATTAATCGTATTTCAACCATCATTCAAACTCCCATAAATATTTTTTAAGTGTCACGGTAAATAAAAAAAAAAAAAAAAAAATTTTGTCCCTAATAAGTCGACATAACAAATTCGAGAACCCCGAATTAGAAAATTTCGATCGTACATATAGCTCGACGTCACACACGTTTTGCTTACATCTGTTGAAAATCGATCGCACCGAAAATAATGAAATGAAAATCTTCGACTTCCGGTCACTTTGGAAGGGATGCACATTTTTCGGTTTGAAAAAAATATTTATTACGTACGCGACCATATTTCTGTACCATTGCGGCAAAAGCTGATAAATTAATTGACTAAATTCGGTGATGGATATTATTAACATGTAATATCATAATTTTATTTTCTTCAGTTAAACAGTTATTGGTTTCGTTTTTGGCTAATAACAGATACAATAATAGATATCATAGTTTGACAACAGTACAATTTCGACTCTATTCTTCAGACGACTTGTTGGCACATATATTGACTTTTGCCACTACGGTACAGATTATATTCGTTTTCGGTGTATCCCCGACAATTTTGTAAAACCCCACGAACCCTTGGCCCACGATAATTATTTTATCGATTCCGCTCTCTCTCTCTCTCTCTCACTGTGCGTATTTTTTAACCGTTTGTGTTTGTCTGTTGCAGGGAGGAACTGGCGTCGAAAATCGGGCTGACCGAAGCGAGAATACAGGTACACACACTATAAATAATATATGTATTAATGCAAATATAAAATCGATTGAGCTTTTCGCTCAAGGATGTCGGAGGATAACCGTATAGAGAAATTTATATTTTTAATGAAATGTATGACATTTTAGTGCTTATCATATTATAACGTACGAGATGTGTTTAAAAAGCTTTCGGGACTGTTTTAATTGCACATTAACGGTGCGTCGAAGAACGATGATGAAAAACTAGACTCTCTGTAATCTTCATTGTTTGAATGTAACAGATGTTTTTCGTGTTTGGCGATTTTAGGATGAATTGTAAAGAAAAGTAATCGACATGGTTTTTTCTTGGGGGTGGGGGGGAATGAAGTAGATTTTGATTTCTATTGTGACGAACGAAATGTTTATTGCCAGAGAAATGTAACAAAATTTCATTCTAGGCTCCGTTCGCGCGCAATTCAATCAGGGACTTCTTTTGACTATAGCTCGTAAATAAAGTTTTACCACCATAATTTGAAAATTTTTAAACTTCGGATATTTTAACTGAACGCCAGCGCGCATACCTCTACTGTCACACTGGTAAAATGCACGTGCTCGGACGCCGCCCGTGTCCTATTCTGCCGTTGGGGCAGTAAGCGATAAAATTTGAAAAATGACATTGTTCTATCAAAATGTCCGTATTTTTAAGGCACGTCATTTTAGTACTTGGCAATAATATCCTAATTTCAATTCTTAATGAACTCTGTTAACAATAATATAAGAATTTTTGAAATATACGCAATGTTACTAAGCAAAAAAAAAAAAAACAGTATAATATGTACGCCAATCACAATGACAGTAACTGATCACGCTAATTTCGCTTAGTACATTGGTTTTCAACCTGTCTGGGTCCACGGCTCTTCTGATATCGAAAAAAACCGGCTACCGTACGAATAATTATAATAATAAAACCAACCATTACATTACATTTACATTATTTAATCTAACTTTATTGAACCCGAGAGTTCTGTCACTGGACAGCCTCCCTCCTCAAAATTATTCATGTTATGTAAATGTTTTGTAATTATCCTATTTGCTTATTGTACAAATGCTACAGATTGTAAAATATTTATTGTTTTTTTTTTCTCCAATAAATAAAAAAAAAAAAAACTTTATTGAATAGCGAAAAGCCGTGTAATAATATTTCAATTTTATACAATTAAATAAATCACGTTGATTGTTTTTGATGCATTAAAATGGTCAAATTGAATTTTGAACGTTTTCGAAATATTGTGTAGCTGACAATTGTCAAGTAAATCACTTTTCAAAATTTCAATTTTGAATGATATTTTTTTCTTTTATCATCAACTATATGATTTCGTCTGGTTCGACACGACCGCGGTTGGTTAATAAACCGGGTGATACGATACTATTAGTTAACTAATAAGTATCGCGTTCCTATCTAATATTAAGCAATACTCGTGCGGTTATACTGTTAAGAACGACAATAAACTGTTTACTGTTATCGGTGGCATATTTAGGGGGGGGGGACACCATTAGTATTGTCATTGATCCATGCCCAATTAAAATATTTACACCCAAACTATATAAGTTCAACGTCTTTTTTTTTTTATCAGTAAATAATTCTATAAACGGGTTTGTAAGGTTCCAAAAATGTTGAGCACTCCCCCCGAATAATCATCCGAAATACGCCACCGCGACTGTTAACTATTGAGTACGCTTTACTCGTCACTTACATTTTTCTGTGCGACTTAAAAGAGACGGGCCCATAAAAAATTCCCGGCTACGGCACCGGCCAACGCGATACTCCGGTAGAAGTCTAGGCTTGTTCGTTTCGTTCTTATTCTATAGCGCATTTTTTACATTTATTGGTTTTTTTTTCATACAATTTTATACCGTTCCAGCGCCCTCAGGAGCGCAGTATGACGGGCGCGCTTTCCGGGCACCCTGTATACGGCACGCGCTATACGTGTGCCGTATATTAGCTTATACACGTAAAATATTTTTGTATTGTTATTAATAAAAAACTGAAAAAACACCGCACGACACGGCGGAGACCTTACAGGTACGCGCGTACGTAATCGGCCGCGGGCCGATCGCTTTTCACGTTCCCAATTACCGTCGAGTCCGCTGGTACGGTACGATAATTTATTTACGTTTTGTTATTCGCCGAGCGGTCTTTTATTTGTTTTTAATATTTTTTTAATTAACAGCGGCGGCGTATTCGGACGGCTAGAATACCCGTTTAGATTGGAGAGAGAGAGAGAGAGAGAGAGAAAAAAAAGAAAAAAAACGTATTATTATTCGACACAACGGCAACGACAACAATATGATAAACGGGCGGTATTTACGACTACGAAAACCGAGTCGGCGGCGGGAAGATATTATTATTATTATTATTATTATTATTATGACGTGTCCGCGAGCGCGAGGAGCTCTTTTATTCTTCTACACTTACATCCCGTCGCGATTGTTGTGCACCGTATACCCAGTCGTATTATTATTAAACGGATCTGTCGATGATGAATAATAATGATAATAATAATATACGCTAACGAGCGCCGGTCGCCGCCCCTGGACGTATTATATTATTGATACCGCGACCGCGGTGTATACTGAACGGACGATAACGGGTTAGTGCGGTTACCGCCGCCGCCGCCGGTTAGTCGCCGTTTACGACGGCGCGCAAGCACGCGATACCCGCGGATATTATCGTCGTGTTATCGCGTGGGTGCGCGCGCGCCTATTTTACATTTAGGTATCGTATCCGGAGGAGGCCTTCAATATCTTAAACGCCAAAAATCTCAAACGACCTTTTTTTCTCTATTCTTCTTACTATAATACGTCCCGAGGAACCGTAACCGTGTTCACGGTTTCGGGTAGCGTTCACTGAATTTGTTTTCAAAGGCCCGAGGGTGTATAGTAGTCGTGCTTGTAATAATTTAGTATATAATTATTAAATTAACGACGGATGAAATGACAGCCAATCAGCAGACAACGGGCATTGTGTTTATAATGTTAATTAAGACGATTCGGGCGTGGGAACAAGTGTGGTGGAGCCTCCCCCATCGGGTTGATAACCGCCGGATACATACACATCCCTCTGATCCGAGACAAAATCCTAAATACCGCGGCGACTATTGAGCTTAATTAATTATTTTTATTTTTTTTTTTTTTTGAAAATAAAATAATGCATAATGGCGTATATCATAATAAATTCGTTTTATTGCAAAAATAAATGTCATTTTCGAATAAATGTTGAACAGAGATATGCGCGAAATCTAAAATCCGACGGGTTTTATATTGAAGGATTCATTTGTACGCCTACGAGTCTTGCGCATACCGCCACAGCCATGTACGTTGTTAGTACAGAAGGAAAACAGAGAAGTGCATCGACACAGTCCACATTAATAAACGCACTTAAACCATTTTTGAAGGGAGAAAGTAGGCAAGTAATCAATAATCACGCACGACGCTTAAATGTCGCCGCGCTCAATTGTCTCCGAGCTCAACTGTCTTCGATTAATTTGAGCGCACTCAATTGTCGGGACACCGAAAATATCCGAATCCGATATAACCGAGTAGATAATTCATTATTTAAATTTATTATTTAATTCATTAGTTAAAATGTTTCGATAATTATTTAAAAATAATATTCGAAAATAATTTGACCGTATCTCGATATTTAATACATAGACGTCTTGATGCAATACCATAGCATAGACTACGCAATATATTGTATTTGTACGATAACAATTATTACTTTTGGTTATTTTAGATACGGTATTATGTTAATAGCCGCTCGACCGATTTTTGTATAAGGCATCACGATGTTTTTTAACTGTTTTTTTTTTGTACTTAAACTGAAAATTATAATATTTGTATATACGAATAAGTCTTGATGCAATGCCATAGACGACGCAATATATCGTATCTGTACGATAACAATTATTACTTTTGGATATTTTAGATTCGGTATTAAATCAATTGCCGCTCGACTCATTTGTATAGAATGCTTAGTATAATGAATTTTGTTATCTGTTTTTTTTTTTTTTTGTACTGACACTGGGCAAGTAGTAATTCTATATACGAATATGATAAATATTTTATCACCGTATTAAACCTAACCCGTTGATCTCATACGGGTATTGCAAAGTTTTTTTTTGTTTTAAATTTCGTGCACGGCGCTCAAATATCGCCGCGCTCAATTGCTTCCGAACTCAATTGTCTTCGATTAATTTGATCGCTCTCAATTTTCGGGACACCGAAAATATCCGAATCCGATTTAACCGAGTAGACAATTTATTAGTAATTAAAATGTTTCGATAATTATTTAAAAATAATATTAGGAAATAATTTGACCGCATCTCGATATTTACTCCATAGACGTCTTGATACAATGCCATAGACTACGCAATGTATTGTATCTGTACGACAACAATTATTACTTTTGGATATTTTAGATACGGTATTATGTTAATTGCCGCTCTACCGATTTTTTTTATATAAGGCATAATGCAGTTTTTATCTGTTTTTTTTTTTTTTTTGTACTGATACTGGGCAAGTAGTATTTGTATATACGAATATGATAAATATTTTTATCACCGTATTAAACCTAACCCGTTGATCTCATACGGGTATTGCAAAGTTTTTTTTGTTTTAAATTTCGTGCTCAAATGTCGCCGCGCTAAATTGTCGCCGCGCTCAATTTCCCGCGCTCAATTGCTGGGACACCATTTTCCAGGGGTGGTTTTTTTTTTTTTTTTGTTCTTTTGATACGAGGGCCGCCTTAAAATGGCTTTGACAATTCGACCAACACACGGCGTACAGTCGCGGCACCGCGACCGTGGTATATTACTACGGCGCAGGGCGCGATGGCCGCCGCCGTCCATTGTACCGTCGACGACATATAATATTATCATCGCCTCTCGCCTTATATATTATAATAATAATAATAATATTTATTAATATTTATAATACACGTTTTCTAACACGTCGGTTTTTTTTTTTTTTTTTTTCACTTAACATACCGTGTTATATTGTTATAATGTAATATAATAATACCGGACGGTATATATTATACGTACATAATAATATTATACCGATCTCTCCACGGTTTTCCAACGCTCGAGCATTAAACGCGTTTCATTATATTATTATTATTATTATTATTATTATACGCCGTCGTCGTCGTCGTCGTCGTCGTCGTCGTCGCCTTCGCCTTCGACATACGTAGGTTTATATATATATATATATATATATATAATAATAATATATACGCAAGCCCGTTAATACGATTTACGGAGTTACCTATTTATTGTGTCTACGGGCCTCGTTTAAATTGGTTTCCGATGACTGGGCGTTTTTCTACGATTTTTTTTATACTTTTTTTTTTTTTTTTTTCCCCCATTTTTTTTCATTTTTTTTTTTTTCCTGTGTGTGTCCCATTCTCACACCGCACCGCACACACACGTTATTATTATTAATATAATATATATATATTTTTTATTACGCGCAATATACATTTATTATTATTTAATATCGCCGCGGTTAATAATAAACTCGGCGTAACGACGGTATACGTGTGTGCGAACATTTTTTTTTTTCGTCCGTGGGATAACGAAAAAAAAAAAAAAAAATAAAAAAAATAGTAATAATAATACAAATTTACACGTCTCGCGTCATATTAGATTATACGTTGTGGTGTACGGGTATTCCGACGCCGCCGCGATGATCGTGACGGTTTTCGTATAACGTACTGGCGTACATCGGTACACGACCCGCTGGCCGATTCGCAGACCCAGTAAACCCATCGCTGTTTATATTGGTTCCCTTGTCAATTATTCGTATTGCATGATTTTATATACGTTACATGATATTGTATACGGCCGCGTTCGAAGGTTCCGAGCCCGAGTAGTCTAGCCCCCATTAATCAATTATACTATTGATTAACGGCGGTTATATAACGTCACGATTCCGGTGTGCCGAAAAACGATACGAACTCGAATTGATAATAAATCAATGTAAAAAAAAAAAAAAAAAAATAATCCTATTAAAAATCCGCCGGAACCATATTCTATAGGTCTATGGCGAGACCGTATGTAGATAGTGAAGTAATGACGACGGTAGCCAGTGGGACGAAAACGACGGTTTATGGTGAAATATAAATAATAACGCTAAACTCATTATCGCAGTATGACGAGCGCACCGCTATCAGACACAGTAGAGTTGATAAAAAAAAAAAAAAAAAAATGTTCTTTTTTTTTGGCGTTCAAAAGTTAATTCCGTGATGATAGCGTTTTTTTTTTTTTTTGGCTTTTAATGTAAAAATGTCTTATCTAATAAAACTCCACTTTTGAATTCGATATATCTTACACCTTCGAAGGAATACCTGTCTCTGGTTCATTCGTGAAACAAATAATACGCGTTCGACGCCGTTTTATAAATCGTTTTTTCTTCTCGATTTGTTGCAGGTGTGGTTCCAAAACCGGCGGGCCAAGTGGCGCAAACAGGAAAAAGTCGGTCCCCAGGCTCATCCGTACAGCGGAGGCGGAAACCCGTACCTGGGCGTGCCGGGTTCCATGTCGGCGGGCCGACACAGCCCGTCGGCCGCGGCCGCGCTCAGCCCGCTGCCGGCCAACCCGCCGTTCATGATGTCGGCCGGCATGGGTGGACTGGCCGGCATCGGAGCCGGTGGCCTGGCGATGGGTGGAATAGGACTAAGTAACCATCACCATCTGCTGCACGGCAGCCATCATCAGCATCACCATCACCATCACCAACAACAATTACAGGCCGCGGCCGCCATGGCAGCCGCGCTACGAGGCCACCATCACGGTGGTGGTGGCCGGTCGCCCCCGCCGTCTTCGCAGGCTCTATCGTCCGTAGCCGCGGCTGCCATAGAGTTACAGCAGCTCCAACAACAGCACCGCAGCAACGGGGTAACCAACTTCCGGTATCCGACTGCAGCGGTGCAACAGCATCAGAGGTCGCCACCCGGATCGAAAACGCCCCCTGCAGCCGCGCCTGAAGACGGCGGTTCTCCTCCCGCCACGCTGCCGCTCCAGCCGACTCTTTATCACCCGCCGGCGCAGCCTCAGCCGGTGCCATCGTCCACCGCGACGCATCACCATCACTCATACGCGACGGCTGCTTATCAACAACAACTCCGCGGTGCCGGAGGTCAAGCGTATCAGCACCACCAACAGCAGCAACATCACTTTAACAGTTTATTGGCCAACATGGCCATGGCCGCGGCGGCCATGCGTCCCGGCGTTGGCGTCCTGCGCGGTTCATCGCCACCACCAACGCACCCGGCGTCCACCGCCGCGGTGCTTTTGCACCCTCCGTTGTCGGCGCCGTTGCCTCCGCCGGCCGCGCTCCCGGTTCCGGCGCACCACCACAGACAGTCCGACTCGTCCGCCACCGCTTCACCGCCACCACTGATACTGCCGCCGCCGACGTCCGCCACGGTGCAGGGCACCGGAAGCCGGAGCAGCTGCAGCAACACGAGCAGCCCGGGCGCCGGATCTGACGGGGACGCGTCGCCGGGACGTGTAGCCGCAGCCGTGGCCGCCGCCGCCGCCGCTGCCGAACTGGACCGCCGGTCGTCGAGCATCGCGGCGCTTCGCATGAAGGCCCGCCGACACAGGGACGAGCTCCGGTTACGCGGAGACGAAGCGGCCGCCACTGCCAACGGTGTCCGCTGTTCGTCATCGTCGTCGCTGTCATCGTCCACGTCAGCAGCATCTTCGTCGTAATGTAATATTATTTTTATATAATTCTCGAGGGTATAAAACGATACTATAGGTATAACTATATATGTATATAGTATATATATATATATATACTGTATATTATATGTATAATATTATGTAAAAACTAACCGATTATCTGGTAAAAAAAAATTACTCCGTCACCGCTATAATAATATTTTTATTAAATGTTTTTTTTTTTTGCAACATCAGATCGTTTATAACGGCCTATAATTAAAAACGAAACCACTAAATCCAATCGTCCCACTACTAATGTTCATTTGTTAGTAAATTCGTTCGATTTGTAATTGTCTCCATTCATTTTTATTGGTCGAATTTTTTTGATTTTTATTTATTTTACAATTCAGTAGTTCCACTTTTTTTCCCAGTACCCTTAATTACGAGATTTTCACACAGGGGGGGACGTTGGAATATCTTTCTCGCGAGTGGGACGTTGGAAAACATCAAAAAGGTCGAAAAACACCGGTCTATATTTAATATTATCAATTTTTCTTAAATAAATCGATAACTTATTGTCGATCCATATTTATTACGTCCTTCCAGCAAGAGAAAACAAACATCGAATTTCATAACTCATTAGGCTCTATTACGTATGTTAAATTTTCGTAGAAAAAAAAAACACACACACAAAAAAAAAATAATCAAACGGCAGAGCTATGCGGCTGTCCCCCTGCGGACGCTCGCTCGTCCTATAAATCAATTTATACGTCTAAAAACAGGCCCGGTTTGGTGTTGAAACCCTAAATCGAATAGAATTTAACGTACGTTTAGACGGTGGTGTAGAACGTCATTTATTCGATGTGTCGCGGTCCGGTTCCACGATGATAATTTGGGCAACATCGACCCGGTCCGCTAAACGCGTAGCGAAAAAACAACAAACCTTATCACTGAATATTTTATTAGAGATAACGCGCGCCGGCGGGCCTGTCATCGCAATGGGATTCCTGCCCAGTGGCGTATCCGGGAGGGAGATTAGGGGATTTATAACCCCTCCCGGAATGATTTCGATGTACATTTCGATTTAATACGGTAAATAGTTTAACCAATAAAAATAATAGTAATAGTTATAACAATATCGCAATGAGGATTACGAATGTAAAACGTCCCCCCCCTGCGCCCCAAATACGTTCCCGGATACGCCACTGCCGCACCCTGCTCACCCCCGGAGGTCTGTGTAATATCGCCCCCGCGTTTCGTTTTCGATAATTATTACATGAATGTTCCGAGCCGCGGTAGCCCGACATGATAATAATAATACAAAAAATATATTATATAGAATGAAAGACGATCTATCCGGGACAATCGTACAACGGGCGTTAATAAATTATTATTATTATTATTATTTTTTTTTTTTTCAAAACACAATAACGACACTGTTATAAAATATTTGTAGGTACCCGCGACGATAAATAATAATTGGTATTTTAACGAACCGAACGTGACTGTGCTCGAAACGGTGGTCGCGACGCGGCGAATCGAAATCGAATTATAGAAGATGAAGAAAAAGAAGATGAAAAAAAAAAAAAAAAAAAATAATAATAATAAATAAAGAAAAAACCCCTCCGCGCTCGTAAACGAATCCCCGAGCCATCCGGCCGTCGTCGTTGTCTGCCACCGCCCACCAAAAAATCGGATTCTCCGGTTTTGGAAATCCGCGGCGGCGACCGCGTAATTTTCAATACGATTATTACATTTTATATTTATTATGTAACTACAGGTTATTATATCCGACGATTACACGGGGGGTTATGATAAATATGCGTGTATACAAGGACGAGCGGTGTCGTTTATTAGTAAACTCGGTGACAATTTTTTTTTTTTTTTTTTGCCAATTCGTAAATAAACGCAACTCACGAGTCCGGCGGTATTACGGCAATTCCGGTATTAAAGTTTATTATGTGAGTTGAAATAAGTTTAAAAATACAAATTTTTTTTTTCCTTTTCTGATTGTCGTCCCTAAACAAATCCGCCGTTTCGCTGAACGATCGAAAATGTTGTAAAAAATATGATTTACTTTTGTATAATTGAATGTATTTTTTTTTTTTTTTTGTTCTATAAATATTTAATAACTGTCGTGCGACTGTAACCGTTGTAACCAGTTACGTAAAACCAGAGTAATTTGTTACTCGTACATCTATATGTATGTGCAATTATATTTGTTATAATATTAGTGAATTATTAATGTGTGTGTGTACAGTAATAATAACAATAATAATAATAATATTATTATTATTATTATTATCGTTATATATTTAACGAAATTATTATAGAATTTTGTATATTGTAAAAAGTCTAATTTAGATCAGTTGGCCGGGATGAATATTATCGTCTGCGCTCGTACGTGTATATTGGTAGGTTGGCTGATAGGTAGGTGGTAATAATAATAGTAATAATTTATAATAAAACAGAAACTCGGTGGAAGGACCACCTTCCGTATAATATATTATATTAATAATTAGGTATAGGTTTAAGGTGCACGGCGCGGCCGTTGATTACTAGAAACGAAAAAAAAAAAAAAAAAAATTAAAACGAAAAAAAAAAAAAACAATATTATACGTGTACAACGATAATATAATATTAGGTATAGACGCACCCGGTAGTGTAATATAGATGTATTATAGTAGATTATTATAATATAATACGCGATCGGATCCGAAGGAATAACGAAGATACAATATATAATATTATTATCGATCCGATGATAATAATAATTATTACCGTCGTTCTTATAATCTCTCTCTTGATTTCTTGCTCTTTTTCGTTAATCGAACCGGCCGATAAGCGTTACGATAACCTAGGTATTAATAATAGTAAAAAAAAATTATATATATATATAAGCCAAATAGTAAGAAAAAAAAAAAAAAAAAAACGAATTTCGCATTGAAAATTAATTAACAAAACAACCGTGAAAAATAGGAGTAGAAAAACGTTTGAAAACTGTCCGTGAATAGCATTACAGAAGTTACTCTCGTAAAACATCAACATTTTCATTCGTCTTGGTTTTATAGTTAATAATATATAAATATATTTTTTTATTTTTTTTTTGTGGGGGGGGGGGAAGGAGATGTACTGTCCGGGCGTGTTCACAAACGTACGGCGCGTAAAAATATCGTCGTATAATGCGAAATCCTATTTATTATTACGTTGTTTTAGAAAAAAAAAAAAAAAAAATTTTAAATATCCAAATGTGTATATATTATAATAGTTATTAATAGTTAAGCAAAGTTATATATATATATTGATGGTCCCGTCTCGAGACCGACGCGAACACAAAGTTTTGTCTCGCGTCGTCAATATACTATTATATTATAAAATATATTATATATTATGTATTATTGTTATTATAACTGTACTATATATTAACCAAAAAAAAAAAAAATAATAAAAATAAATAAATATATAATAAATATTTATATAATATATATTTTGAATTATTCGATTTTCAGCCGCGTAAACAATAATTTGTTATGAGCTTTATATTATATATTGTATATTAAAATAATATATATTTGTACGGCAGTGTTCGCCAATATATATTTTTATTATATTATTATTATTATTATTATTTTGTACATTCTTTGTTTGGTTTTTAGATAACCGACAACAATAAAATATAATATTATTAATTCCAAATGATTTGTTGTATTTTTGTTCCTCTCCAATTTTTTCTGCCGCCATCGGAACACGGGAAGTTAAAAAAAAAAAAAAAATATATATATATATATATTTTAAATATTACGTAGTGGTTTCCGAGATTTAGAGTATTTATCCTTAGTGCATCCTCGCACGGGCGCCCATGGGTGCAAGTATAAAATAATAAATGTCCTTTCAGAAGGGCTATAAAATATCCGAAAATATCTAAGTCGAAAACAAACGAATCGAAAATATCTAAGCCGAACAGTATTTCGCCCGAAATACGTTTCTGTCGAAACATTTTTCGGATTTAGTACTTATCCGATCAAACACGTTTCTGATAATATATTTGTCGGCTAAAATACTGTTCTGACAAAATATTTTCGGATATATTTTACGCGGATAGGTCCTTTTACACGGTCTGTTCCTAATCCGATTCATCATTACATCCGTGTAATATCAACTCAGAAATATCAACTTTTTGTTCTTCAATGTTGATGATTCACACACATCCGGTCCGAGGATCTGAAACTCAACGGGAATCCCCTTATATTTTTTTGTCTTACACATACGCTATGCGCAGCATATAGCAATTTAGACGATTTGTTTGTCCATTATCGTAGTGAAGCGGAAAGAGTTCTGCAAACATTTGAATTCAGCATAAAGCGCGCATTAGATCGACCGAGTCACTTTTTCGAATTTCACTCCTTAATTTCCGAAAATTTGATTTGGAAATGTATAAAATAAAAACTGTTTAATAAAAAACCTAAACCTAAATTGAAAAACTTCACGCTGAATTCAAATCTGTTTTCATTGTTCTTATCGCTTCACTACACCGGACTGATCGGACTAAAACGCTACACTGCGTATACCTTAGACAAAGAAAGATAAGGGAATCCCCGATCCATTTCGAATTCCCTTAACCGCTCCACCCTTTATACTCTTGCTGTTCATTCTTGCCGCGTTAAGGCCGGTCTTCCCTATATATCATCTCTTCTCCAACGCTCCTGATCTTCTTTCATCCATCTCTTACGGTCTCCTCCTATTCCATCTGTAGAATCCATCCCCTGTTCCATCTGCTGCACCTCCTACAGATTCAATCACCCGGGGGGGGGGGGAGACAACGATCTCTGCGCCATAATCCAGGCTCTTTCAAGCATTAGGCTAGCATATATTTAAGTTACTTCTCCCTCATGATGCTAATTCACCCACTTAAGTTTTAGTTTAGTCTTAAGCATCTCCCTAAACCCAATTGCCCGTTATTAAAATTTAAATCTAGTTGGTGGATAGAAATCATTTTTTGATTTTCCTCGTAGTTTCCTTAATATTGGGTAAACCGTATTAATATAAATATAATCGGTTTGACCTAGTAGAAATATACGAAAGCACACGACACAAGGTTCATCACAAATTGTATTTAGAGTTAAAAAGTACAAAGTTGAGCGGAAAGTAGTTAATTTTTATCGACCTCTACCCCCCCCCCCTAATAATGCGGCCATGTCCGGGCTCTTTCGACAATTGGTCCATTTTGGATTTAAGTCACTCCCCTGCATTTACTATATTTACTTTGCGACAAAAATTCGGTATCTGAACTAAAAATTGCACGTGCACCTAAGTGGGTACTTATTTACTGCATATCTAATATTAATTCCATAATTGAATTCAATATTATATTCTTCAGCACTGTATTCTTTAACCAATTATACCTATTTCAGCACGTGGAATGACTCATCTGGATTATAACTTCCGTGTTCGTAAGACACACATAGTCACACGAATAGTGGAACGGTGACACTCGTATATTATTGTTAAAAACAAAGCGATTAGATATTTCCTAGCTGCTTACGTTATGGGTTCATTATATAATTATATAAAACCCATGGAACGTAGTCCATTAATGCCATTAATAACCTAACCTTATCATCATGGACATCAAATATTGTTTAAAAAAAATCGTTGTTTAATAGATTTTTCGCGAGGATTTTAAATTAAATCAAATTGTATGTATGTAGTTACTCATTTTGATTGTATGAAACCTCTAATTTAACACGCAAAACGGCGTTATCATCAACAACACTTTACGGTATAATACCGTGGTTTATGATAAAATCAAAAATGGCCAGTCTGATTTGCGGGTGTTTGGTATGTCGTCGACACTCTCCCCATACAGGATAGTATTGTTAGTAAGTAAGCCACTGATAATAAGGTAAGATATAGAGAGGAATCTAATTTAGATCGGTACGCAACGATAAATACGACTGTTTGTCGTTGTTGGTAACGAAAAGCGATTCTGAGCTAAGTTCTATTATAAAACGCCGTGATTTTAACGATTTCAGTAAAAATATGATCCGTTCAAATTCTTAAAAAAAAAAAAAAGTGTCTACGGATATTCGATTTTTTTTTATATATGGCCGAAAGAACAACTTCCTCTTTTTTTTTTTTTTTTTTTTTTTTTTTTTTTTTTTTTTTTTTAAGGTACGGCACATAGCATTTTTATTAACCGAAAAAATGGAAGGAAGATTCTCCGCTTCTTTTCGTCCGACATCACCCTTCACATCTGTTCGCCATATTATAATATAATTTTCGATTATTTTTCAACACTTCCTCTCTTATTATACTATTATCGTAACCAGGTGGTCATATTTTTTACACAAAGGCAGATTAACTAGGGTCTTCGATAAGTTTAGCATGCTAATGCCGAGGTTTCATTTTAGGTTTTGGTTCCTGTACGGCTACACAAATTTGTATTTATAACGTACCTAATCATGCTGGTCTATTGGTGATACGTAAGTACCGTTGATCTAATTATTATATTTTATACTTAAAATACTTGTGTGCATATTCTATTTTATAAAAAAAAAATCAATGGTTTAACATAAGTTTTAAAACGAAGTGAAAAAGTAGTAACTAATTATCATTTTATCGAAATATAATACGATGACATTTATACAATTAAATAAAACCCTATTAAACATAAATACATATTACATAATCGATAAAAAAAAAAAAAAAAAAACTAATAACACTTAATTAATAATTTATGTTTAATAATATTTTTAAATAACTAGGATAATTAAATGCCAAAAAATAAAATAAATTCGTCGAGCATTTCCGCTGTTAGCAAACGTGTCCAATATTCTGTCGTATGCAATAATTTTTTAATTTTCTTAAAAATTCGAGGGGGGGGGGTTATAGTCAGACCTCCACCACCCCTGATTACGCCACTGGATTATTATAATATTACCATCTCGTTTTAATATGTGATTATATTAATTTTTTTTTTTTTCAATTATCGTTAGGGCCCGACGGAATATTGTTTACGAAAATACTACGCGGCTCCACGGCAGGTGGTCCGCCGCCGCTAATTTCCGCGGCCGTCGTCGTGCCGTCACGACGACGACGACGACGGTTACTTCCCGCAAGGAGCCGCCGCCGCCGCCGCCGGCCGCTCCGGATTACAAATAAGCCGCCGTCGAGTGTTTTTATATTTATTACCGGAGCCCGGCCGCCGATAAATAAATATTTCGATATATTGTATATTATTATATTGTATTATATTACATTGTGCGTACACGCGATATTAATTTGTAATTTATTATACCCCCGTTTATTATACGTCGTCGTCGTCGGCGTCGTCCGGGGCCGGTTCGCATTGGTTTTTTTTTTTTTTCTGTTTGTCGTACGCGTAGCGCCCGATAATTGGCTTTTTCTCGGCCGCCTCCGTCGAGTACGTCATAATAATATTTTAATGCGCGCACACGCGATCCCGACTGTAATATTTTTATGCCCGTCCGCCACAATGTTTGTAATATTATCGTATCTCGCGGTTATTGTTATGACGACGTTATTCCGAACGCACACGCGCATAAAACAATGTGCTCGCGCGGGCGCACCAACGGCCGTAAAACCGTCCGCATGTGCGGGATGACAGGAGCACGAGGCCCGAGGCCCCTCTCGACGCATTTGCCTTACGACCATCCCGGGAGGCGGATCTATTGCCGGTTGTGAAATTAAAAAAAAAAAAAAAAAAATCTCGATTGAAATAAAGTCGAGGCCAGCGCACCGAACTTTATATGATAAAGAGAGCCCCTGAGCATTTTGGCCGTACCCGGGCGGAACACAGTGGCGTAATAGTTACAAATGTTATACGTGAAGGGACGCGCACACGTTTTATTACGACGGATCCGGTCGGGGGTCCGTCTCCCACGTATCTTTTTAACCCAATCATCGCGCGTTAAATTTTTCAACACAATGCGTTTAAAAGAAAAATCCCGTACAGAATCTATCCCCCATTATCAGGGCCCCCCTCCCGTATTTACGCCCCCGGTACCACTTTCCGAAACGTTTCAAATGTATTGTTCAAAACTTTATTATATTGTTTTTGACAGCGTTTTACCGTAATGTTCGCTCACCGGTGGTTATCAATTATATCGATTTTTCACAACATTTTTTTATGTACCTAAAATAGAGTATGATGGCTCAACGCGGTTTTTCTATTTTCTCCTCATCTCGCGCCGTTATCTCGTTTTATAATAATATATTTTGTCGTTTAAACGAGAAAAATAAATGTTGCGTTGTCCGTTCCGTAGGCTTCCGTACACGGGCCTCGACTAACTCAGGCAAACGGTATACGGAATGTAATACCGGGCAGTGCCTTTACTAGATATGAATGGGCCTTTAGCTAATTGTTTATTAGTAAAACATCAATAGATTGGTGAAAAAAAAAAAAAAAAATATATTCAGGTGTTAACGATAATAGTGTTAAATCTTTTTACTCTTACATCCAGATATAATAATTAGCGTTTTAAACGTATACATCTAGTCGAATTGCATTGAATTATTTTTTACCGTTGCCCGGATAGACATTTAGTCGCGGTAGCCCAAAAGGTTGGCGGCCATCATCCCACCAGGCAGGAGCCGTTACAAAACGGGGGTAGGGGCCGGGGGGTTAGTAAACAACCACCCTGTATGCGCGTAAATCGTATTATTATAATAATAATAATAATACATAATGATATATTACGCGCGCGCGCGGTTTTACGACCGCGGACATTCGTGACCGGGGGTTTTTCCCCCGTATTTTAATTAGCGCCGTGGTCTTCGGTTCTCGCGGCGGCGCGCCACAATAACCGCCATCACAAATATCGGCATCGTCGCCGTAACGTCGTTATTATAATATAAGACGGGCGCGCGCGCGCGTAAATTACAATAATAAATATCCGAAGGCAACGGCGGCGGTGTACTACAACACCGTGTATATTCTATATTATTATTATTATTATTATTATCATATTATACGCGTGCAGACGACGGCGTGGGCTATAATATTATTATTATTATTATTATTATTTGTATTCGAGTGTTGCGGCGTACGCCATAATGTATACCGCGCGCTGCGGGTGTGTAGTAGAGGTTCGTATATTTTAATTTTTTTTACGATATTTTATTATAATTGTGTTTGGTGTACGGCCGCCTGTGTGTGTGTGTGTGTGTGTAAATATCACTATTTTAATTGTATTTGTGTAAAAACAAACATCGGCGGCGGCGGCGTATAGACGAATCCTATATCTTCTCCCTGTTCCCCGTCGCGCACGCCGCGACGACGTCAACATAAATCTTTCGGGTCGCCCCGCCGCCAGCCGCGGCCGAACAACGCAAACCAAACGCTGCGCGCCAATCCCGCGGTCACGGTGGCCGAGTAGTGAGCACCGCCACCGGCCGCCGCTGCCGTCGTCGTCGTCGTCGTAAAAACGAAGACGGTTACGCGAAAAACCGCCGTGCGATTACTGACCGGGCCGAATGCGATGTACAGGGTGTTTAACGGTGGCAAAACCAGAGTGAAATGATTGACCGGCCAGGAGGGAGCCCTAAAAAATCATCTCGAGTAACCCTATCCAGTCGTAGGCTGGGTTTTTACGCCCTAAAAAATCGCAATAAATGCACTATAAAGATACGATTAAACAAATCAATTACGAGTGTTTTTGTTTTTTAAATAGTATTTTACGACATTTAGTGGATAAATATATGTTACTCTATTACTTCGAAATCATTAATTTAAAAAATTCATTTTAACATTTTTTTATTTTTTTTTTTTACTGCATATTACCTGAACTAAATTGTTATTGCGCCGTATAATGATATGTTGTTTTATATTTTTAAAAATTGTAAAAAAATGCATTTTAGGTTAAATTTGTTAAAAAAAACGCACAAATATGTAAAATAAAAATTACATTAAAATAATTAGTTTATTTTCACTAATTTCTATTTGCAGACCTTACGTTTTGGAACACCGGAAAAAAATATGCAATTGAATCAAAATCCCAACTCTAGTCATTATAATACGTTTTGTTTTTTTTCATTTGAAATCAATACATTTTTACATTATATTGGTTTTTCTATGATATTGTGTTTTTTTTCTGTCTGTACATTAGTTCCATTTTGTGCATTTGAGAGGATTTTTTTTTTTTGATTTTCATTGTAGTTTTCTTAATAATTGAGAAAAACTGGGGAAAAAAACGTAGGAAAAACAGGATAATTTATAGTTCCATTATTTTCGTTTTTTTTTCTTTTTGTTGTAACTAGGTTAAAAATAAACGTAGGGACCTGAAATTTCCACAGAATATTAATTGTATACTTATTGGTGAATAATGGAATTTTGATGAAAATCTTTATTCCAAGAACTTCGCTCTTCGTTAGCAATGATTTATCGTCGCGTACAGATATGAATTAAATTACCCTCTAAATCCTACCTTCCCAAATTCCCACTTACAACAGCTAGTCAACGTTCCATAATTCACTGTGCGTAGTATGTATCAGTATTTTTTTTTTTTTTTTTTATGTATCTATAAAAACTCGGAGCTCGGGTCCCGCTCGCTCTGCCCTAGGGACGGCTCTGCGAAATATATTCACCGGTCTAGGATCTGTGTAAAAAATCGCCGAATCGTAAAAATCCCTAGTCGTCCATCGCTAAATACATATCACGTCGTTAAAATATACACGCGTATAAAATAATGTCAAACGTAAAGTTTTACAGGCTCGCCTATATCGTTGCGAACGCTTTTCGTTATTATAGTCTCCGAAAACGTATCGGTCACAGTTAATTTCGAAAAGACCTACGTCACTACATATCCCTGGGCATTCCTGCGGTTATTATTGTTCTTACACATAAAATACAATCATTACGATTACCATGACTCGGCGTATTTGCTTCGTCGCTACTCGAAAATATACGTTTATTGTTACACTAATATAATAATAATAATCATAATTCTTATTACTATTTCGTTCCCGACACGTACAGCATGGTCCGCCCGTCTCGGATAACCAAACAATAATTAAAAGACCGGTCATCAATAACATTCATACAAAAGTAAAACATTATTCGCTGTATCCGTCTGCCGGGAGTGTTGAAAATTTTTTTTTTAAATCCCATGACTTGTGATGCGCAGTGGAGAATATACACGATTTTCAAAATGAACGAGCGGAACGAGAGGTTCGAAGAGACGGACGAATTCTCATCGTTCTCTTGTCTCCCCCCCTCCCCTTTCATCAAGATAATTTTGGCAGTTTTTATTTTTTTTTCAATCCATCTATATTATTATCAAACGTATTGCAAGCATATTATTATATCTCGTTCAAAAATGAAAACACCGATTGAGAAAAACTGACCCAATTTTTCATTCATTATAATATTAATGACTAAGTAGTACTCGGGATACCGTTTATATTTTTCACTTATTTGTTGTATTCATATTTCATTGTCGTTTAAAACAACGGCTTTACCATAGCCGTGTTCATATCACTTATTACTATCTCGGTCAAACATGTTAGTACAGAAACAATTAACGACAATAAGGATACTATTATTATTATTGTAAAACCCACATAACGAGACATTTGGAGACGTTAAACTCACGGTCCCATACGCGCGATAATAACCATCTCGGATAACAAAAGGTTAAGGTCAGCCACCGTAATACGTAACAACAACAAACGTTACGCATTCCAAAGCGATACAGTTTGTTTTTCATTCATAAATAATTAACCGACCATCCTAATCTGGACACGACGAGTGATTAAAACATATATACGGAATTTATATAACTGCGGGGCCTATAAAACCTATGTAGAGTCGACGTTCGATAAGAAATAATGTTTCAGAAGAGACGAACATTAACGCAATATGTATGGATCGGAATGGGCAAACATATCAAACATTCGAATCCCGGAATATAAGACCGAAATTCCTTGGTTTTTTTTTTTTTTTAAATATTTTAACAATTGAAGACTGAAAATCAATAGCATGTCAAAAAAAAAAAAAAAAAAAAAATGATTTAGACTCGAAAAACCGAACTATGTGCTATCGCCAACAACTTATAAAGAGGGCGGCTATGTGCCACGACCAAAATATTGGTGTCAAAAAGCCCAAACAAATGTCATGAGAGCTATGTGCCGGGTGTGGTTTTATAACCGGGCTAAGTGCCATTGCATGAATGCAACAAGATACTATAACAACTCAGGGCCCTACTAGTAACGAATCAATGTGTTCAATAAATCTTGAACAAGTTCTGTCTCTTTCGTTTTTAACCCATGGCCAGATGTTCTATTCACGTCAGCTTTCATGTTTTAATCAATGCGTTCATGTTGGCGACAACAACAAAGAGCTCATGTTTTTGTGGCATGCGGGTATGAGTGGACGAGGTGGTAATGGAATCGCTTCATGCCTCTTTAACACACTCAGAGTACGCCTGCTCACAATAATATCATGATTAAAAGAATACTTACCGTGTGGTCAGATAATTGCATCGGACAAATTAAAAATAAAATTATGTTATTTCTTTGGATTTATTTGACGACTACAGGCAAGTATGATGAGATAAACCATACATTTTTGGTCTCTGGCCATTCATATCTGCCATGTAACAGGGATTTTGTCCAAATCGAGAAACTCAAAAGGGTTGAAAATTGCCTAGTTCCTAAGGACCCGATTAAACTTATGGTGAATGCTACACCGAATAATCCTTTTATAGTTACTATGCTCAAACTTTATTGATTTTAAACAAGCAGCCGATTTATACATCAACACGACAATACTAAACATTTCCAAATGCAGTTGGATTAAAACTGAAAAAAAAACGGAGTCGTTAAGACGAGAACAACGTTCAATGAACTTGAAACACGGAACACCTGCAAGGTTCTCAAAGAAGGGAATATAACTCAAAAAATCAAGGACTCAATTTTACCAACACTACCGTATTATAACAGTCTATCTGCCGAAAAGAAGAGGGACCTGCAGCAGATGCTCCCGTATTTGAAGGAAGAAAATCGAGTGTTCTTCGAAGAATTAATTAAATAATTATAATTATAATTATATAATCATAATAAATTAATTTGTATGTAATCTTGAAAATTAAAATGATTTAATTTACCAAAAATCTAGATACTTTGTCCATTGGTACTTACCTCGTTTGTGCCGGTTAAATGTATGACACACACCACCTTCTACATTTGTCTGTATAAAATATTATTTTTAAAATACAAGGGGAAGGAAATTCAATATAATTTTGCAGTAAATATATCAAACATAATCTAGATTATAAATGAAAAATTTGGTTTAGGTTTTTAGATTTCCAGTCTTCAATTGTATTTTAAGACAAAAGTTCCGTTTGTCGGTTGAACCGTCCACGAATGTCGATATTTTTATTACATGCGGAAAGATTTTACATACAATGCACGTCCTACAGTGTATAATATTAAATAGATTACAAACCATCCGGCCGTATTATAGAAACTTATTAATAAAATTGTTTGGTAATATTTACCGACAAAACGTGATTAGCTCAACAAAAAACATATGGTTAAATAAAAAAAAATAATAATAATAACAATTACGATAAAATTCATAAAAAACTTCACAATAAAAAAACAAGAGGGACACAATGAAACTTTTTATAGCAATTGCACGCTAATACTATGCATTATAATTAATAATAGTAATATTATTTATTTTCTTTTTTCAACGACATTTAATTATTTAATGATATTTTCTATCTTGGACTTTTTTGCCGAAAGCACAACGCTCGTTTCAGTGCTTGATATATAATATATATATTCATGGAAGTTTAACCAAATATAATAAAAAGTCCGAGTTGCTCTTACGCTGTGTACAAGAACACAGAAGACCCTGGGAGTAAAAAGGGAAACCTTGGCATAAACGTTTGAGAAAACAGTATTTGTATACATCTAAGTCGATATATATTGTAAATAATTCGAAATATAAAGAAGTATGTATGAACATAATTTATTGTTAATTAAAATGTAGCTGTTTCAATGTTCTCATCCGTTTACGAGATATTTATAAAAGTATTAAACGTATCAATAAAAAATCATGGTAAATTAATGTACTCGAATTTCAAATTCGGCACAGGTTAACATTAATATATTGACCCGACATTTTTTGAGGCTCATTTGTTTTATGCTTATTCATTAATCTAGGGGGTTAGACCAAAAAAATATCGAGATTGATAAATAAGGGACACCCTATATATAGAAACGTAAAATCTTTTGATGCGTACGAACCTACATTCTAGCTGTAGCCATCTGTCAGATCTGTCATCTAGCAAACTGTCTAAAGTTATGACTTACCAAAGTGACTTAACGGCAGTGCTCGTATTGGAAAAATAAAAGATGGGACACTATGAAATAAAAAAAAAAAAAAGCTTTCCTTGCAATTGTTGGACTCAACTTAACCCGTGTTAAACTTTGCCCCCCACCCTATTACACCACATTAAAAAAAAAATAGGTAATTCAATGCTTAATTATTTAATTATTTACAAAAAAAATGAACACAGCTAATAGCATACTCATGCAAACCAAAGTTTTGCTTGCATATTTATTTATTTTAGTAACAAAAAAATTATGATGTTTAGATTTTAGTTAAATTACTTGCTCTATTACACCACAAGGCAAAAGTGCAATACAGATTATATAATAATAATAATAATAATAATTCATGACCCAACTTTATAAATATTATATTCTAAAAAAGAATATTTACTAAGTATACATGCTTTTAGAAAATATCATCATTCATAAATTATAATATGAAACGTATCGTCGCCCCCCCCCCCGCCTCAACAGAAATAATTAGTAAAGTAGACGCTAAAAAAGAAAAATTAAAATATAAGATGAGCTCAGTTTCCCTGCACTATCCTCCCATAATTCAAGTACCGCCTAACGGTGAGACTGAAACGATATGTACACATTTTTATTACATACAAAACGATAGAATTTTTATACGACTGGCAGTAAGACGCTATTCTGTAATCTGTAAATTATAATTTATAACACAACACGGTGTAATGATATTTGCCAACACCACGATTTATAATTATTCATTTTTCCTTTGTTTTTTTTTTTCTTCTAATTAGCTAAATATTGCGGATTAAAAACTAAGAAGGCTAGTTGAGTTGGATAACTACCGTACAATTATTATTATAATATCTAATTGTTAACATTATAATATAGTTCCCAGTAAAAAAAAAAAAAAAAAAAATGACTATATACAATATAATATACGACAGTTTTGCCAAACGTACTAAATGAGACCAATTACATTATAACCATATAGGTACCGATAATATATTTATATATTGTAAAATGTATTATTTATTTATTATTATTTTTAATGATTTTTCCTCGATGGTAGAGATTATTGCCATTGGTACGTGACACCGATAACGTTGCAACATCTGGAAACTTTGGCTCCTTCAAGACGAAATGAGTATAAACTCGAGAAATACAGTAGTTTTTTATTTATTTTTTTTACAGGCGGATTGAATCGATTCAGTTGGAATTTCAGCATGTATCGGGCAGGTGGTGAGGTTTTTTTTATTTTAGCATTGAACATATTTACAGACTTCTGGAATTTAGTAACGGCGATGCGATTTTGCATATAAATTTACTTTGATGCGGGTTGGGTTAGTATACGGAACATAGGCACAGTATTAAAATACAATTAGCACGTTGACGGGCAGTCAATGGTTTTTAGGATGCGATAGGACAGTGGCTGTTTCAGCAGTTGTACATTCCGATGACACACAAATTGGCATAACTGCTGTAGCAGCAGTCACGTGTATCATTATCGTAATAGGTCTTAATAGTGACTTAATAATAACCGTTTGGGCGAATCGGTATCAGACGTTCAGATATAGATTTTACACGTTTCGTTGTTGTTGTAAATACAATATTTATTCAGCCACGTGAGCGATTAGACTGGTAGAATTACAGTCAAGCGCGTAACGGCCTATAGGCGGTGCGTTATTTCATTGCGGGTATTGATGCCGATCGCCGCGGGTCCGGCGGAATCCCCGAAAGGTTGCGTGTTTACACGGCTGCGGCGGCGTGAGAGACGACGCGTTCGTTTATACGATGTGTATGTTAATAGTTTAATTAATTTTTTTTTTTTTTTTTACCTCGATAATCGCCGTAATACGAATCATCGCTATTAAATACGACGGGCGCGTTGAGATCGTACCACACCGTCGTCGGTCCGGTTATTTTAATTAAATTTACCGTGTTATTATCGTGTATCCCGTAATATAATTACTATTCGTATGGGCACAGAGGTATACGCATACGTCATAATATCGCGGCGCGAGTGCGCGCCAGCCGAAGCCGGCGGTCGCAGCCGCGGCGATGTTATCCTCCGCGGCAGCAGCTCACTCCCGTTTTACGATTTTTTTTAGCTATTTCCCGCCCCCCCCCCCCCCGCTTTCATGTTATTATTACAGGTGCCTGTAAATGTGCTTAATAATAATAAAAAAAATTATAATACTAAGCTATAATATTATACGCGATTTTATGTTATTATTCACGATATGCTTTATGTTATGTACAACGTGATTATATTATCGTACCGAACCAACGACAGGATGAACATTTTTTTTTTTTTTTTGGTTTTGATCGCGGTCCGTCGATTGTCTACACGGAGATTTTGAGTATAATCGATTTTGGTATCGTATAGTCGTTATAAATCGGCTTATTTACAATATTTTCACTCTTATTATTATTCCTCCGTATAGCAGTACATTTAGCCACATATATTTAAATTTTGGTCAATGGAGTAACTAAGGGTAAGGTGTCATCTAAAAACGGATTTACGATTTTTTTATGCTCCTCCTTATTCTATTAATATAAGGAATATGGGTAAATATTTATTAACATTATACCGAATTATATCCAATACCCTGTACGAAGTTATTGAGTAAATTTGATTTTGGTTTTTTTTTTTTCATCAGTCATTATATAGAATCATTTATTTAATGATCTAGTTTAAAATAATTTAGCAACTCACTTCAGTTTATATTCTGAGTGTAGCAAGGAACTGGTATTAGTTTTGAAGTTAATTAATTTTACTATGATGTGTTCTATTTTGTGTCTGTTAACAAATTGTCTTCTAGAAATCGTGCACTCGTCATCAACTTCAAGGGTAGTTTCTGCTAGACAATTTTAAATAGTCGGATGCATTGTGGTGGTCATTTTTTTATTTTTCTTGTAGTTTTATTTATTCAAAGTTATCGCGGTTTTTTACGACATTTTCACTGAGAGGGAGGTTACAATATCAAAGGAAAAATGTGTAGTACTGGACAAGAAACACAGCTATTTGTTTTATTAATTTATAGTTAATATTATAATTACAAAAAAAACTGAAATCTGACAAATTTGAACTGATATATTGAACGATGGTGTTGGCTGATAAACATTTCTTTTGGGCTATATTATTCAAATTATGTACCAAAATATAAATTTAAGATTATATTAAATTCTACGTCGAACTATTTTACCTGTTAAATTATGAGCATTGTATTGAACAATTACATATTGTTAACTATGTTCATTGTTCAAATACCAAATTTATCTTCTGAAAAAATATTTTTATACATGGAATATTGCTTTCAATGTCCACGGGTGTATAAGAGCGTATTTCGAATGATAAATATCATCTGGTGTTAATTCTTCTGAAATTTTTGTTCGAGAAGTTTCCTAGTTTTCTACGATATATTAAATTGTTTCCATTGCAGTACAACAACAAACTTTTAGGTAAAAGAGTTCCCTCTTAATTGTCCCTTTAATGCTTTGCTAAATATCTGTAGATAGTGTTTTGGATTAGTTATAGAAGGTATTAGAACTAACAAAAATATAGAAAAATTCTAAAAAAATAAGACGAAATATGCAATAAAATTCAAAATAAAAGTTTCATTTTTCAAGTATATATCTACTATACGAATCGAATTGTGTATTCGGAAAACGTTGTCTGGAAAAGGAACTCTTATTGAACTAGTAATCTAAATCGAACACAAGTATGCACCACGGAATGTTAGAAAAACAGTCCTATTTTTTCGTAAGAGTAATATCCCAGTGGTTTGGCCGAGCTCAGCTATAACGTCAAATAAACGGTTTACGATGTACGTACGGTATGTTTGTTCAAAAATAACACGATATATTTTCAATTATATAATAATTGGCGCAACACTGTCCTGCAACTACGGGACGACGAGCGAACCGTGACACGTGCACATTGTTTTAGTTTCGAACGGTTTTTTTTTTCTCGAAATTTTCAACTCTACACAGTAGAGTAACTCTACACACTGTTTTTTTTTTTTTTTTTTTTTTTTTTTTTTTTTTTTTTTTTTTGGTATTACAACTACCAGCTGCAACAACGGCGATGACGGCTCTTATATATATATATATTACTATAAGCAATACCGTATAATTAACATCTCCTCTTACACGCAGTTGATATAATATCCGTATACAGCGTAATAATAATACCGGTGCGTAGGCCTATATACAATAAAACGGCACTCTAGAGTATATCCGATTCGTGTATTAGGAGGCATACGTAATTTTATAAAATATCCGTGTACCGAAGGATGACCACCATATAATATAATAATTATTAAAACAATAGTTAATGTTTTTTATTTCATCTTTTTCGAAAATGACCGTTTTTATTCGTGCTCGTGTCTTTGTTCAGCACCTATACCCTTACACCAGCGGATCCCAAAGTGTCTTTTACAGGGGCACCGCGCCGTCGACCAGATAACTATGGTCCTAAAATATATTATGATTAAAGAAATAGGAATTTCAAACTTCCCCGGAAGGTATGGTTTTCCTATTTCGAATTTAGGGGGTATATAAATCCTAGAATTTTGATATAATTATAGCCCCGACCTACGAATTTATTTAAAGTAACCCCCAGACGGATATTCGGATCAAGTAAATCACAGCGGGATTTGGTGACAACAGTGTGGTTTTAATACCGACAAATTTGGCCCAGACACCCGCACAAGTCCCTTCCACAGTTGGGTATCATAAAATCCGTTCCCGTAATTTTTACGAGAATGATCATATAAAAATCACCACGGATAAAGTCCATCGGAAGAGACCAATAGTGTGGGTACAATAGTAACGAGAAAACCCATAATTTCGCCCCAAATACCCCGTGGTGACAAATGCGAACGCGAAAAACGATTTTACGCGGTCGCTCCGGAAGGAAATCCTTGAAATTATTATCGCATAATATCGGCGGTAATTGACCGTCATCGTCGTCGGTCGGTCGGTAAATTAATTAATTAATTAATTACATTTGGACCGGAGAGAACGAACGAACGAACGAAAAAAAAAAACTAAAAATAATAATAAAAAAATAACACGAAGACGTTCGGGCGGCGGCCTTGGGAGCACCGCAGCCGTATAATTTCCCTAACTGAGTGCGCACACAGAAATCACCGCAACACGCCATCCAACAATAATAATGTGATTATTATTATAATGATAGCGGCAAAATTAAACATTTTTTTTTTTTTTTTTTTTTTTTTATCTAATCAGATTAATTACCAACTCGAATTTAAATTAATTACGATTATTTATTACGTTTCGCTACGTCGTCGCCGACGTCTTTGTTCGTCTTTGTACAACCCAGCTGCCCACTCTCCCCACTAACCGCCGTGCCGCCAATTACCGCCCCCTCGGTTCCGTTTAATTTTATGACCGCCGTTTTATTATATTATTGCGGCTACTATCATATTATAATTATTACTATCACCACGAAAACTGCCGCTTGTGCGGTCCGACCTACGCGTACCTATCCGTAAGCAGTCGGATTGCGAAAAAAAAAAAAAAATCAAACGGACCGACCGGAATTTATTAAAAATATATTTCCGCACGGTCGCGTAACGTTTTAAATACGAAACGCGGACATTCCGTACGGTCTATTCCGCACTGTTCCACATTATCTAGATAAATCACCTAGACAATTAATTAATTGTCTTTTGTTTTATCTAGATAATTAAAAAATATCGGCTACCTTTTATCTTTATCTAAGATGAATTCTATCCGGATATAATCCAATCAAATTTATCCATAGATAAATTTTGTTATGTACAATTAACGATTTTCAAGCGTTGTATCTTGTCTGAAAGAACTTTGGATCTAACTGGTGCACTGGTGGTGGTCATTTTTTGATTTTCTTAATTATTGGGAAACGTAGGAAATACCGTACAATTTACGTTTTTTCTATTTATGATTTTTTTTTTTTTTTTCGTAAAATAATCGTAGAGTCCTAACATTTTCCTAAAAAACATTAATATTTAGTTCTAATTACAATTACTAATGGGTAGATTTTTTTTTTTAAATGTATTTAAAAGTATCAAATAAATAATGAACCTAAAATATATTCAACCCAATAATATTCAGTATAATCTTTAAATTGTAAACCCAATCCATAAAAATTTCAAAATGTAAAAAAACCTATGAAGAAAATATACATACTTAAATTATTAAGATTAAGTGTTTCATTATCTAGATAATTTACATTTTTAACTATCGTTTATCTTTTATTTTTATCTAGATACATTTTTAGTTTTCTTTGCCCAACACTTTTTACTATTATTGTTATATACACTCACAATTCATGATTCCCGCGCGTGTATGATTAAAATGATAATAAACATTTTATAAAGTTCGATAACTTATTTTTGTTGTTGCTATTGAAGCCTTAACTTAAAAAAAAAAAAAAAAAAGTTCGATAACATTTAAACAAATTCAGCAACTTGACTAAATTATACAAAGAAAATTAAATTCATTGACATTCTAACCCATTACCGACATCGTTTTAATCGATTGATTAGTCATATTTGTATGTATACGTGTACAACATTTCGAGCAAATTACTACTTCTTATTTCATACTTTGACAGAACTTATATTAGTGGTAATAATATAACGATGCACGGCACCCTCCTTTTAGATTTGAAATGTAAGACGTCACTGTTATAAGCGGGAAATTGAAAAGGTAGGATATAGAAAGTAATTTAATAATTTATATCTGTATGCAACGATAAATCATTGATAACGACAAAACGATTCTGAGCGAAGTTCGGTCAGTCGTATTTTATAAATGCCGTAATTTTTACGATTTTTATAGAAATTTACACGTTAAACGCTTATACAAAAAGACTACTACTGTAAAGTAGTAGTCGATTTAATTTTTGTGTTCGCTACTACGTAAAACTTATGATGAATCTTGTGTGAAATTTTCAAGCATTTCTGCTTTTGGTCAATACAATTTTATCCATATAAAACCGAATAAAAACTAATAAAAAAAAAAAAAAACCGATATTTCAAACGCCTATATAAATAGCTCAACAATTGCCAGACTTTATATAAGCCCCCTTTATATCTCGGGGCTAATATAAATGTTCTGTGAAAACGTCAGGTTTAAAAATTAGAGTCCACTAGTGTTTTGGTAAATACGTTGATAAATATTACCGAATTTTCAACTCTTTTATTCGATTCTGAGCAAAAAAAAATTCAAGTATGCCATAGTATAGTACAAATTATTAATTTGATTTGATTTCCAAGCATTTTATATTGAAGTCTAATTTAATGATCAATGGACATAGTAAAATTATTTTTATTTAAGTTAGATATTATCTTTGTAATTATGTCCATAGGGAAACACTGTTCTAGCGCACTGATTCGGTGTATGTATATTGCATAACTGCAATTATTCCAGGCACTATAATATAATATATTCAAAACGATATTTCTTTGTTCTGGCATTAACTTAAAATTGTTATTAACTATGTTACGTCGTGTTATAACAATGTTCTTAACGAACGATGTTATATTAATAAAAAATAAAAAAAGTTTTGAGTAAATGTTATGCGCTTCGAGCAATAGGTACGAGTCACCACTGAGTTTGACTAAGATGTGTTTTTGTTGTTTATTTTTTAAAAAATGCCAATTTCTCTTTTGGCGGTACATTGTCGGAACAATTTTTTTAAAACGATTTACCTAAACAGATAATAAACGACAACATACCGGTGTTTATTAATCGTTGGTTTTTGGGTTGGTCTGATAGCTATAAGCACGACCCATACTGATACCAGTTAACCGAGCTCTGCTCAGAAACGTTTGTTGATTGCGGTGATTTATCGTTGCTCTCGGTGTGTAAACTAAAACTAAATTAGCCTGCGTAACACCAATGCCTTGCCGGCTTTCCGGCTACAACAGTGGACTATAAATCGAAACCACTCGTGTACTTGCATACTATTAGTATACGTTTAATATGAATTAAATACCGATATTTCATTGAGTATTTGTGTTTTTAACGTTTTACGTATAATAATATTATCTTCTCTCGATATTTGCGCAATAACATCCGAGTGTAATAATCGTTACTATAATACACTCGTGCAAAACAAAATGTGCAGATTAACCGTTTTTTGCTTTGCACTACACACCAGTTAACGAGTCGTGACACACGTTATCGGTTATCTGTATTATATACATCGACACACACCGCGTATTTACAGGCAATAAAGATAAAATCTTAATACGACGTGAATAATATGTGGGCCGTACGCCTATTTAGCAGTCCCAATGACGCGCGAATCGTATTTAATTTTGTTTTTTTCTCTCTTTTTACCTTCTCAGAAATACCTCAACGTTATTCGGCCCAACACCCGCGGCCCTAAAAAAAAATATAAAATAAACTTATACGAAACATATTACAATATTATATTATTCGTTCACAACAATGCCAATATTGTATGCGCGGTATACTGCGGGCGCGCGCGATCGTATCTATTAGAGATTTTCGAATATAAGATTTGATTATTATTATTATTATATTTTTTTTTAGTCGCTCGTAAATTTATATTTATCTATAACACCAATACGAAAACGATCCGTTTTGCCCGTGGTTTTCGAAATCGTAGTTCTAGGCGGTCGTGTTCGTAACTATATACATTATATACTATGATATAGTATAATATTATAATGAAAGTTACGGAACGTGTAATAATCCGTCCGTATCGTGTAGCCGGTCGCACCTGTTTTGGGTGTACGTCCAAATGTCCAGTCGAAAACGAAAGTCGGGTATCCGCGTGCAACGCCGCCGTATACATAGTGATGGTGGTCGTGCCCCCGTGTGTGATCATGTGAAATGCCTGCCGTATCTCGCACTCTTGTAAATTGAAAAAAAAAAAAAAAAAAAAATTAATAAAAATGTTCAACAATTTTTCCAAAATTCCAGTGCGAGCGCGCATTGTGCACATTTATAAAAACAATCCAGACGTACTTCGCACCGTGGGTGGGCCCAAGTGCTACCGTTCTACGCCACGGCGAGCCGATAATAGTGGGCCCCGGGCATGGTACTCACCTTATCGGTCACCCGAGTGAACTGTGAATAAGTAGTATTTGGTAAACTGAAAATCATTAAATCGATCGTTTCCGAGGTCTTCGTAATAATGTCTATGGTCGAAAAAAAAAAAAAAAATACCTACTAAACGATTTTTAATTTAAAAATAACTGTTTAATAATTCTTTGCTTAGGGTTTGAAACAATATGAGTGCGAACACATTAAAATGTCGTCTCGTGCCGCGATAAATCCGAGGACCTAACCTAATCGGGAAAATAAAACACAGAAACATAATTTACAGGAATACAGGATATATATATATATATATTGAAAAAAACGATAAAACATGGAATATTATACAAAACGGGAATAAATAGGACATTTATATATACATATTATGAATATACCGGTGGTTATCATGACCGCACACTTTTTTGTCTATTATAGGTATACCGCACACTTTTATAATTTTCAGTTCTAATAATAAAAATATCAATTTAAAATTAATATTTTTAAATAGCACAATACTTTTCACGAATATTAATTCGTGAAAACCGGCCAACATAAATATCATATTTAGTGAATTCGTGTCTTTGGAACAGTCGACATGAATGGCGCATTATTTCAAGTGTTTACGAATAATAAATATGCTCGATCGATAATATCTATAAGTCATTATAAATCGTAGACGTAATAAAACCGGCGATATAGTGTGGCCGGTGCAATAAAAAATCACAAGTCGATAGTATGCCATGATAGGCAAAAGTTGGGGGATAGGGTATCCCTAAGTATCATCAAGTAATATACATAAATGGTATAGGATGTCTAAAATAAATCTTAAGCACTTGGGTTGTGCATGGTAAGAATATTTTTGCAAGCGTGGAGAGCGCCTTTGGTACCACAAGCACCATACACAAAGAGGCTGAGGGGCTGAAGCCCTTAATGAGATCTATAAGACCGGGCTCAGTCCCCCAACGGTTCTTATTTAAAAAATCATTCATATCTGCCGCGTATTTCCACAAAACATTAGCTTTATTTTCAACATGATTAACTAAGAACCGTTTTTAATCATATTGATAGAACATATGTATAGATTTTATATGCAACTAACGAAATTAAAAATAGATAGATAAATTGTTTTAACTGTACAAGAATATCTAAAATAATGAGCCCCCTATGATATTTAAAAAACCTGGCGTCTATGATGGGTACAGTGAAAATATTCTAAAATTATGTGGAATTTCGGCCCACGAACCAAACTCGTACACATTTACAACGTATTTAATATATAATTAATATATATATTAATTTATAATTAATATATTATTTAAAATAATATATTATAAAATATATTATTTTATAATTAATATATAATTAATATAATATATAATTTATAGATTAAAATCCTATTAGTATTTATAATAGAATAACTCGGACAATTTTTGTTCAAATTTCGATTACAATACGTCCAGTGACGTATTTTGGAAGGTTGCCCTCCATGTCTATCTCCCAACTTAAAAAAAAAAAAAAATTGAAATAAAAAAATTATAAATTTACCAATGTTTAATATTAATAATATAAGAAGGTTATTTTTAAAATAAATGTTAGTATTCAGTATTAAGTATTAACCTTCAGCTAATCTATTACACTATAAACCAGAGTTTCAAATGTAAAATTACTTGTCAAGTGTTGACATAGTAATTTGAAAAAAAAAAATAGTAAGTTCAATGTCTTTCTTTGTCAGTAAATAATTCTAAAAACTGGTTTTTTAAGCGTCTTAACATTTTAGACAACCCCCACCCTCCCCGAAAAATCATCCAAAATACGCCACTGATAACCTAACTTAAGCGTATTCACGTCCAAATGTTTAGAAAAATCGTCCGATTCATAAATTTACATTAAAACATGTAGTAGGTTCTCGTTTTTGAAAAACCAAAGACGGCATCGTCCACAACTAGAATGCTATGAAAATTCCAATAATTCGAAAATATTGTCTTTTGACTACTCTTAAAAATGCCCAAAAATCAGAATTTGAATAGAATATGCGTATAATTCAACCATGCAATCTTGATTTCATTTCGAGAATAGGAATCTAGATAGAAAAAATAAAAATCCATATTGTACATTATTCATTTTGTCGTCTAACAAGACGCGTATATTTTTGTTAGTAACGTTATATTATATTTTATAAATCTATACACGGTCACTTGTCACAAATGTACGAAATGCGATATTGGCAAAAATGAATACGACAACCGGCACGCCGATGAGCCGAAGTTTAATATTTCGCCGCCTGGACCGCGGTCCCAGACTTTTACAGCAAATGTACGCGGACATTCCGAACACCCTGTACATTATAATTACACACCGGTTACCTATAATATTTTTACGGACGATTATTTCGATGATTGACCCCCCCCTCCGCCCAGTCCCGCTTTCGACGTCCCACGAACCCGCCGCACGTTAATACACGACGTTATTACCCACAATAATAATAATAATAATAATAATAATATTAATATAATCTACGGTAGTAGTTGTTTTGGCCGGCGCGCAGTCGGCGGTTATTAAAATATTAATCGAATTTAATAATATTTTCTCGCGGCCCGCCGCCGCTCCCAAGACACACACACACGCACGCACTGACGTTCATTACACACGCACACGCGTATTTTATATTATGTGTATATAATATTATTATTCCGTTCGCCTAGCTCGCGCGCGCGCGTGTGTGTATTATACCGGCGCGTAATTTATATTTAATGCCGCTGCCGAGTCGGTATAATAATAATAATAATAATAATAATAATATGACCGGGCCGTCGTGTGCACGGGACGCGCGCCCGGTCGGCCGATATGTCGTGGTTATTATTATTATTATTATTATTCTACAACGCGTACGTATCGGTTGCAGCGGCCGAGCGCACGCGCTAATCGATTTAGCCGGCCGGTTAGTTAGCCGCCGCGGTCTCGATCCCTCGATCCTCCCGATCCTCCCGATCCTCCGCGTCGCCGGCCCCTCGTAGTCCTCTCTTACGGTCTCCGTCACACTCTCCGGCTCTCTCTCGCTCGCTCTCTCTTCCCCGTCCCGATCACAACTCGGCTCGTCGTGTACGCAACACTATAATATTAGACGCGCGCCGCCGCGGTATCAATCCGCAATCGTTGCCGGTCATTCCGTCGTCGTCCGTCATCGGATTTACATAAAATTATTATTTATGTACTATTTGTATGTACGCGCGCCCCTTCCCCCCTCCCCCCCACCGTATACGTATACGCGCACAACATTATTATTATTATTATTATATATTAATATTATATAGGCCGCCCCGGGCCAATGTAATTTAGACGATGATTAATAATATTATACGACCGCGACGAAAAAAAAAAAATAAAAAAATACCGTATACGGAAATTACTAAATATCATTAAATAACGACCGCGTAATAACAATAATAATAATAATAATAATAATAATACGACGAGCAGTGCGTCGTATAATAATAATAATAATACAATATGCGCAGTAATAAATTCAATTATACATTATTATAATATTACGTGTACGACCGGACAAACGATATTGTGTAGGTATATAATATAATACGTTCCGTCGCCGGTATCTCGTTATTATAATAATCTATCGTCGGATACGGCGGATATTTTATGGCCGTTGGATTGAGCGTAGTATACCGTGATCGCGATACCCATTACGTCGATACGGCAAAACTTCGACAAAAAAAAACTGAAGAAAAAAAAAAAGGCCAGTCCATTATTACGTCAGCAAAGTGGGCGGTAGGGGGGGCGCATTGGGAAATCTCGAACCGACACAGAAGCTTGAACATAGACTGTGACATTTTTACCGTTGGAGATTTCGTTAGAATTCTAGGTGGTTTCAGTTCAATTTTGCCGTTCTTGCGAGTTTTGTTCGAGAATTTGCCGTTCAAGGTTTCGGCTGTTCAAGATATCGAAGGCCGTTGGCGGCGCAATGTTAACAGTTTTCGACGAGACCTTTCCAAACAAATTTGTCGGCCATAACAGTCAAAGAAATGAGTAAATTATCTCGCGGCGCCACTGATAAGGTACGATGGAGAGATGAATTTAATTTATATCTGTATACGCAACGGTCGAAAAACGATTCCGAGTTTTAAATTGCTTATACGATTTTCATTAAAATGTGAATTTTAACCTAACCTAACCTAACCTAACCCATAAAGTGTCTACGGATTTTCGATATTTTTACACGGTCAAAATACAATTTATGATAAACCTTATGTCAATTTTTCGAGTATTTTGGAGATTTTTTTTAATCCACATAAAACCGTAACTAAACATTTTAAAATAACTACAAATAGGTAGGCTGCTCAAAAATTGTAACAATGTTTTAAGCATTTTACCACGTTACAACAAAAATCAAAATCGAAAATAACAGATAACTCTTATGGCGAATTATTAATGTTTTTTCACGGTTTTTCACTCATTATAATGAAAAATACAAAGAAAAAAAAATAATCTCCCCGATGCACCGATGACAAATTTCATACAAGAAGCTGTAAAAAAGTGTGATGTTGACGATCGGAGTAAGATTTCCAGTAGAAATGTCGTTTATGATTAGAAAAGTGAAAAAACACACATTGTAAAACCAATACGTTCCCCCGCTGGGAATTTAAAAAACAAAAAAAATAATAATAACAATCTTTACGTACAACGGACTAATTGTATATATTATAGTTTCTCAAAAAAATGGCATAATCAGCATACAGTTGTATAATTTCGTCATGTTTTAGGAATAATAATAACTAGTTTTCGAGACTATTCGAATGAAATATAATTATTGGACACACTCAGTTCTCCGCGGGCTCCTCCGGACAAAAGAAAAAAAAAAAAAATGAAAAAATATCGCTCTCGGCGGCATAATAATATTTAGACACGCGTTGCACACGGTAATTATTGCAGTTTTAGACGAGGACGAATCGCGTCGTAGGTATTAATTTTCTTCTTCTATTCGTAGTTATATATTAATATTAGTTTTTAACCTACGGTGATAGTATAGTGAGTTGTTGAGAGTGTTTAAAAAAAAAAAAATATTGACGTTTTTTTTTCGGCCGCGATTAATGCGTGTAATTTTTTTTTTTTTTATTTTTTTTTTTTATAATTGCGCCTCGTATACCTACAACTGTAGCGCTTTGTATAGGAAAGGTGTATTATTAAATTCAAACGAATAATACCACGAATTATTATTATTATTGTATTATGTATACCTATATAGTAAACACATATTTATGATATATGTATGTACTCGGAGTGAACACTCGTAACTGTTGAGGTTGCACATTTTAATTTTTTTAATTGGCTTGGACTTGCGGAGTCGAGTATTACATTACGGTGTATACACCGGGCCATAGGCTAATTTGCGCTAAAGGCCCGCGGCTAATACAGAGAGAGATAGAGAGGGATAGAGTGAGAGAGAAAATAGAAAAAGAAAAAAACCAGTTTCTTTATTAAGTAGTAGTAAAAAAAAAAAATAAAAATAAAAATCAAAATCAAAAAAAAATCTAATTAATAATTAATCACCGTCTCGGTATTAATGGTTTATCCGCATTTCGTGGGATGGTGTTTACTACGCGTATAAATTAGCACTTATTCCGCGGTTTTTAGTATAGACGTTTAATATTATACATATGTATACACTTTCATATTATTATATTATATTAATACTGCGGTTTTATTAAAAAAAATATATATATATATATTGTATGCATTATTTACGATACACGACGACTGCAACATTCGAGTTCGTTAACGTGCAAGATTCATGAAAAGATTTTTTTTTTCTTTATTTTTCTCTTCCCGACATGTTTTAAACGTAAACGATGGATCATTTATTGTTGCGGTAGTAAAATTTATAACCCGGTAAATCGGGGTTATTGAATGGGCTCCCAAACTTGGGTAGTCTATATTTTTGCTTATTAAATTGGCTCCCTAAACTTGTATTTTATAAATACATTGGTTATCAAAATTGTTGATTTACTTTCCCTAAAATACGAACGCAACAGTTTGAAAGCGAGTTCACGTATACTTTCAACAGCTTTTATTTTAAGTCCATTCCTAATAATTTGACGTTCGAGTTTGTTTTCTTCGTCTGGATCGTGGTTATGATTAAGAACAGACATTTCCCACACAACATTTTTGTTGTCGCAAACTTTCAAGTTAGCTTTGCATTTAAACCGTATTAATGAATTTCGGAGATATTTATGATTGCTAAAATTATATTTATTCGCTATTAAAATCAACTTCGTTTTTACTTTTCAATTTTTCGACGGAATTAATTTTAAGCACTCAATATCTAAAACTATAGGTATACGAATACAAACGAGGAACTGCGGTTTTATTTCACCATACGATCCATATCAGTGAAATATCTAATATAGTACAATTGTGACCGTTGAACGCGTTATCTGCTCGACGATTAGATAATTTCCGAAAAATATTAATTTCACCTACTTTTTCTACTTTTATATTTGGAGAATCAAATATTATTGGGAGCCAATTCAACAGTACGGTTCTTGCGGAGCCGGGTAAATAGACCGGAGGCTGAACATACTTTGCCGCTGTTGTAGGCGGGACGTTAAGTAGGTGGTTATAGGATAATTTAATTAATAAGCAACGATATATGAAAGCGATCGAAAAACGATTCTGAGCGGAGCATGGTTATTGGAGGTATGTATCAGTCGTCATGTTTATTTCCCTTGTATATAAGCCAAGGTGACTCAGATAAATGGACAAACGTGTAAAACCGGCGGGACGTAATTTTGTTGTCGGTTTTTATTTTGTGTTGAAATTCGTAAGTTAGTTAAATCGTATTTAGAAATATCGAAAAATCGTTCGAATAGAGTATACCGTCGGGCGGAAATTCCGTATTATTTATGGTACCGCGTGAAAAAAATCGGAGCGTATTTACCAACTGAAAAAGTTTAATCCGCGAAAAAAAAAAATTATAATATATTTTAGTAAAACTATATAATAGTTTCTCTTATAGCTACACTCGGGGTATAAAAAACGTATCAAAACCTGACAATATTGCTCGTTGTATATAAGATGCACGATTTTGATTTATTTTAAAATCTACATTATATTATTATATTTTATTTGTATAATGTTTTTTTTTTTTTTTAATTAACGTGCGTATATATTATATTAAAGAAATGTATATTATAATAATTGCGTTTGCTAGGGACACCCCGAGGCACATTCTCTCTGTGTGTATATACGGTATTCGGTATTATTTGCAACTGTATAATTATTATTAGTTAAATCAGTAAGATTATAATAATGACAGTGAAGTGAAGGTTTAATAAAAAAAATAAAAATAAAATAATAATTTGTATCTATCTATCCGTCGCTATTTATACATGTAATATAATTGATTTTAATGTCTCGTGGCCGTTTTATTTAAAACGTCTGTTTTGTCCGTTTTTTTTTTTTTTTCAACCGTGTTTGTTAATTAATAATCAATATATTATAATATAATTATACATTTAATATATATAATATTTTTGTCTATAAAAAAAAAAAATATAATATTAATAATTTTGTTAAGAATATATATAAATTTATATTATTCATCGTATACAATACGTAGGTACAGACGAAAGAAAAAGAAAATAAAAACCGTAGGTAACATATATCATAATAAATTATAATGAATTATAGGTTAGTAGAAATAACGCTTTAAATTATATTAAAAAAAATTGTAGTAGTATTTCATGTTTATAATACTTTTATTGATGTAACGAAATAACAAACTATAAATTATACCCTTGATGTTGGTAATATTAGCATTTTACGGTAATTAGTCTAGTAATATTTTATTACGTTCGAAAAATAATAACAATTTCATTTAAACGTGTTTTTAGATTCGTATCGCGGCGAACATCAGTGGCTATTGTTTTTACACCGGCGTCCGTTTTTTTTTTTTTTTCTCTGTAAACATGATTTTTTATTTTTTTTTTTTGCTTTTTTTTACCTGTGTCCGGCCAACGGTAATTGTTCCCTAAAAACCTCGCGATGGGAGTTATAGTCTATACATTAAAATATATTATACGGTATACACTGCAGTGATTGCACTCTTCTCATCGCAGTCTGTCGTCGGTTAGAATCGGATTGTTCGGATCCCAACGATTTAATAGTCCCGTTAAAAACGCACGTAATATATTTGTGTAAACGATCATAATGTATTCAAATATGAGTATGTACTTATAAACTAAGTTTTGACTACTATTATTAAATACAAGTTGCTAAAATGAGATTTTTAACGATAATATCCAAGTACTTAAAATGTAGAATTTACATTTATATGTACATTTTTATCTACCTGAATCTAATCATACAAGTATGATTGGATCCTGGATAAGGATAAGAATCGTTATATTTCACTCCTCCCCCCTCCTTGAAGTATACACCATATTATGTGAACATATATTATAATAATATATACACAATCATTTCAACTTTTTAAAGTTTTCAAGATGATAAACTTTGATTTCATTGTTATCACGGATGACAACTGAATTACAGTATTTGCATATTTGTTTTGGTGGGTCCTAAAGACACCTATAAGTAAGCTACACATTTGTTTCAGATAACCAACAAGTAAAATTCGACATTTTTTTATTGTATATTTTTGCATATTTCGAAGTTTCGACTGTCATTTTCCTACTTGTATTGTCACTTAAAAGAAAAATTAAAGTTATTTAGAAAATCTTTTCATTGTATTATTTAAATTATAATTATGTTAACGCTTACCGAGCTTTAAAGGTCTGTAAACATTTAAAATTATTTTAAATAAAATGTATATAACTAAATGATTTTTTTTTTTCACATTCAATAAACTTTTTTTTTGTATATATTTAATTGTTTTTATAAACGTTTTTAAGAGCTAGTCTATTACGCTCGTAACAACGTTATTGTAGAGCTACAATAGTAACTCAAGCCATACTAATTATTATTAGAAAAAAAAAAAAAAAAAATACAAAATGTTTAACCGCCAAAAGTACGATTTATTAATACGATTTATTCGGAAACAACTGAACACCGTGTTGTGTTTCGATATAATAATATTATACGAAATATATAATGGTCATTCATTGACGACGTCCTGCAACGTAGTAAAATTATTAAAAACAATAATATCCCATTGTATACAGAAATAATGACCCAACACGATCGAAAATTCAGTCTGTTGGCCGTTAGTTACAGTTAACCGACAATAGGACCTCACTATTTTTCTTTATCTATACCCTGTTGTGTAATTATAACGTTATAGCTTTCGTTTTCTCCGTATACGTATATATTAGATTGTGATTTTTTTCATGCATTATGCAGTATTTTTTTTTTTTTGCTATGAAATTCTCAACAATTTACCCCCGTAAATGCTTTTTTTGAATTGATTTTTTCCGAAAATAAAAATTTCTGAGCGAAAATTCTTAAACCTGTAATTTGTTTAGAATACAGGCGATCCCAGGAGTTTTTTTTCCGGTTGTATCAAAATAATTTTCATATTTGGAACTACAAACATATCATTGAGTAATAAAATAATTATTATTTACACGGTGGCACCTATAATATTTAAATGGTGTATATAGATTGTAAATGCAGTAATATTGTGTTCAAATCAAAAGACATTGATATCAAACGATAAAATCATTGCTAACGAAAAACGATTCCGATTTATACGTTATTCAACAAAATTTAAACTTTGTAAACGTATAATTTTTAATTTTTATTGGGAATCAATAATAACGGTTACAATAAGCACATGCGCGTAATTTATGTACAAGAGACGAAAGCTTGAGGAGAAAAGCTACTCAGCAGTAACACTCAGAGTAAACGCATATAAAAAAAAAGAATTGTTGCATTACCCTTAACTTTTTTTCTTTTTACTATTATAAGTACAATTTTTGCCGGGCCAAAAAATAATTAAACTTAATCGCAAAATACCTTGATTTTTACGATTTCCGTCAATATTTTAACTTAAAACGCTTATCAAAGATGTTTGTTTTTTTATGGCCAAAGGAACAACTTATTAAGTTTAGACAAATTTTCGAGCATTTTTGAAAGGCCAAAAGATTAAATCCACATTAAACCAAATAAAAAATAAAAAAACTTGATCATTTATAATGGCTGTAAATAGCACAGAATTGACCATGTCTAGAAATGGGTAATATAAAATTATTCAGTAAAAATGGCAAGTCTCTACGGTTATTTTTAACCGAATTATAAGCATAAAAAAAACAAAATCGAAAATAGTAGGAAACCGTCATTGCGTAAATATTTCCGTTTATTCTTCCATTATTAATAAAACTATAATTATAGTGCAGTTTTACTGTACATATTAGTTGATTCAAAATTAATGAACCTCGAGTACTTAAGGTAGATTTAGTTTTATTAATTAAAATATAAATATAATGAGAAATTCTAAAAAAAAAAAATCCGGTTTAATTTTTCTTCGACACTAGTTTATTATTGTTCGATAACGATTACATTAAAAATACAAATATATATATATATATATATATATATGTATAAAAAAATAAAAATAGTCGGCAATAAAAAACAAAAATTATACAAATTAAATTTTGCCGGCTAACAATTCAGCGGATTTGCCAATTACATCTACGTAATGCAAATGTTCGCGTAGATTACTATCAATTGAAATTCTAAACGAAATCGGAAAGGCGTCGCTGCTGGACATCAGCATCGTTGTACTCAAATAATAATAATAATAATAATTCTCTTCGCTATTTACAATTTCAAAAATCCCATTTCTGCTCGTTGCTGTATACACGCTTATTATTATACACATTTATGTCGGCACTTTGGACGTGGATCGTTATAGTCGAGATAGTAAATTATTTTACCGTTGGACGACCGATTTCGTTACAATACACGTCTCCCGCGCGACCGCGAGCGCGCGCGCGTGTGTAATGAACCTATACGGCGACGTCCGCCCGCGTATCGTACACGCGGACAACAATATACGAGACCTACGAGGCTCGTTTAATTTAAAACGATTAACGTTTTTTTACACGCGTAATAATAATATAATGTATAAATATCAAATTGTGATCTCGAAGAGACGATCCGCCCCGGCCGCCGCGCCGTCATCGTTTATTGTCCGGCGCGCGGCCGCGACGTCAAAAGTTCCCGACAAATAATATACGGCGCGAACGAGACCGGGTTGTACAGTATTAGTAAAAATTATAAAAATAAATAAATAACATCAACACAATAGCTACCGTAACGAGCGCGATGCGCTCGCCGGCCGAGAAAAAAAAAAAAAAGAAAAAAACGATTAACGAATCCCGAATATTATTATAAACAGCGAGCGTGCGCGACGTCATCGACCCCGACGGGCGGTAAATAGAAAATAACTACCAACTAATAAGTATGTACTTATATTATTATTATTATTATTATTATTATTATTATTAATATCAGTTTGTCTCCTCTATACGCGCCGTTCGGTCAAAAATCGTATTTAAAACCGTTCAAAATGACCTTGTTTAGGGGAGGGGGGCGCGTTAAGAAAATAACGCAAATGTAAACGTTCCAGGAAATATTTAAACAGAAAGTAAGACAGACGGAAAATAAAATATAATCGGAAAGTATAATCGCGGAAAGTAGAAATCCAAAGAGTAGTGGCCCGCCGCGAGATATAATTGACAATCACTTTCCGCGGGGGAATAACGAAGGGGGATTCGAAAGGAGGTTGAAAAACCGAAAGAACCAATAAAGAAGAATTATAAAACTATTGATTGGTAAACGACTGAGGCGAATAAACGGCGAATAGTCCACCTTTCGTCCCAAACGGGGCTGTGTTTAGAAAATAAATTCTATCGGAGCGGGGAGGCACAGTAATATGTACAATTATATTCACTGTTTTAAAAATTGTACACTTTGTATATTGTGTTTCAAAAAAATCGTTTATCGTGACCTCTAGTTCTAAACGATAATCACGAAAAACTCGATTGTTTAGTTAAAGATAAGTTTTTATACTTAATAAATGTAAATACTGTATATCAGACTACACAATGATATAGTAGGTATTTGATAAAATACATAAATAGGTCATAAAAACACTCCCGCACTTCAACACGTAATATTATGGAATCGTTTCGGAAATGTGACGATCAGTGTGGTTAGGTTTTAAGGGCTATAAGGGCGGTTTTGCAAAGAATTCGCCCACCACAAATAAATGATAATTCAGTTGAGAAAAAAAGCAGACGCTTAACGAAAACGTGGAAGCCATTTAGTGGTGATTTTATAAAATGATTAAATCATCGGCATATTTTGATGTGTTCACCAAGTGTCTCATAAAAAAAATGAAATATTGGTTTTAGACTAAGGTTCAAAATCCCGACAGATATCATGTTTACTCCGAATTCATTTGTTAAACCATAGCATAAATTTGAATTACAATCCTATAAATTAAATACTTTCTCGTATAGGTAGAGTCATAATTGAATATTTCGATATTGGTCAAACGTAACCTCAAAATTATAACCAGATGCTAGAAAGAGGAACGTCCTAAGAGGTATAGAGATACCTCTCTCTTCTTAGAGAAAAAAAAATCACGCTATCCAGCGTAGAGTCAATATGAGCGGTGGTCTATTTCGCACAGTTGAGTAAAAGTTCGCGTAGTATTATGTAATTAAATTTGTATAGTTTGTACATTTAAAGTTGAATTTCGTTAAAATCGCAATACCGCCGATATAATTCGCTTACAAAAATTTGCAGGTATTCCTACGTGAAAGTGGCGCAACCAGGATATTTCCAACGGGAGTGTCTCTACAGTTTGTTCGGTTGAAAAGTTAATGATTATAGACTATCAAATTACTACTATTTAACATGTAATATAATATCATATTATTCATCATCCCTACCACAATAATTATATCTGAATACGTCACCGGTGTCTGTTTGCGTTCGATAGACTGAAAAACGTATACCACATATATTTAGACACAAATCGCATACAATATTTTAGTAACGGGACGGTCATCGAGAGAAATGTCCATGAATGCAGTTCAATGGCGGTGTCCGGGGACACCCAAAACAACCCTCTTGGTCGCGCCACTGCCTACGACGCGCGGCCGCCATCCGGAGTGGTTGGTATACGACCGGAGACGTCCTCTCGACCGTCTTAACCTTACTGGTACTCCACAGAGCCGCGGTGTGCGCATTACACGAATTTACCAATACCGATTTTATATTATTATTATTATTATTATTATTATCGCGTCCGCACGGCGTAGTCACTTGTATTATTTTATTACGTACCCACCTACTTACCTACCTATATTTTTAAATTATAATATATGTTCCACGGTCGCGCGAGATCGAACGTCCGCGTGCCGACCCGTGGACTACGCCCAATTCCCTATACACCCGTATAACGTTCGGAACCGAATTTCATTAACCGGACCCGGCGACGACGATAGTGGGGAAAAAAAAAAATAATAATAATAATGGAAAAAATATTAGTAGCGCGTAGACGCGTATAATACTATCTGGCCGCGGTACCCGTATAATAATAATAATATTACATATACGACCGAGTGGGCGGAGGGTAAAAGAAGAGGAAAAGAAAAGAAAAAAAAAAATTAAAATTAACCGTCTAATACTCTATAATGGGTAATAACGAAGTTATATATATATATATATACGGATATAGACGAGAGATGATAGACGCGCGCGCGGCTGCCAGAGAATAAACGAGTTTCGCCCGTCGTCTTCGTCTTCGTCGTCTTCGTCTTCGTCGTCTTCGTCGTCTTCGTCGTCGTCGTCGTCGTCGTCGTCATCATCGCCGTCGTCATCGCCACGGTCCTCGCCGCCGCCGTCATCGTCGGTCTTCTCGCGTCTTCTCGTCTTGCGGGTCCCGGCCGCCGCCGGCATCCTTCATTACCATAATAATATAATAAACGAAAATATTATAGTAATATCGCGCCAGACCCCGGGTACGCGTATAATATTATTATTATTATTATAAATATACCTAACCTATAATATATAATGCGTTTATATTTTTGTAATTTAATTATAATCACGGACGAGGCGCGGCCGCGGCGGATACTCGTTAGCGTTTCCAACAAATTAACCGACACCACCACCGCCGCCGTTGACCTTGGCCCATAATTACTATACAGGTATACTTACACACACACACACACACAATATTATACGGCATCACGTCGGGTTGTGATGCGAGCGGTAGCGCGGCCGCGGTGTGGGAAATTTAATTAAAATTAAAAAAAAAAAAAAAAAAATAATAAAAACCGTCGACGACGATCGTTTATTATAATATTATTATCGTCGTCGTTGTTATTATTATTAGTTTTTGCTGAGGTCGGTACGCGGGCGACCGGGACGCAGGGCTAGCAGCGGTACTCGAACGCGGGATGGTCCCTAGCTAAAGTCTTGCGTCATTTCAATACTACATCTGATCTGATTTGTAAAAAGATGTAGTATTTTTTAGCAACAACCCGAGAAATCGTTGGCCGGCCCGAGACTAATCGGTTGCCAATTCGTTTATATATATATATATATATATATATATAGTTTGTTCAAAAATTTTTCAGCGTCTGTTCATGGTTTCTGTGAAACTTACCGAGCACATTTCTAAAATCGTTTCTTTGATTTGACGATACGGATATTTTTGTAAATTATTTATTTGGCGATTCCAAAAGAAAATCAAACTTTACGAGTTTTTTGGGGGCGTTTGAAAGGATTTCCCACTACATTTCGACGGGCCAAGCGAAATGCCGCGATCCTCTACCAACAAAGGGTTAATGAAATCACAATCAAAGACAAAATCATTGGCAACCCCCCCCCTCAAAAAAAAAAAATAAATAAATAAAAAAATGCATGTCGAGTCATTTTTCTTCATCCAAAAATCGCCAAACGTGAAAATCATAATTTAAAACAAAGTTCTGTTACATCAAATCAAATAAGATTATAGAGAATTTACAAAAAACAGATGTGCTCTGCAGGAATTTTCACAGATACCAGCGATGTCAATCCGTGATGACGTGTAATTCAAACAGACCCGCAAATTTTTTACCTCACCTCATATACGTACGGTTTTATTTATGTTTGCAGAATATAATCCAAATTATTTTATACTCAATCATCATCATTTCGTCTTCTTAATCTAGCCTCTACTATTGAATTATAGACGTAGAAACAGTTTTAGACAAAACTCTCAAAATTACACCCGACTTATTAAGAGAAATGACACTGCTCGACATTGCATAAAACTTACGTGTTGTTGGAGGGGTATTTTACATTATCGTCTAATTTATAAATACATGCCGATAGAGAATTGAATTTGACGCCAACAAAAAAACGATTATAGCTACTATTTTAATATTATTTATTGATTTTTTGATACCTATTATTATTTAGGTAGGTGAATTTTTTTTCGGATGGTCAATCAAAAATTATAAAACAATACGTAAAGAATTTGAAAAAATAGTACTGGGCCCCCTGATACCCGAAGGTTTCCCGGTGCGCCCAACCAAATGGACGCTTCATTCTCCACGAGGGGAAAATTATATAAAAATTGCATTTTTGTTATACAAATATACGTAAAAAACAAAAACAAAAATGTTTATCCTAATTTCTTTTCGACAACCTTTAGAATTATAATATCTTGATGAACAATACCAAATGGCTATATAATAAGCTAAAACAATTTGTCTACAACTAATGAACTACAACAATTGCCAGAATGTTTTTAACATTTTACCACTCTAGAAATGGGAAAGTAAGCATAAGTATTTGGTGAAAATGTCTCCTATTATTAAGAAAACTACAACGAATATTAAAAAATTACCCTCTAATGCGTCAACTAGATCCAAATTGGCGAGTTGAGATTTTCATAATATTAAGTTAGGTCTACAAAAAATTTAGTTTTTCGAATATAATAATATTGTTACACACGTTTGCAATCAATATTTGTATAAATATACATTTACCTATTGTGCAGTATTTTGTATTTAATTAGAAAACAATAACCAACGAGTAAGTTTTGCTCATCATTATAGATATATAGGTAATACATATATATATATACTCTGTGGTTTTACGGGGGTGTGGCGGGTAATGGCGTGCCGTTTAGACATATCCGGGCTGTCTGGTAAACAATAATTATTTTAATGACAAACGGAGAATTTCCTTCGAATAATCGGCCGGCGAATCGTTTCAATTCTATATATTATTTATTAACGATCGTTTTTACGAGTCACGTCCGTCCGTTACACGTAGGAACATAACATTTTTTTTAAACGTTTTAATTGAACGCATTACAACGCGGATGCTTTTAATATAGTCGTAAATTAAAACATTAAAAGAGCGCGGGAAAACAACGACATTGCAATGCAGAATTTATACAGTTATTATATAGAACACGAATTTAACTATTACCTAATTCATAACAGCCACTAGTAATATTATTACCTTGTAGAATTGCATAATATTATAATTATAATACAACCGTCAAGAAGTTTACTGGAGTTTCGAAAAACCAAATTTTACGATTTGATTCCGTAGGTAATATTCTTAAAGCGTAAAATATTGGTGGTATCGATCGATACAGATGTATGGTTAATGGATTTTTGGCGGGGAATAACGGCGGAATGTTATTTTATAATATATATTTAACCGTCCATTATAGTGTGTTCGAATTATTTGTAAAAGCTATTTGTAAAAAACAAAAACTGAAAATACGTCATTTCGTCTGAGACCGTAAATAAACCGACGGCACTTGGGTCTGAAAGAGAACTAACTCGAGAGAAATGATTTTATTATTGTTCGTAGCGGCACAGGTGAGACGTCGTAAATGTAGTCACTGTCGCACGGTATAGAGTGATGTATATGCCGCAGCAGGTGGTTTACAGTTTATACTTTTATTGTGCCGACAATAATAGTGTAACAGATAGATAGATAACAGTAAATAAATGTAAATAGCGGCAAATCATCATTATTTACAAACATAAATAATACACCGGGCTAACGATTTATTAGTTTAAATGATTTTGAATTTACAAATATAATTGTGACGATTTCACATTATACATGGTTTAGATTCCTCTGATGCTACACAAGGTTAACCTAATGTCCAAAACTGGTCATAAACTAGTTAGATAGTGAGAATTAAGTTGAAAAGTCACTTTTGTTAATAACTTTAGCATTAATCGGTTGGTTTAGATTCTGAATAATTCTTTAACTTAACGCGTTGTATTAGGGTATATTTTTTTAAATCTATACTTCGAATGTGATAATAATTTTGAAGATTTTGCCACCACTGCTACAGGTTTATGACACACGTGATAAGGTAAGGTAAGGAAATATGCTGCTGTTGCTGCTGCAATAATAATAATAAATTAGTTTTTTTAAGAAATGTTACGTATGTTTGCAATTTGATTAAATATCTATGGTTGAATATTAGGTTAGTGACTTATAAACAAATTCTAACTTAACTTCTAGCTTAAGCTATTATTTCCCCGCAGGGGCTTAGCGAAATCATTTTTTTAGGGAGCAACTAAGTTAATTTTGTCGACTGAGTTTACAAAAAAAAAAAAACAAAAGCATACATGTATAAATACGTCAAATTTTAAAATTTTATACTTTTTAATTGTACAATTTGTTCAGTGTTCTTAAGTTAAACTATTATTTATACAAGAATAAAATTGCTTTTTTAGAATGAACTCACAACAAATAAAGCAATAGATACAAAGAGTTATTAAATATAAATTCTTAATTTTTTCAAAATGTGTTACTGTTTAAAATGTAAAATCATTATTTTCGAAAATATATCTGTTTTTCAAAATCATTATTTTCGAATAATACACCTGTTTTTCATCTAGAAAAATTATAATTCTTTTTAATATTTTATCTAGATCATTTTAGTCTTTAGTTTAATTAGTTTAAGTTTATATCTTTTATCTTTATCTAGAAAGATATTTGACATTTTATCATTATTTAAATTAATCGTAATTATCTGTGTACTGTACACTGGTTATAATATAATTTTGCGTTAATACATTCATTTTTTTTTTCTTCTTCTAACATTTCAAAGTCATTAAAACTTTCGCGGGCTTATCATTTGAAATATATTTTACTTTATCGCGATTCATACGTATATACGTGTATAGGTAACTGTTACATTATATTGTTATGTAATGTGTATACAAACGTACACATAATTAAAATTTATATTTACACAACATATTAACTATATGGTATACTCGATATTTACGGCCGTGGTTAAATAAATGTGAACCTCAACATAAGTATTAAGTTCTTTAAATTTCGACGAGGCCGATATTTGTTTTTAGATATAAACATCATGCAAACGTATAGGCACTTAATATTGGAATTCCCGTCGGGCACATTCCCACTGAACACCATAATAATGTGTTAAACCAACGGTTGGTTCGTGTACAAATAACAAAAACAGTATTACGGTGTAGTTATTATCACATTTATCAGACATAATATAATATTGAATTGTGAAATACAAAGATGCCCGCGGGTTCACATTAACAAACCGCCTTCTACGAAGATATAAGACGAATTTCTAATTTAGTGTTTTAACACAAAATAACGAAGATTACAGTCTTGTTTTGCGAAAATAACGACGGAAACCGAATACATCGTTTACACGTGTTTCAATAACTAATGGATTAATTTTAATAATAGTGTCAAGTGCCCCCCCCCCCCCCGTACGAACATTTCATAATAATTTGGACACGTCTCCGGGTATTGTCCAGTGGCGTATTTACGGGATGGTAGAGACATGTGGGACAGATCCCACCCCAAGCCTAATAATAATATATTATATCATTAAAAAAAAATGATTAAAGGACCGAGTTTTAGTTGAATCGGTACGTTTTTAGAGTTGTTCGAGTAGCTCTCGTAACTCTATTGAACACGACTCGATTTCAGAAAAAAAAAAAAAAAAAAAACCCAAAATTCGCACGACTCTACAATAGTGGAGTTATATTAATAATACTAATATAACAGCGGCGGCGATTTGAACGTCGGCCCGTCGCGCATTTGTTGTGCGTGAATATACACGTGTACAATACGTTAGTACGTATAATAATATTATTATATACCTACGTGTGTATAATGGTAATATTATTCAATATAAATATATATATATATATATATATATATATTAATATATTAATATATAAAATATGATTTCAGAAACCGAAATATAATTATAATTCTAAAACCGGACGACGCCCGCGGCGGTACAACAGCCCCCGCCGGGAGGCGCTGTCGATTAATTAACAACGTAAACTCGTCTAATCGGCATTTAACCTCACGTCCGTCTGCGGCTCTTTCACTCATTCGGTCTGTACGTCTTATAATATAATGTATAGAAGAAAAAAAAAATACGATCGTCTCTCTCACTCTCCCTTTCTCACTCTATCTCTATCTATATGCTTGCCGCCCGTTCTCTTTTTCCCGGAGCCTAATTGCACGGGCTTACGGGTAACCCATAGGCCTCGCGTCGTTTAACGAAATCACTAACACTCGAATTTAACGATCTTTAGCCGCTCGCACGCACCGTATAGTTTAGTTTATAGGGTTATAAGTGCCCACCGTGCGGACACACAAATATTATATATATATATTACAATATTATTGTTGTGTTGACGCCGCGGTTTACCGATAATTTTATTTGCATTAAAAGTCGCGTGTATACAGAAAAAAAAAAAAAATCAAATTATTAACTATTTGGTTGGGTGAATTTTACCGGTTTTATTATTAAATTTTCGAAAAATAATTAATCTTTCGCGCGACGGGCGGCCCAGTAATATAATTTTCTAATGGCCCGAGTACCGCTCGTCTCACTCTATACTGACCGACAACCATGGCGCGAGATAACACGGCGTTTTCTTATTATACAATATAATAATATTTATGGTGATAACACAAAACGTGTCATCTTCTTTTTCTCCTTCTCCCAGTCTTCAAACGTATTTCGGATCGGTGGTCGGCCCAAGTTTTCTTCGTGCTGCTCTTTCGAAATTCGCGTATCCTTCAATAACTTTTCGTTCCCGTGTCCTTAAGAATTTGCGATATTCCGGTACATAAATATATATTTCATATTCCATCATAAATGGTCTTTCTTTTTCAATTTTACCTTCTATACGTTAACGTTAACTGGTTAACGCTAACCTAACCTTCAAAAACATATTTCATTTATAACAAAATATGTCAAATGGTACGCGGTTGTATGCGAACCGGTAATTACAAAGATACATAATATGTATGAATACATTTGCGTTTAAACTTAAACAATAATTATTAATGATATTTGACATATTTCACACCATGGAAGTTTGGATGGCATAGGATAAAAGGCAATTTTATTTATATACTAATAGCAACGATAAATCATTGCAATCCTAAAACGATTCTAAGCGGAGCTTGGTAAACTAATAAGGTCATGGTATAGTATTAGTCGTGTTTGTTCCCTTATAGCCTAAAAACTCAGAAATTGATAAAAATAAAACTGAATGTATCGTCGATTTGTTGTCAGTTTTTTTTCATTTTTTAGACAAACTGTTGGTAGTATAGAAAAATATTTCAAATAAAGTACCACCAAGCATGAAATTCGCACCTTCGAAAGTACGACATGAAAAAATCGAAACATTTGTACTAACCGAAAAAGTGATTTTCGGGGGAAAAAGAACATACATCTTGGTAAAACTTATCTTTAGCTACACGCAGAATCGAATAATATTCGGTATTAAAAAATACGCGAATAACAGTGATAAAATCGTGCAATATGGCGTGAGCCTAAAAAACAAAAATGTAAATGAGGTAAATTGGGTCGTCTATATTCCATTAAAGTGGAATGCCGTTAGCAAAACTTGATTGCGCGAGTAGTGGAGGTGTCGGGTTCAAAAAACATAACTAAAAAAAAAAAATCAGACAATCTGTCATCGTTTATCCTGCACAGGCTTGGGTCGTGAGATTGGTAATTTGACGTTATTTTATTGGACTCGTGCAGTTTACCGCGCGTACATAATAATATCTAGTTTGGCATTAAAAAACGCGTCATGCGTTCGCGTAAAAAAAACACGACAGACATCGCCGTCGGCGGCGGTCAACGTTTCGCTCGTAACGACTACCACTACTTAATGTTTTTACTACCAGTATTTTGCGTTTATTATTTATTTTTTTTCGCCCGTGCCCCTTAACTTTGACTGAAACGTAAATTCTGTAATGTACAAAATGTTGACGAGACCGACGTAACAATGTTGTTCCGTTCAAAATGATTGGCAACGGTCGGATAGACGGAGCACACGACTTTAGTGTAGGCGGTGTAGCAGAAATGAGAGAATGCTCGGATGAATGAGTGGAGTCGTTATAAATAGCCAGATGGGTAATAAGGAATAATGAGGAATGAGATTGAATGTAAAGTGTAGCAAACATTATATTTCGATAAAATCGATAATGAGAAAGAGAGAGAGAGAATAGACTTTGATGGTTCCAATGAAACAGCAAGATACTAAGGTGAGATACTAAGATTGAGAATGATATGGTGACCAAGTCGGGTCTCGGGTGAGAATTTAAGGAGAAATAACAATATATAATATAGAATAGAGCTGTAGACTAACAACGATTCAGTAATAACTTCGTGAAATATTCCGAAAATCGCAAAGGATATTTATATCTCGAAAACCCATTTTGCATTTTGCATAGTGAGAACGATTTATTCGGTTATACTCATACGATATACAAAAGATAATTATTAAATACTAGTCATTTCTCTTCCAGTTCAGATCATCTCGTTGTTATTTATTGTTCAAGTCTATATAAAAGTGTATTACACTGCAAGTGAACACGAATTGTTCAAAAATCCGTGTTGTATAAATCGCATGAATGTTAAGCTGCGTGCTTCGCGTGTTTATTTTATTGACTTAGACTATAATGAATTCCATTTACCCGTGATCACGCTATTCAAATTGAATATATTATTAAAATAATTGTTTATATACTATTATAATAATATATACGCATAATAATCACTGTTAATTTTTCTAATTAATTTAATTTAATTTAATTTTGGAATAACCGGGCATACTTCGCACCGCGGGTAGGCCACAGGTGTAGGTGGGAAGTTCGGAAGGTGCGGAACATATATGGTAGTATAAATCATTGCAATCAAATAAATATTTTTAGCGGGAATTGGGAACGGTATAGTATTAGTCGTGTATTTTTCCCATGTAGTCAAGAAACTCGGAAATCAATAAAAATAAAACCAATTCGTTCGCCATTTGATTATAAGTATAACCATATAGATAAAAAATATATATATATGTATAGTACATTCTTATTGAAAAAATGAAACGCAATCTGTTCAATAACTGTAATTATACAGAACCGATAGTTTTCATGCGACCCGTTGCAAGAGTGCAATCAATTGTATTGATTAGCCATTGACCCGTGAAATATATTTTTGTGCCATGAATTACGTGATGATGTTTATATAGAAAATATAAGGTAGACTTAATAGAAACAATTACGAATATTTTTCGTATTGTTCATAGACATATTAATATGTGTACTGTGCACTGCGCGTCTCCCACACCCCGTCTTAGGTTGGCTAATACCAAAATTGTTAAAAAGAGATAGCCAACACCTGGGTATCTAGATAGAGTCTAGAACTATATTTTTCTAACAATGTTGTTGTCTTTGTTGTTAAACTGTCTCTATGTCTTTCACTGACCGTAACCGTAGTCAGTCGTGCTAAATATTTTACCGGTCCATTATCTAAAATATAAATATCCCGAGAACAATTAACCACTGTAGGCCTGGTTCAGCCAATTCAATTCCAATTGTAAAATTGAACAAAAATTAAAAAAAAAAAAACAGAGACATTTCGGCCCGGCGAACCAAATTATTAAAATCCTGGGCGGCGTCCCATCGACCTAAGCTCGACCGGACAATCCGGGCCTGACGCTATCCCATTGTAACAACGTTCGTCTTTTCGAGCACTCGTCTCTCTCTCTCTCTCTTTCTACTGTAGCAGTCCATTTATGATCGCATAATTCACGGCATAAAACAAATCCGTCACGGATTATACGGCAATACAATTCGCCCTCCCGGTGTGTGTATTATTGATACGACCGCCGGGCTTCCAGTTTGCTCGCCGAGTCGGGCCTACGTGTAGTTGTTCAAATTTTGTATACACGCTCACGTCTACTGTACGGAACAACCGCGGTCGCCGCGGATACGGTGGTCCGCGGGCGTTTCCGAAGTCCCGTCGGAAATATTATTTTGTCGTCTTTTGAAGTCCGCCCCCTAATACACGTCTACTTGTTTGGTTACATCATCATATTATTATTATTATTATTATTATTATTATAGTACGCGCCGGAGAAATCGCAGTTTATTACGTACGGCCAATGTGTACGGTGTAGGCAATATCGTTATTACCGTACCGTGTGCGCGCCGGACGTTGAAATCTATCCATCACCGTCGCGGGCCCCCGGTACCCGCGCGTATTCCGTCGTGCGGGCGACCGTGCACACCGTGCCAGAGGAATGCCGCTACCACGGAGACGGTAGCCACCTAATATATACAATATTATACCTGTCCGTCGGCCCACCGCCGGCGTAAACCGTAATTTATTATTATCATCATTATTATTATTATTATTATTATTATTATTATTATTATTATTATTATCGTCGTCGTCGTAATAATACTGACGACGACGACGACCACGACGACGACGACCACGACGACGACGACGACCAACGGTCCGTTCGGCTGTGGGAGCGAGACGAGCGAAAACGTGTCGATACCCTACCCTAGGGTACGTACATATATATACCGTGTTAATATGTGACGACGACGGTCCGCGGTTAAAATATTACGGGCGCGGAGCGGAAAAAAAAAAAAAAAAAAAAAGTAATAACAACGCGTACGCATTACGTACGATAATAAATAATACATAATATTATTATAATACGTTACAACGGCGGCGGACGACGGTAATGGGAAAATGGCTACCGGAATATCGTATTATATTGTTATCGGTCGGTAAACGACATTGATTTTTCACGGTCCCGCCGCGGGTACTCGTCGTCGTCGTCGTCGTAGTCTTTGGATTTCTACATATTATTTATATACATTGAAATTTATAATATATTATGACGTATAGGTGTCTACTTATTTTTTTTTTTTCGCTTCATCACCGCCAACACACCTACTACACGCGGCCGCGTACGCGCATTACTTATTATACACCGCGCATTAGCCGCTTACTTATTATTATTACTGTAGGCAGGCACCCGATGCTTGTTGCTGGCTTGCTACTGCCGCCGACGACGACGACGCCGCTGTTGCTGTTGCTGTTGCTGCTACTGTAAATTATAATACCGTTCAACGGGTACACGCACACTCCACCGCCGCCGCCGCCGCCGCCGCGGCGAACGGTCGCTCGTGTAAATGCGTTTACTAAATTACCAATTACCGAGCTTATATATTACGTACCAGGGTATTATTATACCGCAGTGGCCGCGTCCGCAATCCTATTCGACTCCGTGGCTTAAACACATACGCGCACGGGTAGCGTGTCGAAGAAACACAAATCCGCGGGCCATTCTTCGGACAGTAATAATAATATTGTAAAGAAGGTTTTTTTTTTTTTTTTTTTTTTCAATAATTATTACGCCGTTATCTCTCCCCGTCCCGCGGATAATTTTTTTACCGGTCGCCAAAATATTTAAACAATTAATTTCGACTCGTGTTTCTTTTTTACTTTTTTATTTTTTGCACGTTATCGATAAAATTTAATAGGTATGGCTGCCCACGTCTGTCGTATACTCGAAACTGCAGTGGCGTAGCCGGGTATACAACTAATGGGCACGGAGGAGGCAAAATATATTATTCGCCAAAATCAAAACCGTTCGGGGCGGTGTAAATGTATTTTTTTTTTCCCGGGTATACACAAAATAACCAAAGACTTGGTAATTCGATCGCTCGATTATACAAAATGAATGAATGAAAGTCATTGTAATAATGTCAGTATTTTTTAGTTTTGTAACCCAGATAATGCGATAAATTTGATAAATACGTCGACATATTATAAAACAGAGGAGAAACGTGATATATAATATATATAAACTTTTATATGAAATAATTTGTGAAAAAAAAAAAAAATGTTTTTATCTTATTGATACACGACGTAATTAATGTATTGCATTCTTTCTTTATTTTAAAAGATTCAGAAATTTTTACTGTTTTCGTACCTTGGACGGGGGGGGAAAAATAGTACCTTTGCCCACCTCCCCGCCAAAATGTCAATGGTGGAATTGCCCCTTTTTATAAAATTATATTTTCAAAATAGAATTACAATCAATTTAGTTTGAGTGTTTTGAAAAATACAATATTATTCAGCGTACTGTGTCGAATAGAGGTTAGCGGGTCTCCCCTTGAATATGGATGCTTATTTAAAAAAAAAAAAAAAAAAAAATTATAAATTATTTAAACTCTGAGTAAATAAGATGAAAAAAAAATAGCCTATAATATCGTGTAAGTACATATTGAAGAGATTAAAACATACAGAATAAATTACCACGGAGCTGGAAACGGAATTGTATAATATCTATTAACGGTTTCGTACAATGTTCAATGCGTCAAATAATTTATACCATTCATATTTTTAGCGAATAAGTGGATTGGACATTGATAACAATAATATTTATCAGTAAATAATCGTCGTTTTATTAAAATACAAATAATATCATAATCGGTCGGCCGTCGACAAATATTGTTTCTTATAACATTAGCCAATAACATTATGCAATCATGCGCATTGATTTTTCCATTATTCTTAATCGTTATCGAAACGTTGTTCGTGTACGCCACGTAGCCGGTCGGTAATGACAATTCGGCCACGACTCCAGCACAGCGATTGAGCCCACAGGTATTATTAAATAATTATTTTCGTATTTAACATATTATACGTGTTATGGCGTATAACCGTAATGCAACCAGGGTCGGTGGCCGATTTAAATGTTCGAATTATGTCGGCAAATCCGTCTAAAACGTATCGGGCCTTGTACAAAATGTATCGGTAAATGATATTGCAGTTTGCAATATAAAATTTATTATTATTATTTTTTTTTTATCGTCGTAAATATTGAAAAAAAAAAATGACTATACAATTTTGGAGAGTAGGCCCCGCCGGCATTTGCCGACCAAACGACGGTTAAATCCGTCACCGGAACTCGGTTACTCTGTATTTCATAAACGGGTCGTTTTGGCGATTTTTCGGTTATAAGTTACTGAAACATTATGACCAAACAAAAATAATGGTTATGATGTTTAGCTGTACATAAAGTAATGAAGTATTTGAAGTGTGTATATAATATTCTATACTCTGACTCCATATCTATTACATAACGTCAAATCAAGTAAAAAAAAAAAAAAAAACCACAGTATAAAGATTAAAGAATAAATAAATGTTAAGAACAAAATTCTTTAAATGACTATTATCAATTAATATTATTTTTAATAACCATAAACATGTCTTATTTGCGAATTTATAACCATTAACCAAAATCCTATAACCACGTCTGATAACAAATAAAATCATGTTAATCGCAACAACGAAAAAAACGCCTATTATTATATTAAGCATCGATTGATTTAATCGTATCGTTTGATCGAAAGGACGTCGCAAAACTAATATTTTTTTTATAAGTATTTATTTATGTTGTACATGTTTATTATTGTAGTTGAAATAATAATAAAAATATGTATAATTGTATTATATTATCAATGGCGAATCGAAATGAAAAGAATGATTTATCATTAAAACGATATCTAGCAGAGCTTCAGTAAACTATATAGGGCTATAATTGTACATTTCATATAGAGTATGTTTTACACTGTGTGGTATACGTGGAATTTATGAAAAATTTGATACTATTTATTTTAATTAATTATTAAAATTCCGTATAATTTTTACTATGTTGTTAAACTCGACATTTATCTTCAAATTCTTACAATTCACTAATCTCAATATCTGAGAAGAGTTGTTCAACGGTCACACATGATATTGATTATAAATAGTTTTTTTTTTCAATTAATTTATTATTAATTAGCCAAATTAAAAATTGTGATTACCGATTTTAGAGATTTTTGAATATATTTAGAATAAAGTTAATCAACATTAAACAAAAATGTTCAGGTCTCAAAATCCAAAATTTCCCACTTTAAAACGTAAAACCTTGAAAAAATTTAAATGTCTATAAATAGCCCAATATCGAAATAAATTGTTTAAAACAACTTTCACGTCATTATATTCCTTCCGAAGTTCCATTTTATGTGAACATTTCAGTTAGCCTAGAACAATTATTTTCGGAATTACAAAGAAATAATAAAACTCGAGTTTGACGAAATCGTGTTGTTACCGTCATTTTTTGGTAGTTTTTCTGCCGCGTTAAAAAACTAATTAGGTATATCGAAATACGACCTCTCTAATGTTCCGAGTAGGAAAAATTTGCTACCGAAAACAGTATAGCATTATCATTCGATACTGAAGTCTTCTAGTAGAAATAGTCATTGTAAAACCACAAGACTCCTCGCTCCGATCAGAATCTAAAATACATGTTTTCGTAATACATAATATCTACCTACTTGTACAAGAATGGGAAAGATACATACAAATGAATATCTAGATACTCGATACATAGATTTTAAGTATTTAAATACGCGATATTCGATAAAAAATACATTTGTATTATTGTATTACTAAAATAGTATACCTACCTATTTTATTTTCATTTAAATAATCTATATGATTTTTTTTAAATAATAATAAAATACATAAATTCCGCAGTTAAATCCACGTGATCTACCGGTACTGAAGAGTACAAACTAGTATTGTATGTAATAAAAAGTTTTAGTTCGAACAGGAAATGTTTCAAAGTATCTTTTTGATGTGTTGAGTATCTTTCGTTCATAACAATTAAATTCTCGATGCATAGACTAAAAATGTATCGTATAATACAAGCTACTCAATACTTTCCAGTACTGTATTACAATACAAGATACGAGATATAATTATATCGAAGATACTGCCTATCCTTGTGCGCAATCCTTTTGGCATTATAAAACATAGGTATATAATATTGAACGTTCACTCAACTTCGAGCAAATGCAAATTTGTAAAATAAATACTATATATTTCAATTATTTTGATTAAAGATGTGAAAATTGGTTCAATTAGATTTTAATATTTTGGCTGTTAGGGTGGGAGGGGGTAATATATATTTATTTATTTAATTTAACCATATTTAAGTAGGCTTTAACATACTTTTTATTATTATTTTTTTTAATAGGATGACTTTTAGTGGGTTTGGTGGGACCCGTGTACTTTAAATATATATTTTTTTTAATAATATAATGTTATATATGTACCAATAATTATTAATTGGTTATTATAAAAAATTGTATACCTACCTATATTTTATTATTTAGAGATGCGATGAACAGTTATTAGTTATGCTTAAAAATGAGTAAGTTGCATTCGTTTATCGTATAATAAATTATACTATAAGTATAATAATATATAAAAAAAAATAATATTTAAACTGATTTTAAGATTAAAGCTACGATTAGCTCTTATCGCCAATTGTATTGCATTGTATTTACGTATGTATGCCGTCCATACCTTATTGTGCCTGTGTTCACTATTGGTACGTGAAGTGTAGTCTTGGTGTTTGTATTATACATATTGTATATTTTTTTTTTTTTTTTTGAAAAATGAGTTATCGTTCTAAAAGTTGGGTATGGCAACACGGCAAACGCCAAGGCGATAAAGCTTTCTGTGACCTGTGTGACGATAATTCAAAGAAAGTGCTTTGTGGATCAACGAGAACATTCGGCAGACATTTAAAACTGATACACAATATAAACGGAAACACTCGAAATCAAAGGTAGTAATTAATTTGTAAAAATTCAAATAAAAAAAAAAATGAAAAAAAATGACGGGATTGAAAATTTGAAAAGCTAATTAATTACGTAATAATAAAATTAATTGATCAAGATCGTAAACACAGGCTAATGATCAAGAAGTTGAAGCCTTTTTCCTTAATAAAAAATATATATATATATATATATTAAATAATTATTTGACACTTTTCAACAATGTATACGAGTTTTATATCATCATACCTAATTTTTTTTTTTATAGTTTTGATAAAAACCGTCCGTCGTAACGTTAATTCCCGATATTCGGTTATCTTGCGATAGTGAGTTTATCTAGGTATTTTTCCACTATTTCTATAGGAGACAATATTACAACACTATTCAAAAATTAAAATTCAGTAAACATTTTTTTTTTTTTATAAAAATAAAAACGATAAATTTTAAGTACATATTAATTATATTTTATATGTTTTTCACACCGCACACATTAGACCAGTCCTAATAACAATTACAATACCATTAACAATAATAAGAATTAATACATATATAAATTATAATAGTGTTTATTATACTCTATACATAATGTATTATTAATCGTATCATCTAACTACTATGCTTATAAAATTGATTCTAGTAATTGTAATTATTGCTATACTTTAATTGAATTCCTAGTAATGGTAATTGTCGAAGAGTGAAAAGTCCAAGAATGTAATACAGTTGTTAGTTTAACACAGTGTTCATCATCATCCTCAAATAATTTAAATACTGATAATTCTTCTTTATCATCAGAATAACGTGAACCAAAACCCCGAAAACGCAGTAGAACTCTTACAAAGAAACCGAATTTGTAGTTCTGAAAGAACAGAAGAAATCCATCAGGTGTTAGTTAAAATAATCGCCAGCAATCAAATGCCCTTATTTTTTTGTTCTAGTTCCGGATTTAAACAATTTATGAGCATAGTTGAACCAAATTATATAATATCTAAGGAAGGTGCTATCAAACGGAGACTCATAGGATTCAAATCGTCGATTAAAGATCTAATAAAAACAGAATTAAAAAATGCCAGGAGTGTAAGTTATACATCTGACTATTGGTCGTAAATAGCTCAAGAATCGTACATAAAAGTCACTGCACATTTTATTGATGACCAGTGGTGCCCAAAAATCATACACCTTGACAACTCACAAATTATTAAGCTGTATGATCGTCATACAGCTTCAAATCTATCGAATCAATTAGAAATGACTTTAAAGAAATAGTAAATCGACCATAAAACTATGGCAGTAGTTACTGATAATGCGAAAAATGTGTTGGACGCAGTTGATTTACTGGATAATATTACAGAAAAGAATGATCTAACGTGTGGCAACTTGCTGTTACAACAATGCCCTAAAATATAATAAAATAGACAATTTAATTAAATTATGTAGTAAAATTGTTTGTCGGTTTAAGCATTCAAATTTAGTTAGTCAATATTTAAAAGATAAACAGGAACAACTAGGTTTGTCAACAGAAAGCTTAATTCAAAGCTCTAGACGGTAAACATACTGATTTTTCTTTATCAAAACAAACAATTATTATAACTTCCTAGATTGTGAGTAATTGCTTTGTTAATTTTTTATATAATATTTGCGTTACCACCGCTACTGCTTGTTGATTAATTTAATATTATTATTATTATTGTTATTACTTTTATTATTTGAATTAATTAATTCATTTATATGTTTATTGTTATTTTATTATTTAAGAATTATGAAATACAACTTTTTATTTTGTAAAAAACGAAATTAAAAATATTTAGATAACATTATGATGTACGAAATTCCAAGTAAATAAATGAATTCTGTGTTATTTGTTATACATAATTTTCATTATCAATTACACATACATAACAAAAATTACAAACACGCATTTATTTACGTATTGTAATTTACAAATGTTGTTGATAAATGTGATTACGACATAAAGGGTGTTTACAAAAGGACGCTATTTTTAAAAATGCCAAAATAACATTTTAATTTAATCAAAAAACAAAAAAAAATGACATAATTGGAATCAGGAGAACCTCCGGTTTAGGTATGAAATATTATATCATTTATGTGACCCCCCCTGGCCTGTTGGCACACTGTCACACGGTTAAGGAAGTTGGCGATTACTGTCCTACAGTTCTCCTGGGTGAGATCCTGGATGACTCTCTGAATTTCTTCCTTCAAATCCGTGATCGTGTGAGGTTTCCTCTCGTACACTTGACACTTCACAAACCCCCACAAGAAGATATCGCAGGGAGTAAGTTTGCATGATTTTGCCGGCCAATTTTGATCTCCTCGAAATGAAATCAAACGATTTGGAAACCTTTCGTGCAACAGTGTTAAGGTCTCTGCAGCACTGTGACATGGGGCTCCATCTTGTTGAAACCATAGCTCGTTGATATCAATTGTATCAAGATGGGGCCACAGAAAGTCAGTAATCATGGTACGATAGTAATCATGGTACAAAAAAATGACGGCCAATTCATAAATAGCGTCCTTTTGTAAACACACTGTATATTCTAGGAGGTAGTGAACATAATTTAATATGATATGTGTTCCGTCTTATTGTGTTCAGAAAGTAGAGCAATCGTAAGTCAGAACCGCGAACTGGTGAAATACGATTTTATTTAAATATATGAATGTTCTAGCTCACGAGTATTTATGTACACGGTTATTAAGATACACGGTTATTAAGATACGCGGTTATTAAGATACACGGATACCCGTGTAGTTCATTACACGTGTAATCGCGACTACTAATATATACTAGCTGATCCGCACGGCTTTGCCCGTGATTGTATTGTACGAAAAGAATGTTAACATGTTTTTATTATTTTTATTTTTATTAAATTACAAAACCGTATATGTACATTTGGCCAAACGGGCCTCTCAGGGTCTCGAGTTCTCGTAATTTTCGCGGCTCGAGCACGGCCCAGAGCCATACCGCCAGATCAGATTTACGCTTGCGAGGCATATCCGGCAATACCTACGAAATGTTTTCTATCAGAAATTATCAAAACAAAAATGTCATAAAAAGTTGATCGTTTAGTATATGTTTTTATTAATTTATATATATATATATATACATATATTACCAAGCTAATAAAGTAGCTTTTGTCAATTATTTACAATAATCGGTGTCGCTAAGGCAACTGTATAATATTCCGAAATACCAAAATGTCAGCTGCGTGTCGGCCAACCTTAATGGGCTGGATTTCGGAATAAAATCTAACCCTGTTCTTCCTGAGAATGCGAGACGCGTCTCCTTGCCAAATTTTATCGAAATCTGTTGAGCGGTTTGGGCGTGAATAGGTAACAAACAATGTGCGTTGCTTCCGCATTCATAATATTATTATATTAGTACCAATCAATTCACTTATACCGGATATTTTTTTTATTTTTTTGTAAATCCTTTTTCATTCAGATGAACCGCCTGTTGCCAATTTCGAGTACGCGCGTTTTGTCGTTGTCGCGGTGTAGCGATCGGTTTTATTTGTTTGACCGGCCGAGTGACGTGTAGCCAGGCCTTAGCCGAGAGACCGGAGCACGATTTTTTAATGTCCTTCAGACATAAATCGGCCGCTGTCGAGCCGCCTACTGTTTCGTAGGGTGTTTTCCCTATGGGGAACGAAGAAAATAAAAAAAAAAAAAACAACGCCAAAAACGTTGTCTTGTATTCCGACGTTTACTATTCCGCGGCGGAATCGTTTAATTGGTTTTCTCCTCGTGGAAAAAAAAAAAAAAAATGCAACGCGCGTAAAAATAATTGCGAATAGTCGTATATCGTATGTGTTTAATAAAAAAAAAAATCAGCGCAATGAAAGCACCCGGTACACGCGGACACGGCTACACCGCAGAGTAATAATAGTATAACATTAAAATAATAATCGGCGTACCCCGCGCTAAAATATTATCATAAAATAACGTGTAAACGGAGGCGTCGATTAAAATCGCGTATAACGTACCTACGATAATATTATATACTCGCGAACGATAAAAAAAAAATGTAAAAAAAAATTCGTTTTCCGATGCAAATTTAATTTAAACCAGTTTTCTGTCGTCGTTTCCGTTTCGATTTATATTATAATAATGCGTGTTGTAAGTACACACGGAGTTAACCACCGAACGCGTATTTATTAGAACGTTAAATTTTTTTTTTTTATTATTATTTATAATTTTACAACGAACATAAATAGTCGGATACCGTGGCGCCCGTGGCACGATATAAAAAAAAAAAAAAAAAATTTATATATTAGAGCCGAGAAGTGAGACACGACATGTTTTTTTTTTTTTTTTTTTTTTTTGTGATTCTGAGCATTATGTATTGTTAGTTCAGTGATGACGGAAGCTGTTAGATATGACATTTTCGGATTATCGGTGTAAATCGACGTTTCCCGACCTGGGGTAGTAAATTCGGCGTACTCGTTGAGTTTTGTAGTGTTTTTTTGACGTAAACGAGAGATAAAAACCGAAAAATCAATCGCGACCGATTACCGCGGGTCGCCCCGAACGGCTAAAAAAACTCGTTGTACCTACGCCGCGGTCGTTGGCGGTTATATTGTGTAGTTTATTTGCAAAGCATTCGCGTATTAACGCGATTTCTGCCATTTGAAATTGTCGAGTGGGTTTTAGTTGTTATCCGGAGAAAACCCGCAATTGAAAACTCGAACAACCCGACGATTTCAAATAGCCTAGGCACAACTCAAAAACCCTAGAGTGTTTTGAAAATCGTTCCACGTCCGGAAAGGGCTAGAAATTGATATTTTTATATTTTGCAGTATTCGGTGAAAGTGCCTGGTTTCTCTATTACTATTCATAACAGAATAGCAACAACAACAACAATAACAAAAAAACAACAGATACCCTTTTTTCGCGTAAATATTCACGTTTTTTCCCTTGATTTTCTCCCATGTTTAAAGAAACTATAAGGAAAATCAAAAACATGACCGTCTCAACGCATCAACAAAATCCAAAATTCATCAACAAAAAAAACTTTTATATCGTTTTTCGATCGGATTTCTGGTAGACAGTTTTCTCAGATAAATAATAAAACATTTTTTTTTTTTTTTTTTAAAGCACTCGTTATTGTAGAAACGCGAAAATTCGAGCGTAATGTAATTGCTTTTTTTTTTCTAGAATCGTTTTAAGTACAAATTTTAATGAATATTGCCTAAAAATCACGGCAATTTGCGTTCCGAATTATTTTCCGAAGTTGTTTGGCTCCGTAAAACCGCTCAACAATTTTCGGTTAGGTTAGGTTAGGTTAGACGACAAAACACGGACAATTGTAATTTATTTTATTTATATTTTTTATTTACATATTTAATTAGAAATTTCCAATTTATTCATCAAAACGTATATTTAAACGCTCTGAATCGTTTTTCGTTAACAATGATTTAACGTTGCGTACAGAAGATTAAAAATTAAATATACTTTCCCAACTTCCCACCTACAACAGTGACTCATCCATGAACAATATGCTACGTATTCGATTTTTTTTTTTTTTATCGCTTCACGAAAACTTAATATTACTGTAAACATACAGTTTTTTTTTTTTTCGTCGAATACACGAAATTCATTGCAATACGACGCAGCGCCGATAAGACGATTGTGGCCGCAACACATCGTACACGCGCCAACGTTACCGCACGCATTTTATGTTGCTTGCCCGGAACGCTACACGGCGCAACTGCTATTAGGAAATATTTTACTGTTAATTAAATACGAGCGATGGGATGGAAGTGGATCGAAATAAGCGAAGGGAATTGGTAGGTGAGTTAACCCTCCCTATTTTTTTTTTTTTTATAATACAAATTTTATGTATAGTGTACGGTAAATTTTTGTATTTTAGTTTGGTGGGGTTATTTATTCTAACCATTTCCTCGTTTACGTATAAATATAATTGCACGAATATATACTTTAAGCATTGTACGTACGTGCAATTTATGAATACCAACAATATATTATTTTCATACCGTTGTACGGTATGCGTAAAAAAAAAAAATCGTAAAAACCGAACTTTTCTATACACACATATTTTTAATAACGGCAAAACTATTACGTTGTCACTATAACTCGCGTATTTAATATTATTAAACGACACGTGCAATTATTAACAGAATGCGTACTCATAAATATCGAGGTTTTGCAGTGATAACAAACAATAGTATACCGTGTATTGATGCAATATTGAATTATATTTGATTTAGTCGCACGTTTAGTACACAAATAACCGTCGTAATCGTAATACCGTGCGACTAATTGAAAGACCGTCGGAAAAATACTGTTTTTTTTTTTTTTTTTTATGAAAAACACCGATATAAATCGAATAGTCTTCGTGTATAATTACAAAGAGAGGAAAATGTAAAATGTTTACTTATAAAAATGAGAGGAAGGAATCAACCATCCGGCCGCACTTCGACCACTGACTACGACCTACTTGGGGTTTATACAGCGCCCGAATAATTTTTTATAGTCAAATTCTATACGGACACGTTAATTCATATAGGAAAGTGGCGTAGCCATGTGGGGGGGAAGTGGCCCATACCCCCGTCCCCTCATTGACCGTATCAATCTGTTTACGTATTTATATACAGAGTGGGCCGTGTTTCGAAGGGCTGCAGAAATAACAACTGTGCAGCTTACAAAAATAACATTTATATCGTTCGGTTCGGTAGACAATGTGTTTTATTTTTTTTTACACCGAGTTTTAAAGATGATATCGCTAGGATGGCGGCCATCAGCAGCTATGCACTCTTGAAGGCGATTCCGGGAGTTTTTAACCGCTCGTCGGCACATTTTGACGGGCATAGCTATAACTTCCTCTCTAATTCTCTCCATAAGTTCTTCCGGGGTACGCGGACGATAATTAAAAACTTTTTTTCCTTTAGGTGTCCCCGAAGAAAAAAATTCACAAATGCTCAGATCTGGTGAGCGCGCAAGCCACTCAACGTCACCCCGCAGACGGACTAGACGCTCGGGGAACATTTGGCTCGATTTCGCCATTGAAATTTGAGCTGTATGGGAGGGATATAGCCCCGTCCTGTATGATTTTTTAGGGGTGAAACTGGAAATCTTCAGGCAGAATCCTCCGTAAAAATCGGTTAGGCATGCCCAAAGAAATTGTATGCTTCCGGGCTGAGCGCCTTGGCGATTGTTCGATAGCCGCTCTTGCCAGGTTGACATTTTCAGGCGTTCTTACCGTTCTGGGTCTTCCAGTTGTCTTAAGAATAGTTGGGGGAACAAGTGTGGTCCAATGTCTGAGCCCAACGTCTGATTGCGTTACCACGAGGAACGTTCTCAGCAACCGGAATGTCGAAGTGCCGTCGAAAGGCCCTCCGCGTGATGATAACAGAACGACCATTCTTGAAAAGCGTTCGTACAGTAAACCCATCCATCCTAACCACGGAGGCAACTAAAAACTTGTGTTTTCTTTTTGGAGGTATCGCAACCTACGGGGGGAACTCTACCCGACAGGACAATCCTTCCCCCGTGGGCGCGTCGTTTATTCAGCAAAACTACAATTGTGTATTAAAAATAAATACGTCCCGTTTACCCCTGCGGCTGGGGCGGGCTCACAGTGATTGTAAAATAGCGATTTGGGCAGCATTAGGGCCGAGACCCACATGCTGCCCTTACAATGTAATAGTAATAGCTAGTCTAGGGTTCTGGGTGGCCCTCTGGCGTTGACGCGCCTCTTCGTCCCTCGTCGACAGGACCTCGTCGATGAAGTTGCTTGTTTTCTCCCAAGGGGTCCTACCCCACTGCCGATTCCGGGGTGAAGGCTCTGCCCCCCCACTGCCGTCTCCAGCTCCTTTCTTTGCCTCCGCCGGCGGTCGCAGTGGACAAAAGGCGTGGTCCGCGTCGTCCGCGGGGGCCTGACAGTCGTGGTACTCCGGGGTGCCCAGTCTCCCAGTCTCCTGTGCAGGTACTGGCCGAAGCAGCCGTGACCCGATACGAATTGGGTGAGGTGGTAGTTGGTGTTGGCAACTAAAAACTAGATGCTCCAACAAACACAACGAGATCTCTTTCAACTTTTCAACTTACGTCCCACTCTGTAGTTTATTTTATGCGTTTGAAATATTTGCTACGGGTTACTGTTTTTAATTCTAATCGATTTGTTTGATAGTAACTTTATCAAGCTTTTTCGTTAATTTTTCTCGCCGACGTCTTAATATTAAAATTGGTCAAAACGAATGCAAATCAATTCAAATTTAATTCAAATTTTAAGTCTAAACAATAGTTATAACAATAAAATTAATTATTATTGTTAATTGTTGAGTATTTTAGTAATCCTAACTGAAACAGTCAGATGGTAATCACCAACGGAATTCAGTGTATACAAACGTTCGGGATTATTTTAGGAAATATTTGATAATCTAAAATCCGATGATTTACCCTCCGGAAACGGTTTTGCAACGTGAAGATTTGCAGATATGAAATTTTGTATAATTATTATTTATATTTTATTTTCATGCTCGATCGTACGATAGGAAAATAATTATTATAATAAACCATATCAAGTACGAAATAACCATTCGATCAAACCGAAAGACAAAGAAAATCGAAAAACTAATTTTTCCGACAGTTAAATTTTAGATTTTGACCGGAGCGGGGATTTACAATGATGTTTATGTGTTTAATTTTTTTTCTGTAAACTCATTTTCTACCAGAAGACTACTACCGATCTATACACTCCTATACTGTTTCTGGTAGCAAATTTTCTCTAATTGGTACTTTAAAAAAGTAAATATACCTTTCGATATACTTATTAGTTTTTAAACGCTGCAGAAAAAACTACCAAAAAAAAAATGACGAAAAGAACGGCAAAAACACGATCTCGTCAAACTCGAGTTTTCGTTTTTCTTTTTTATTTATTTTGAATATTGGTTTCTGGGTTACTGTGGCAACAATGAAAAAACATCACATATACTACTTCGCTCAAAAATTTTTTCCGTTTACATTTTATCGTTGCTTACAGAATAGAATTAAATTCATACTACCTTACCAACTTCCCACCTACAACAGTGACCCATCTATGGTGCGAAGTATGTACGCATTTTTAAAAAAAAAACTGTTTGGCTTTGCCCCCCCCCACCCATGTCAAAATTCTGGCCACGACACTGATATAGACTGAATTTTTTTTTATTACCTCTGTAGTAATCTCTATAAACGTCCGTACGTATTAGGAGCGAATGAATATCAATTATCAATCGTTAATACAATATTTGTATATTAATTCGAATTTCATAATTGTAACCTGCGTCGCAACCTTCACAATTATTACTGTAAACCGATATTTTCACGGATGAATACATTTCGGCGTGGAGATGTGACCCTCTCCCGGTTGGTTTCCGTTTGGAAAACGTGCATATGAAATTATATATACATTTTTTTTTTTTTTTATAATTATTCTGTGTATATTCTGTTCTATTGACGAATCAATAGTTATCGACGATTTATTACTTGTATAATATTATTTATCTTAATCAAATATCGACATTAATCATTATTATTGTGTTTCGTCGTTCGTTATCGTTTCGTGTAAATAATAAAAAAAAGTTTGAACTTATATTATGTATATATATATATATATATTTTTTTTTTAATCGTTTTTGTATAAACATCACAATGTTTCGATAATCGCCAAATGATAGCAAACTAAACAATTGGGTTCATCAATAGTTTTATTAAATATACGAGTCACGAGATTTAAAAAGTCGTATAAACGCATATTATATGTGTATATATAAAAAAAAAAAAAAATTAACAAAAAAAAAAACACGTCATTAACACTGTCTACTTAATGGCGTGCCCGTTATTATAATTGACGCTGTACGCATTTTTTTCAGTCGTGCAGCGTAATGCGATCCAAACCGACCGCAGGCACTGCCATCTCGACGCACGATTAGAGCGTACGCTTTGGATTAAGTTTGAGAGATCGAAACCCGACGAATAATTTCAAAAAATTTGTCCGGTAAATCGAACGTATTTTTTTTTTTGTTTGTTGAGTGTGTGTTCGTTGGTTTTTTTTGTTCTGTAAACTGTAAACCCAGTCCGCGATTCGTCGTAAGGTAAATATATTCGATAACCGTACGGTACAAGGTAAATATATTATATTGTAAATGAACGTACACCCGCTTTTAACAATAACGTGTGGTGGGCAGACCGCCACAATTGCAGGCGGCAAGTTGGGAATAAGGTATAATTTACGTCGATAATTCGAGGCACACCCGTGTAATAATACCTAATGTAAATTGTACTAGCGAGTAAAAACACATTATTTTCTAAAACAGATATATTCTAACAGAGGCCATTTTTTTGTTTGTTTTATTACTGCGGGGAACGGGGGAAATATATATATATCCGGATGGAGACGAGAAATCTTGGCGGTCAAAGAACGATTTTCGACGGACTTTGGTAAACCGGATAACTGTTGACGTTTACCCGGAATTCGACGCGTATAAAACTCACGTATCGTCGTCAGTTTTTTTTTTTTTATATAAATCGTTTACGAAATCCGAATACTGTCGGAAATCCAGAGAAATTTCTTCTAATAAATTTTACTATTGGAAGAAAAATCGTTTCTATTCACTACACTAGGAATTTAAATACTTTCATAAATGCATTTTTTTTTTTTTTTTTGTTTTTGAGTCCGATACCGTAATATACACTAATTTCCGGTTATGGCGCACGTTCTATTTCTGTGTAAAAATTATTATCATATTCCGGTTTAAACGAAGATAATAGCTAAAGTTCGATATCCAGAGTCTTAGGAGACACCTACGAATTATTTATCTATAATTACCGTAATTAATACAAGGTATTATAGATAAATATTCATAACCGTTTTTTTATTTTTTTTTTATTTTTAAGTCTTGTTCAACAAGTATATTCTATACGGTTATCTATTTATTCGAGTACCCAGACAAATATTCTATTCTGGCGTAAGTTATCTGTTAGAGTCACACAAAAGCTTATTCGATCAATCGACAGTAAAAAAAAAAAAAAAAAAAAAAAAAAATACAATTTTGTGTGCTGCATGATAGTTCGACTCGTCTAATACAACACTATTTTTTTATTCAATTTAATAATGTTGATTTAAGATTGGTTTCGTATATTTTATATTTCATTGGTAACGTTATTATCCGTATTTCAATTAGAACTGGTGATATGTATAATTGCATACTAATAAGTGGAATAGGCCGCGTTGACTGTTTAAATGCTAACGTTTTATCATAATATAGACGAAAATATATATATATATATATATATTTAAAAAAAAAATAAAAAAAATCCCTCCGTGAAAACATAGTAAATATTGTCGTCATTACTTTGGGTGAAAAAAAAAAATATGTTTGTTTTAAATCAAATGAAGCCGGAAAACTCCGAAAACGCTTTTTTTGCACATTATTGCCCGTTATAGAAAGGCGGAGACGGCGAACGTTACAACGATGACGGAATCGTGTAGGTTTATATTAAATTATAAACGAGCGAATAAGTCGTTTGCGTACGGATATCGCGGTACAGGCTCGAGCATTGTAAAATATAATAGTTAATAATATAGTGTCCTTCGATGCCCACGTATATTGCGGTATTGTTCGTGGGTTTTACGTTTAATACGATTTTAATCGATATTTGAGAAAAAAATTAATAATATTTAGCCAACGACGTTATTAGGTAAATATCTAAAATAGTTAGCATATTTTAAACGCAAACAAATTAAATTACGTTGCCGGCGTAAATTATTACTAGCGGATTAAACTCGAATACGAAATTGTTCAGACACACTGCGCGGTTTTCGAACAGCGTGGGGGGGGGGCTGAACAACCCCAAATATCTTTTTCTTTTTTTTTAAACGCAAAACTCGCTTGGTTTTGGGTTTAGAGTAGAAAAAACGTCCGTTGTACAATTTTAAAAGGACGATATTTTTGCGTTCTTTTCCCCGTTCTTCCGCACATAACGTTCGATAATGCACCGTTTAGAAAAAAATAACGACTATTTCGAAATTTTTTTTTTATTTAAATGACCGTAATTTTTAGAAAAAATTAATTTAAAAAAAAAAAAAAAAGCCGCGTCTAGGTATTCCGAGAGGGGATTGTAGGTACTTGTCCTCATTTTATTTTATAACCGGCGATTTTACTCAAAATACCAAAAAACAAGATTCCACTCAAACCGCGTAAGTACGTTTTCGCGATGTGTGCTCAAAAAAGATTTCGTCATTATTTTATATTCAACCGATATAATTAAAAAAATTCACGAAAACAGCGTAATATATTATTGTTTAATATCCGGCGTACGGATTTATTTGCCAAACTTGGACAAATGGTGTGTTTTGTAGTATTGAAAATCGTTTTTCCATATTATTTGCTATAATAGAACGATTGCGATTTTTTTGATATATTCGTCGAAACGATTATTTGTCGGTTTACCCGTCGGCCGCGCGGCTGTACCGTAGTGAAATCAAAATCGTTGTTTTTATCGTCGCGTTTGATTTTTGTAAACACACTGCGCCGGGAGCAGGCGGAACGATAGCCGCGACGGTCTGGAAACGGTTTTATTTTCGATTACTGCGCTATTAGAAATAATTGTTAACGATTAGGAGCCTCCGCTGTGTTGACATTGATCGCGAAATCATTTATTATATTTTATTATTGTGCGATACGATATGTTTGCACAACGTATTATATTTGTTCGTATGAGACGTCTTGTGCGGACAGCCGGGTTTTTATTTAATTTTTTTTTTATTTGTCCGCACTCAGATAAGATAAGAGCGCATTGTGCGAACTGAGGATTAATGCCGTCTGATAATGCGCGTGTATCGCCAAACTATTTATAATAGTGTAATATTATTTATTTCGCGCGATACCTGCCTACCGGCCAGTCGACAGTCGGGTCTCGCCGATTTCATTTCGACTGTTTTTTTTTATTTCTGTTTTTGTTAAATTTTTGTATTTTTTTTTTTTTCGTTTTGTTTTAATAGCTTGCCGGCCACTGCCCCACACCCCTCCCACCGGACTCCCGCGCGATATTCGCAGGAGGCCCGCCGGTTCAAGTGCGATTGTCAACCGCGGCCATCACCCATGGACGACTCCAACGCATTCGTAAACATCAACTTGGGCGTAAGTCGACAATTTTTTTTTACAATAATAATATTTTACCGGCAATGAAACGGTCGCTTTTGAGACGTCCAGATTTAACGCGGTTTTTTTTAACCCGACCCCAACGCTCGAAAACGGTGTAATAATATTGTTTAAAACGCGAGTTTTTTCGTTAATCGCCAAAAAATATCGTGATATTATAAAATGTTATAACGATTGATGGGATTTATCGGTTTGATACTCGACTGCATATTAGCACAGTCGACACGTAGAGAACACCAGGGGTGCATTCCAGGGGAGGGGTACGATAGGGGCAAACTTCCGAGGGTTTTTTTACAAAATAATCTTAAAAAAATAAAATGAAACGATTTTCAACGTGCACCAAACGCATGTTTAAATGATTATTAGGTGGTATACTGCATAAATGCCTCTAATACTACTTATAGATTAATTTAAATTATTTTTTTTTTTAACAATAATGCAGTTCTATCGTCTTTTCTATTTTGATTTTTACTAGGGCTGTGAACTTATATTTGGTTTCAGATTTTGCATTCCAGTAATTTTTTAATTTTAAATACATTTTTGATGTGTATTTTTGTGGAATTTTAAGTGCATTTTGGGATTTCTAGTGCTTTTTCGGAGGAGTTTTTAGTGAACTAAATTTACAAATTGCAAATTTAAAAGGAGAGAGGGGGTCACCTGCCTGTTGCACAATTTCCAATTAGTAAATAAATTATTAGAAAAATACATTTTGACGTAGGTACTACAAAGTACAAAAAGGATTTTTTTTGATTTCAAAATAGGTGCTATAGTTGAGAATCGGAGTAGGATGTCTAGATAAAATGTTTACAAACAAAAACAAAAATAAAAATAACACATATTAGTAAAACCAAACTTCGCTCAGAATCTAAAACAATAATTATAATAGTATTAAATAATATTAAAATTCTTTGATTAATATATTTGTGTGTGTATGCACAATATTTACTCAAGATTTTTTCTTCAACTCTCGATTCACTCCTAATTGCAATTATTTTTTTCATGTAAGCCTATTACAAATAATTATAACTCAACCCCCTACCATCACATAAATAATCACGCCTCTGATTTCTTATCTTTATATTGTCCCTATGTCCATAAATAATGATAAATAGTTTACATTAGCTTTTATAATTAATACTGAACGAAAAAAAAGACATATTGTATGATAAATAAAATTGTGTTTATTTTTTTAAAATCATATTACGTACAATGTTAGTTTATATTAGCGATTTTGCTATTGATCCTATCTATCAATATTATCTTTTACAACTCAGGGGGCTGGTTTAGACCACTGGATCCCTCTCAGCTACGATCTTAGTACACATGTGTGTGTATGTGTGTATGTGAATTATAACACCCCTCCCGCGATGAACACATGAATGCGTTAGTGTAGGTTTAGACAAATAGAACCGAACACTATCGACTAAAGAAAATGATTAATAAAACGTGTTCAATAATATTTATCAAACACGATTTACTCATGAAAAGTGTTCAAACACGTTTCTCAATTAGGAAACGTACAGTTTGCGTCACGTCCGGGACCGCATAAAATACGGTCACGTTACACAGCAATGTTCGTTAAAGGCGTCAGTCACCGTCGTTACTTTTACATGCATTTTTACAAATCGTTGTGTGTACGTATGTATTTTGTCCGTGTGTTTAGTCGAACGAAATGGTTTCCACGCAGACCGTCGACACCAACGGGAAACTAGACGCCAAAAGCACCGAGGAAGGGATGTCGATTACTTACGGCATTGACGATAATCCGCCGTGGTATTTATGCATCTTCATGGCGCTACAAGTACGTTAGATTATTCGACAATTGTATACGTCCTAACAATAAATTTCAAAACTATTGCAAAACTACTATACTGACGACAGGCGCTTTTAACAGAGTTAGTCCACAAATATTGGTTTAAAATTACTTAGATTGTAATATTGCAATATATTAGGTTTATATTATATCACTGCCCGGGCCGTGTGATATTTTCGAAGTCACTTTCAACGTGTTTCTACGGGAATTTTTAATTACAATTACAGCTGTTTAAAGGTCGATATCGGTATTTATTATTTACAATTTAATTGCTTGAAACTCGACATTTTTCTGCTAATTATAATACATAACGAGTCGTGCATCGTCTAAAAACTTTATTATATAAAATGTTTTTGTAGAGTACGGAATTAAAAGTTTCAACAAAACTATAGGAAAATAATTTAAAATAAAAGTCTACACATCCATCGGTAAGCTCAAAAAATAACTGGATAATGTGATCGGATTATGTTTTTATTTATTTAAAAAAATAATATTAGTGCGCTATAACCGACCTATAAAACTCTTAAATATAGTCGTTACACAATATTTAAAACAAAAACAGAAAAACATCCAGAAGAAAAAAAAACAAGCAAAATAATATCATGTTCGTCATATATGGACTATCAACTTTATATATATATTATAATATAGCCGATAACGAATCTCTTTGAAGTCACTCCAACTATTATTACTATTAGAAAATACGAATAGTCCAGATAGAATTGTGGGGCCCGGGATAGACGGATTAGAATTTTGTATTCTAATTTTTTAGATTTCGATCGAGGCGATTTTTGATGTTATTAACTTTATCGTTAAAATATTGATAATTTTAACTTAATTAAAAAAAAAATAAACAACATAAATGTCTATTATTTGCATACCAAATTACACGTTTGAATTTTCGAATATCAAAAATCACCATAATCGAAATCTATAATAGGAAATCAAATCTGTTTTCGAAATTCTAATCCGTCAATTCCGAAAGTCTTTCACATTGGCCTGGCTTTTGCGATCGTTTTACGTGTGTTTTCCGACCGGCTCCGACCTCCTTAAAAAATGATAACACGAGTTTTTATTTCGCAGCATTATCTTACGATGATAGGAGCGATTGTGTCGATCCCGTTCATCCTTACGCCAGCCCTTTGTATGCGGGAAGACGATCCCGCCAGGGGTCATATCATATCGACCATGATATTCGTGACGGCCATAGTGACGTTTGCACAAGTCACGTTCGGCTGCAGGTATGGTTTATTTCGTCGACATTTTTTATTTTCAACTCGAGTACCATGAAAGTAAAATAAATTGGTATTTCGTATGTTGTAAAATGTACAAAATTAAAAAAAAAAACCCTAACTATAACAGAGGAACTGGGACATATCATTTAAGTTCAGTGGTCGTAATGACTAGGACTTGTAGAATTTGCATATTAGTTTTACAAAATCAAAAAAATATCAAAGTAAGGACCAAATAAGTTTTATGCTAAGACATAACTAGATTTCTAATTTTATTTTGTATATAACTTTGAGTTTTTGTTTTGTTTTTAGGGCTTTTTGCTTTCATTTTATACTTTTAAGAAATATTTTATACAACTAATAATATTTTCACATCGACGATTTCATTTCATATTTCATTTTACAACCAAAATTGTTAAATTCAAATTAATTTTTAATTGCTATCATATAGTATGGTTGTTGACTGTTCGAAAACGAACGATTTTCATAGAAACGCTTGAGGGTCGCCAATTAGACTAATTTTCTGTTTATTAATTTTATTTATAAACAGTAAAAACGTTGTCTATAACATAATATCCCCGATAGAACGATAACGATTCCATAAGCGATAACAATTTAAACATATTTTAAGTGCATATTCGAGCATATGTTTAGGTTTTCAAGTGCACATGTACTTGTATATTTGGTGTTTTTTTAGAGCTACAAGTCCTCTGCTCTAGTAATGACTATATAACAATCAGCTAACCTCAAAAACCTAGGCTGAACTAGACCTATTTTCGTGGCTATCTATATATTTAGTATACTTATTAGTTTTATGCGAAATAAACTCAATTAAATAACATATTTTCGATAATACTGTTGAATTGTATTGATACTCGTATAATATTATTTCGTTGTTGTAATTAAAGACGCAGTCGTATTATCTATACTATATTCACTTGTATAATCTGTTATTGATTACCGTTATAATATACAAGAAGTATTTGTATTATTTTAAAATGTTATACATCCCAATATTTGATAAACCAAAACGGATCGATTAAACAAGTTTATTTGGTTGACTAACCAATGATAATGACAAGTTTAACGATTTTTACAGTACTCGTGCTACATAATATAATTTATAATATTCGCATACTGAAATTGGTTGGAATCAATTAATAAATAACAACTTTATAAAACTTTGTCAAAACTTTAGATTTTATAAATAATAAAAAACCATTAGCTACTGATCCTATTGCGATTTACACGAAACAATTTAATCATTTGATAAAAAAATTCTAAAGAAATCATACCCGAAAAATCAAAAGAAAATATTAGTAAAAGATAATTGCAAAAATAACAACATCATATTTATATCCTTTCATTAAGTGACATAACAGAATTATCCAATTCGTCCTTTAATTAAATTTAATGCTGCACAACAAACTTGGCTAGATATTTTGACGCGCTTATAAAAGACAAATTAGATATTTTTACCGATAATTCTATAAAATATACTTACGATTTTATTGGTAAAAATTAGAATTTAACCGGGTTATAAGATGATTTCTCTTAATGTTAAGAATTTATACACTTCCATTCCAATACTCGACGCATTAAAATGTTTAAAATATTAACTTACACTTTCTAACAAATTCAATGCAACGAAATACACGAAATTGTCCAATCAATAAATGTTATTATAATAAATAAAAACTATTTTCAACGTAAAAATGTTTTATATACACGACATGAAGGTTTTGTCATAAGCGATCTTTCAAATGCTCTTTTATCAGAAATGTACATGGAAGATTACAAGACTAGTAATATTATAAATAATGTGTTTTTTAGTTCGCGTATTAGAGCTTATTTAAATATATAATTGATGACTCATTTTATTCCGAGTATCAATTAGGCAAGCTGAGAATATGGTAAAAATGTTTAACGGCATAATTAAGCAAATACATTATACATTCGAGTCACACAAATTATTAATTCCTTAAATTGTTTAGATCTAACAGTGAACAACAGTCCCAATAGTAAATTTGAGTATATACAGAAAACCTACCTTTACTGACGCAATAATTCCGCATGATTCGTATTTACGTCAAACTATGAACCGTTACTGTATTGTACTATAAATAACACAGATATATACAATAAACTAGATTGGTAAGTGTCCTATACTACTCGTGTGTTCAAGCGAAACTGAAAATTGGAGGCCATTTTGCAAGCTCACGGAGTGTCATCACGCATTTTATCATGCACATAGATATATATACAATAATAGTAGCAATAATACCTACATAGGAAAACAACCATTACCTCATAATTGTAATAAAAACTTATTAACACGGTGATTACACAAATTTAAGGGGCAATGGGCTTCTAATATGGGGGTTAAAGTGGGTGCAAATCTTATCACAAGTTACCAATCTAGTTAATTATATATAACTGTGACATAGAACGACAATAATTATTATAAAAATTTATATAATTATGAATTCCTTATAAGTTTACCAGTTGAGCGTGTATGTTACGATATGTTGTTGATTTGTAATTTCTCGTTATAGACTACCAATCGTACAAGGAGGAACGATTTCGTTTCTCGTGCCGACGTTGGCGATATTAAAACTACCCCAATGGAGGTGCCCGTCCGCGGATATTATCGATAAAATGAACGCCGGTGAACAAGAAGAACTCTGGCAAGTGCGGATGAGAGAACTTTCGGGCGCGATAGCGGTATCGGCTCTGTTTCAGATGTTTATCGGATTTTCTGGTAAGCGCAATTATTTTTTTTTTTTTACGTCTATATATATGGCAAGTGTTGAGACACAGGTAAATGGAATTTATCTAGATAAAGATGAAAGATAATATCTCTAAAATCGTCTAGATATAGATAAATATAACAAATACATAATACATTTATCTTCTAATATCCTTAGTAGGTATTTGGAAATTGAAATATACGAATAAAACAATTCGGTGTTTTATATTTTCTACTACGAGTAATACTTTACTCGTTTACTTTTTAATTTGTTATTGGTATATTTTCATTTAGATAAATCTCGACACCGGTTATGCCGTGCCGTAGTGATAACTGATATTAACAATACATTATAAAATATTTATATTAATTTACCGTGTGCTTAAACCGTATATTTTTAACGTCGCAGGTCTGATCGGAAAACTAGTCAAGTACGTGACACCGCTGACGATCGTGCCCACCGTGTCGTTGGTTGGCCTGTCGCTGTTCGAGAATGCGGGCGAGTCGGCTTCCAAGCACTGGGGAATATCGATGGGGTATATACTACGGGGGAAAAAAATGTTAAAATTATTACTATTACGATTTTTGTCCCACAGAACGATAATATTGCTGACGCTTTTCTCGCAATTCCTGACGGACGTCAAGTGCCCTGTCCCGACATACAGTAAAACACGCGGATTTTCCATCGTCATGTTTAACGTCTTCCAATTATTCCCGGTAAACGCCGTCGATTGCGTGGCGATAATTATCAGGCTTTTAAGGCCGGCCGGTGTAGTAAAAAAAAAAAAAAATCTCGGTGAAAAAATATAAGTTTTTTCTTTTTTAACGTAATTGTTTGTGGGTAGATTTTTACGTACATAAGTACGTTTTATTACTTATTATAAATATAGATTTAATAAGTAATAAAACTACACGAGCTTTTTTTTTAATCCGGGATTAAACGGCCGGTCGATTGAATATTACTTTATAAACTATATTTATTACTTTACCGTATAAAGATACGGTTCTCATTTCAAACCGTCTCTCATTAATTATTATTATCAGGTGCTACTGACCATTATGATAATGTGGATCCTGTGCGGGATACTCACGCTAACCGACTACTTCCCGGAAGGTCATCCGGCGAGGACGGACGTCAAGATCAGGATCATAGAGGACTCGTCGTGGTTCCGAGTCCCATATCCCGGTGAATATATAATGCATAAGATAACTGATAGTTGAGTCTGAGTGTTGGATATTGAATAAAAGAGGTGAACATGGTCGCCATAAATATAGATGGCACATACAGGAATATAAATGAAATAAGATATGTCGATAGACGGGAGAAGGATGTGAAGGGCAAATTCAAGAGTAACTGGTCCAACTTGTGCGGGATAATGGCGAAGAGTATGTTTTTGATTTTCTATATTTATGTCCGATTTTACAGGTCAGTGGGGTTGGCCGACCGTAAGCGTGGCCGGTGTCGTGGGAATGTTGGCGGGCGTACTGGCATGCACCGTTGAGTCCATAAGTTACTATCCGACAACGGCGAAAATGTGCGGTATGTATAATCATCTGATAGGTTTGCACTATAGATTTATCATTCTATAGACCCCCGTCCCTCTATAGCCTAACTAGTAAATAACACCAACATTAAAATACGAAATAATATCAAATACTGTTTTTGTTGTGAGCGATGATGATAATAATTATAATAGTGAGTATCGGCGTAAAAAAATATCATATATCGACTGATATTCAGGATAACGTCAATTACGTCTCTGTAATATGAAAACACGTTACTGAAAAATACTCTTAGTACAATTCAAGATTTGTTTCGAGTAGAACGCGTCGTTTGAATAAAATCACGTTAAAATTGAAAAAAGCCAATCTTATCCCAAACGATTATATCCGTTTTAATTCGTATAATTATTACAATATTGTATAATACAATATATGGTATGTGTTAATGTACAGGCGCTCCTCCGCCACCCGTGCACGCGATCAACAGAGGGATCGGTTTCGAAGGTCTCGGAACGGTGCTCGCCGGACTTTGGGGTAGCGGAAACGGAACAAACACGTTTGGAGAAAACGTTGGCGCGATAGGCGTGACCAAGGTAACGGTTGTAGCTAATATTGTCTAAAAAAAAAATGAATATTAATCACCAAATCGCTATACTTGATATTTAAACATAATTTCCGTTTGTTTTATTCAGATCGGCAGTAGGCGAGTGATACAGTACGCCAGCGCACTGATGTTGATTCAAGGCCTTGTCAATAAATTTGGAGCCGTGTTCATTATCATCCCCGAACCGATCGTAGGAGGAATGTTTTGTATCATGTTCGGAATGATATGCGCGTTTGGTAATATTTTATTCAAAATTCATCGAAATTAACATAATACCATGGCGATAAGATCACCGAACGATCGCTTTCCATGCTCCCCTCTACTCTTTACTACTAGCGCTTTTTACGGCGGCCGAAATTACTACAAATTTTAGCAAATTCTATACTTGATTAGGGATCTAATAACTGTATTATATTATTTTAATTAATGTTTGTTATCGGTTTTACAGGTTTATCGGCCTTGCAATACGTTCATTTGAACTCTTCGAGAAATTTGTACATTATTGGATTTTCAATGTTTTTCTCGTTGGTACGTACTATATTGTCTATATATTGTTTATAATTATTACAACCATGCAAAAAACAAAAAAAAAATCACGATAAACGCGCGGATGAGTTTCTCGCCGTGTTTATAAAATCACTTTTTGTAAGTAATAAAAATAATTTGTAAAATCGGACGTCATTTGATTAAGTCCCCCAGACCTAATCTACCCCTGTACTTTGTATAAATTATAAGCCGGCAGAATATTTTTTAATTAGTCTTTTAATTACAAAAATAATAAAATGGAGATACAAAAAAAAAAAATCTTTTTCTTCTTGCTCAGCTTTTCTGTTAAGATTATTGTTGTGAGAAGGTTTGAGGGAAACCACCACAAAATATTTGAAAAATAATGGTTTTAAATAAAAGTAGGGCGGGTTGTGGGATTTCGGAACGGTATTTATTAAAAATGGTCAACACCCCCCCTCCCTTATTCAATAAGTCTAGAAATTTGCTTTTTATAAATAATTAAAGCATAGAATATTTGGCCTGTTTTATATGGTCGCCTATATGTTTTCGATTATTATATCGATTATATTATATATCCTTATTATTTTGATTTTACGATTTTTGCTACACCGCAGGTGTTGCCCAAATGGCTGATCGCACATCCAAACGTAATTAAAACCGGAAACGAAATACTAGACAGCGTGTTGACAGTCATTTGCAGTACTAGTATATTGGTCGGAGGAATAATTGGCTGCTTTTTAGATAACACTATACCAGGTACTATAATATAGTCTAATATAAAGATGACAAAAAATAATTTTAATTAAAAATGAGGAAATTCCAACGGAAGTTTCATATTTTCTTAAGAAAATTATTTTATTTTTTTACCAAAATTTGAACATTACGTTGAAATTTCTTTATTAATTGTTCGTAAAAAAAATTAAGTTTTACGATAATGCATTAGTATTACAATTATCCTATATAAATTGTTTTAAAATATATTTTGTATTTGTTTGGTGACATATCAGGTACTCCGGAGGAAAGGGGTCTTATCGCTTGGAGCAAACAAATGGATCTCATAAACGATCCGACAACGAGCGAAGAATCGAGCACCTACGATTTTCCCGTTGGCATGACCGTTTTACGAAAGTACGTATGCGATTTAAAAAAAAAAATAATAGTAATAACTATACTATGAAGATTAGGGTTTTTTTTGGAATTAGGATTTTTTATTCTATTTATATTGTAGTTAAAAACGAAGCTTTATTTAGCATATATATATACCATTCGTATCAAATAACGTATATAATTATAATGTAGGTACCTATAAATAATTTAATTTTGATTCTTTTGGATATTATCTTTTTTTATTATTATTTTTTAATATATCTTAAATTGATTTTACCCACCTATTAATCATATATAATCGACTTTTTAGTTGGCTTATTTTACATGGTTTTTGAATTCAACATTATTTATTGTTAGAGGTCTGGCGGAATCCATTTTTGTTAGAGGCAGAGGTGGACCACTGTGCTACTGTTTACAGTACAGTGTCTTAACAAGGCTAATATGATGGTTTATTTTTTAATCACTTAAAAAAATGAACATTAGAACAAAATTATTGTCTTCCTCCACGTCAACATAAATGTATAACAATTGTTAGAGACATATACATGATAGGATGTCAAGATGATATCCTGTAGCACCACCTGGAAAAAATCATTTGTTTGTTTTTTGAACGCAAACAAATATGGTGGATTTCGTTAAACCTAAGGTCATACAAATCTGGGGCCTCTAGAAGTCCGGACCTTCTTGAAACGACTTCAAAATAGAACAATTTTAGCAAAATGCTAAAATAATGTCATTGAAGTGAATTAACTGAATGTTGTACCCCTCCTGAATTTATTTTCAACTACCACCTTAAACTATTCCTAAGTTTTTTTGGACGATTATTTTCTAGAACAGTGGGCCAACAGTCTCCAGTCTGCCTCTAGTTAGGGGCCTGATGGACGAATCAGTGTGCGAGATGTCGAGTTGAGATTAGAATCAAACGAATATTATTAATCGTGATTTTAGATGAAAACTATTAAGGTTTAAATAACAATATTGTTCATTTAAGGCGTAATGATTTATCGTAGTGAAATATGTTTGCAGGCTCAACGATAAAATAATAGCATTTTGAAGTAAACTATGTGCCATAATAAGTCATTTTTTTTTTTTTTTTTGTTAACTGCACCAAAGAATACAAATGTACTTAACTTTTCAAATGAAAGTGCCAAACTAATCTTTGGGATCTTTTTTTCTTTTCGGGCCCCCAAGTCAATGATCCAAATTGCGCTTATAACGATGAGGGTGGACAATACAATATATTTCGCTGTATGAAAAATAAAAAAAATTCGTCACCAATTAAAACGAAATATTAATCGAATTTGTGACGTTTAATATTATTATGTTATTCGTTAGGTTAAATACGAATTATTATAATTTCGTGTTGATAACGCTATTAATTTTTAATTTGTGTGTATACATTTTTGCAGAATGAAATGGACGTATTCCGTTCCGTTTTTACCGACGTACAAACCAAGGAAAGATTGAACATCCTAGACATTTTCTTCGTCGGAGTGTCTTAATAATATTATACGCTTGTGTTTAAATAAAAAACAAAAAACCAAGAAAAAATATGAGTTATGCTATTCGACATATTTTTGTTTATTGAATAAAACCCGATGATTCATTGGGACGTGCTGTTTTGATTTTCTCGCGTTACGTATACATCAGATACGCTTGATTTATTTTTGAACTGATCATGGTAAATATTAAAAAAAACAAATTGTCATTATTTTATATCATCTGTATATAAAATTAACTAAGGAACTCTCTGTTGAGGAAATGCGAAATTAATCGTTGAAGACGTTCGACGAGTCCGGCCACGAGATGGCGGTACCATTTATACAATAATAATACTGCGGTGTTTGAATCAATAGGGGTACGAGTACCTCTTTATTATCTTTTTAAAATATCTTTTAACATTCCCTCGTCCAGTGGCGTAGACGGGATTATACAATAGGGTAGGGGGTAATTATAAATTAAACTATACTAGTACTAGACTATATAAAGGTATAGACTATATATATATAGTAACTATACTAGAATTAATAAGACACACAATGGTATAAATTATATTAAATTTATCAATTGAAAACGTATGAAAAAAAGGCAATGGAGGGGGGAAACACCCAAAACCCGCCTTGGTTACGCCACTGTCCCCCATCTAATTATTCACAACGGACATTACGAAAATATTGTACGATTTGTATGGACGTAAAAACGTTTTAATCTCCAGGTAGCGCGTTTTTTTTTCTCATTCACCTAACTAAACGTCGCTCCCTATATTTTTATTATTATTTTTTTTTGTTCAATTCAGATATCGAATATCAGTGTTTTATAAAAAAATTAATATTATTATTATCCGTATAACAGTTGACGTATTAGCGTATATTTTAACGTCGGTCTAATATTGTAGGCGTAAAAATCGGCAACACAACGCTGTTCGATGCGTATATTGGTCGAATGTGGAAATTATTACCTCCGCAATCGCACGTCGAATAAAAAATACGATAGTTTATCATACACATTACGGGTAATGTCGACATTACCCGTGCGTTTCGGATAATATTTGTTCATTCGCGATTGTAACTACATCATTTTAACAATGAGAGTTTTTTTTATAAAACACTCTCTATAGGCACTCTACAAACATTACAAGCCGAAGTTATAAACAAGTATAATTTATACCTAGCAATACTATAGAAATATTAGATAATTTGTATTGTACATGTTGGACGGATAAGATTTTAATTTTGTCTAATAGGTTTTCGAAATCAATCCGCAGTGGACCGTGACTAGCGTTATCATTATCCATACGTTAACATTACCCGTATGACATATACGTTGTGCATAATATGATTTTTATTCTTTGGGTTTTCGTCCGATTTATTCACGCCGTCCTTTGAAAGATGCAGATTTTTTGTTCGGTGATACTTTATCGGAAAAATGGTTTTTAGAAATTGAAAAAACTGATTACAATTCTCGGTTGATAACCCCAGAGTAAGGGGGGGGGGAACGACAAATACCATCATAACCGTACCGATTTACGCTAGCTCCGCTCAAAATGGTTTTTTTTTTATTACAACGTATCTTTTCAACATCCCTCAACCAACAACATAGGCCTACCCGCGGTGCGAAGTATATGTCCGGCATTTTAAATATACCTATATATATTATATTATATTCGCACGGCAAACGTAATATTTGAACCGTGTTTTATTGTACATTTTATTATTAAAATACTCCTGTCCCCGCATATAACACGGTGGTATACGAACGAAATTCAGAAAAAAAAAAAAAAAAAAAACGAACGACATCGTTTTGCTTTGCGGCAGTTTTACGTCGTGTAGTTTACACGGCTGTCTCGGCGACCTGTTGACTGTGTGATAATATTTCCACATCTGCAGTATTCTCTGAGCTCTTCGATCGCCGGTACGTCGTATTCTTATTTAATACGCTGTAACGATGTTATATACATATACAATGTTATCACGTCCAGACAGAGGCTGAAATATACATTTTTTTATAGTATACACTTTATCAGTGACGATTTTTAAAGGGGGGGGGGAGAAGAGATTTTTACTTTTTTTTTGGGATTGAATTTTAAATCGCATCTCTCTTGAAATTTGGTCAAAACCGCCACTACGTACTTTATATTAAACTACAGGCTTATTCAGTTTTTAATTTCGTATTACACGCTTAGCTTTCGTACTGCACACAATTTTAGTCCTTGCGTCCAGCCGCTAAACTCTCCGTAATTGATAATATGTTCAATGGACATTGTCCATACAAACTATAAATTATTATGTTATATGTATTTCATTTTTTTTTTTTTTTTTAAATAAAAAGATCTTGAATTGTACCTATACATTATTATACGTATATACTTTATTTTAAAGACCAAAATAAAAGGGACAGATATTCCTGTGATAAATCTGTAGAATTACCACCGATTTTCAAATGTATATTATTTTTCTTGTAGTTAAAAAAAAAAATGTTTGAAAATATATTATTTTTTTTAAATAATATTCTCGGGCGCTTATCTTCACACTTGGTGAAAAACAAACGGTTGAAAAACGTTTTACGAATTTATGGTCATTTTTTCACAAAACGCTCACTCCAACTGGACTTCATGTAATTTTGTTCACAATGTACAGGTCGTACACTTTGACGTGTACTGATATATATAAAAAAAACGTACAATGGTAATTTGAACGCGATACGCGGCAGTGGTTTTTTAACAGTAGGCATTTTTTTATTATTGTTTTTTATTAGTATAGAGCAACAATATATATATATATATATTCTTGAATGTATAATTATATTGATGACCGTAAGTGACGGGTATTTTAACGCCAATTACAGCAATAAGCATATTACAATAATATAAACGCGTGTATTTATACGCTAAAAAAACTGCTGTTGTACATTGATATTTGATCGCCGCTACTCGGAACTTTAAAATGCATTTGCTTAAGTTATTCTAAGGAATGCGCGTATTGCGTACAGTAGTCTGTATAAAATCTAGTCCAATACGAATATACAGGGTCTTACAAATTGTATGTTTCAATTTTCGAGAGTAGGAGTACGGTTTGCTAAAACTGTAATTTAGAATACTCTGTATACACGTGTATGGCGTGTTTCTGGATTCTATTTTCATACATATCCATTGCGTATTTTGTAAATTATTATTATTATTATTATTATTGTTTTTTTTTTTTTTTTGTAATATATTGCATATTTATGTTATTAACGCATTTTTTGTTTTTTTTTTTTTTTTTTTTTTTTTAAATCATAAAGAAAAATATCAGTATTTTTTTTTTGTTATATCGTTTAAGCCATGGCATGGCGATGGTCATCGCGACAAACAGAGTAGGTACTTCCGATGTAATAATAATATTTGTTATACATATATAGTTTTTTGATACGATAATTTTATGTTGAGTTAATAATATTAATATTAAATAGAAAAATATAAATGAATAATAATAAAATTGACTTTATCATAAAGAAAATATTACTTAGTTTTACTACGATGTGTGTTTTCTATTCTTTATTTTTTTGTCTGTAATTAAGTTTTCGACCATAAGACTCGCTCCAATTATTAACTTCAATAGTGACTTCTGGTAGATGGCGAAATTTGTCTAGTCGGTGAATTTGGAGAGGTCATTTTTTAGAATTTTCCTTGGATGTATAATATAGGGAACGTTTGACGTAATTTTTTTTCCATCGTATTTATTCGATGTCGACATTTGTCTATATTTTCGCTTACACTATATTCAACTATATCAATGTAATATTTGTGTAAAAAATACATTCGCCATTTGCAAAATTAGATACATAAATATTGAATTATTGTTGCGCACTCGTATATAAGTTATAATTTGTCCGTAGGTACTAACACTATAAATAATTTATCACGATACAAAATTACGATTCGTGAACATTGAAAAATATTAGGTTACGAGATGTTTATCGCTACCTATAAAAAAAAAAAAAAAACACTTTTATCTTTACTCGACTGAATGAGCAATAGGTTAGGTGTCAACGTTAAATACTGATTATTTTTATTTTGTTCATTTTGCGTGTCAAATAAATTGTTTTATATTATTATCATATTATATAAATATATAATTTAAACCATATCAATTGTATAATAAAGACCGATTCGACTGAGATATCGACGAGAAGAAATTAAAGTATCTGATAAAGATTTATTTTTAAAATCATTTTTTAATTTTTCGAATACAATAGTAATTTTCTTTTATGAATATAGTTCTACGGATATTAGAATGAAAAAAAAAACCATTAAAACTAGTAGGACTGACTGAGGGAACTATATCTAAGCAAGAATATTGTTATATCTCAGGTTTTACTACTCAAAATATTATGTTACCATGAGAAATGAAAAAATAAACTTCTTAGTGACATGGCTCGGATGTTTTTTTTAAAAAAAATTGCTTATATGATTTTTTGGGTTTAAAAAAAAAAAAAGCCTAGAATAAAAGAATGGTCACCAGTACCGTCATTACTGATTGGTTCTTCGTTATCAATGATAAAATCCAAACAAAAGTGTCAATTAATATTTAATTTTTTTTACGTCACTATCTACATTATTTTAATTTAATTATCACTTTTTAAACGATTTATTAAATAATATTTATTTATTTATACGCCGGTCATTTTCGTTTGTCGCGTTGCGTTTAGCCGTACGCGTCAAAAAACGAATTATTAACCGGATTAGGTACTTGCATTCCTTCCCTCACACCCAAATAATAATAGCCGTTTACATATTATAGACTTTTAAACAGTTTTATCGTTATTGTTAAAAATGTATAAACAGTATGATGTGCATATAAATGCATTATCAAAACGATTTGCCGGAGTGTCCGCTTTCGAGTGTTCGCCGGGATATCGCGTAGAGTATAATAAACCGCAAACGATATTGTATACGATTTCTGTAGCGCTCAATGGAATTTTAATGATTTTATTCAGGGAGAGGGGGGTTGATAAAAAAAAAAAGAAAGAAAAATGACTGTCCCCTTTTACGTGATTTCACTAACAAAAGTACCACGGGAGGAGGGGGAGCCCCACCGCAAGGTGCCCCCCTTCATCGGCGAGTACCCGCCCAGTGCGCCTGCATGCCGTTGCCGGTTTGAATACGTGGTGGCTGTAGCAGGAGCTACTATATGGTTTACGGTCAAGCTTGGCCAAGGGACAGTCTCTGGTGAGTTCGCTCCCGGGCACCTAGCCGCTCTATCGATGGAGATATAACGCCGAAGGTTGTCCGTAACTAAAAAAAAACAAGACAGTCTGAACGGATAGGCCAGTGCCCGACCGATGGTAGACGCCGTCGCCGGTAAGAGTTAGAGCTATCGTCTTCGTCTCGGTCAGTTATCTTGGTGCTGGTGGTCCATACGACGATCCGGGAGTACTCGTCGCTCCGACTTCTCCTGAACCTCGGCGGCCTGTAACTAGTGCCCAGCGCTAATAAACGGACCGTCGTTGTAGCCTCCGCACGCGGAGAACACTAAACCCGGGGTACTCAAACTCCCCTTTTACATTTGACTTAAACTTAAGAAAACTTTTTAACTTGGATTCTCGACATTCGGGTAAATTTGTTATACTCAAAACAAGACCGTGGTTTATTTGTTTATTCATCATACCGTAAGAGTTGTTTTCTATACAGTGGCGAGTTTCGGCATAAACCAATGTTGGACGATATACGTATCGTCCGATATTGAGGATATAAGTTATCGGGTTTTTTTTTTTTTTAAACCGATACTTCTGGAGAAAAAATGTCAATAATAATGTCTTTCAACTGAAATATCACATTAATTAATACCATTCATTTCAACATCGACTCACGGTTTTCTATTTCAAATATGGGGTAGGATATCGGTTTTATATCGGTAGCAAATATCGAAATATCGGATATCGCAGAATAGTCGTATCGGTTTCTATGCGTGTAACAAGCGCATTTCAGTGCTCATTTTTCAATAACGAGCGTCCATCGAACCCTTGTTAAAAAATCATTTGCATGTTGGAAAAAAACAAATCATGTCATTCAGTTAGTATTATTATAATTTGTAATCACGATAACCTACTTATAATTGATCAATACATTATGATTATGGTTACATTATTATAACGTGATAACGTTAATTACGTGGCGTGGACCAAGGATAGTATACAAAATTAAATATTGATTATTTGTTAAAAAAAAAAAATTTTAAAAACAGATTTGTAAAAGGCTCTGGGGAATAGATATGCGATGTGCGATTTAGCTCTGAGTATACTAAAATAAAGTGTCATCATTCGACTTGAACAACGGACGTGACCGGAAACATATGTTTCTAACATAAATCATAATAATAATAGTTATTATTATTAGTATAATGTCTCATCTTCGTATATCTCGAAATATCGCCGCCATCTCTCGCGTAAATGGTTTATTTTTTAAAAATATATTTATACATATATATATATATATATAAATATATATATATATATATATAAAAGAACGTCACACCATATCGTTTTTCAAAGTTCGATTCTAACGCATTTGTGCACACACCGGCAAGAAAAATGAAAAAAAAAAAAAAAATGCATTTTGTTATACGTAGTATACTAAAACGGAATAAAACGAAACGAATTTTCGCGTATACAATAATTATATATATATATATATATATATATATATATTATCATTTTAGCACATAACTGGAAAAAAAAAGCCATTGCTCCGAAATTCGATCTCTTTTCATAATAATAATAACACAAACGCGCGTCAGTGCACGTAATAAAAAACAAACATATTTTTATTCGCGTATTTATTGTTATTCATTTTTTTTTTTTATGCTTTATCATGTTTGCAGAAGAATCAAAATAAAAATAACTTAATAATTAACTTTTAAACAGCTCGCTCGTTCTGTAACTCCGCTTTTCAAAACATACTTGGATTTCTTATATATTAAATTGGTCCTGGGAACGTCAGAAAACGTCTAAAATTGACATTCTTCACGCATTGTTTATTATTACTATATAAGAGCTGGAGTTAAATATAAAGTGCATTTTTTCTGGAACAGGAACCTACTATATATACTCTTTAGATCAATGCGTACTAAATTAACGCAATGTAAATCGTGCAGTAGGTAACTGCGCAGATACTTCATAAGTATAATATTTATTTTGTGTTTTTTTTTCACGTATTTGTCGCCGCTTTTGAACTTTTTAAACGCTTAAAAAAGTTTTATAGGGGGAGGGGAAATATGACCAATCCCCCGGCTACGCCACCGAGTCACCCTGCAATAATATTCAGACCTCGAGATAAAAAATCTAAACTAGTTCATAAGCATAAAATTGAACCAAGTTCATGAACTAGTTTGTATTTATTTAACGAACTTGCTAAGTTTAGAGTTCATTAAAAGTTATTTGTACTAACTTAACCAAGTCTCAGGGAATGTAATATATTATCACACCTATAATATTAACTTTCTACAGTGTTTGGAAAATGTTGGGAAAACCGCCGATTAAGTTAATTAATTATACAACTGGAATAAGCTAGCAAAATGTGAAAATATTGCTATTTTAGTAATATTATATAATTGAATATTATTTTCTCATGTGTAAAATTTGGATGAATCTGAATTCAAATTTAACGACCCAAATATCGAAAATATGAATTTAATTAGGAAAAAGTTGATTCAAATAAAATATGAATTTAATTCATACACTTTGAACTCGTTCATTCTGTAATCCGACAGTTTTGTATACGTGTCTATCTGATCTATACCAGCGGTATAATTACGGGGGGGGGCGGATCGTGGGGATAGATTAATCGCCGTCTATCCGGTGAAGAAATCGTACCGGATGATTAACTGTTTATTATATATACCGTTTACTTTGTAAATTGTATTTAATGAAAATGAGTGGGTGGGGGAATTAGGTTGATAAAATAACAATTGTTTTGAAAAAACTCAGCGATGCGGCGGGACGTCACCGAAATATCGAAACCGAGTCGGCGCGCCCCGCGGGTCTGTAAACTAAAATTTTCGTCATCCGTCCCCCCATCCCTCTAGAAAAAAAAAAAAAAGAAAAAAAATCCTAAAATACACCGCCGATCATCTATAAACTCACGCGGCATACGTAATAAACTGCTGCCGCCTATAGATAATATAATACATACGAGTATATCGCACGGCGATGCGGAGGACGGATGTTTGTTACGAAATAATAATATCGTTTATGAGAGGGGCTTTCCGCGGGCCGTGGCCGCGCGCTGTCAGGTAGTTCATTATTATTATTTTGGATGTGACAACAATCGCGTTTATTGTGTTTGCGACGCGTTAAGGGTACCTATATTATATACTCGTGTGTATACATATATATATATATGTATATATAGAGGAGAGGACATAGCTACCGTTGTACTGTGGCGGGGCGGGAGACCCGGGGTCCCGACAAAATTGAAATCGGACACCGAAACGGAGAAAAAAAAAGAAAAAAAAAAAAAAAGAAAGAGAAAGAAAAAAGAATAATACACACATACACGCGCACGCAGGGCACACACGCACGCGGTCGGGCGGTCGGGCGGGCTACGGGAACGTAAGCGCGCGCGCTCTCGCGTTTTTCGCACTGTGTTCGATGACGCGCCGCGGCGCTGCGAGGGACGAAACGCGACGAAAACGTGTCGTTGTTGTCTGTCTCTGTCCATTCATCTGTCAAGCCGCGCACACGGATTTTATACGCTAGTACGTATACACGTATATATATATATATATATATACAATATTATCGTTCACATCGTTCCAATAACATAATAATAATTATTATACCGGCGACAACGTTACATATTATTACGTCGTCCCGACGACGACGACGGTTTCTATTATTATCGGGGACGGTCAAACGGGGCCTGTGCGGGGGAATGACGGGGATATATCCCGACTCCCCCCCCTGCTACCTCATTTCTCTTGTATATTTATCATATAATAAAATATATATAGGTATTATAATATTATCTATATATATATATCAGTCTTATCCCCAAGAGCGGATCCAGGAGGGAAGCATTAGGGGCAAGTCGGGGGTGGTTAGGATTCGTCAAAAAAAAAAAAAAAAACCCATTCAATTTGTTGCACATATTACGTAAGATAATAATTAATTATTACTATACTAAATACAATTATTTTATTCATAATCGAAGTAGATTTGTAGAGTTAAACAATTAATTAAACTAATGGGTATTGGATTTTCACTAATTCCTATCCAATAGATTGCGATTAAGGATGCGCTGTCGAATGTCAAAAGAAAGGTTGTCGGATCTGGTCATTGTTCATGCACATAAAAATAACCATATAGATATTGGTTCAGTGATCGATAGATTGGCGAATAAAAAAAACAAGAAAATTTAATTTAATTTTATAAATTTTATAACTTATTGTATTATACCTATACACAATAATATTACACATAAAAAATAATGTACCCAATTGACAATACTGTCTACAGTATGATTTTTTGTTACGATTGTATTATAGTTTTATTTCGTTAATTTCTTATGGATGGTTTCATTAATAATTCAAAATACAGTATAATAAAAATTTGTTTAATTTAAGTGCCCGAGGGGATTCCGTAAACAGATCCTGGATCCGTCCTTACTTATCCCCTCCTTGTCATTTAACTGTCACTGATTAAACCAACAAAAATAAAACCAATGTTTCGTTATTTGTTGTTAGGTTTTTTTTTTTTGAAAAACTGTTGAGAAAATTGACAAATTGTTCAAATAAAGTTTCACCGGGTGAAAAATCCGCATATTTTAAGGTGCTATCAATATGAAACGTTATTTTCGTCGTTTTGAGATAATATGTTATAAATAATAAATGTGCCCTCGAAAAATGGAATAAATAACAATATATTATCAAAACAATACATTTCTTGGAATAATATTTTTAATTGAGTTCCTACCTAATTTTACATTAAAACTCATATACTAGTAAAGTATATTGTATAAATGTGCATTAAAAATTAATAAAATTACCTATACACAAATGCTAAAAAAAAAAAAAAAAAAAAAAAAAAAAAAAAACAAAAAAAAATGCGAAATAGAAATATTTTACCATTGTTTTCTATACATAACACGAATCAAATTTCTATCGAGACGAGTCACGTGCCAATACTATAACGTCATACTTGATATGCAATTTAAACATACTACTCCGTATGTTAGTATAACAATCGCACCGTTATATTATATATTTTCAAATTATCGCTTTATTTAAGACGAGGTTTATTAAAAAAACAGTGCACGTATTTTTATTTCAATATAAGACCAACGCTTTTAATCACTAAGAGCCGTTCTCACCAACATAAACTTTGATTTTTAAACAGAGTTTATGGGATAACCGATCACCAATCGTTATCAGATTTAAACTCAGTTTTAAATTTCATATAAACCTTTTCGTTTACGTTTCGGTTAAACAAACCAAACATTTTCACTTTATATGTTTTTGTTCGTAAATTACATATATATATATATTTGTTTATCTTAATTCAGCGGTTATCAGTATGAAGATAAACAAAAACGATAAAACTGATTTTGGTTTTTTTTTTTAGTCGTTATATAGAATCGTCAATATCTATAATATTTTCCAAAATCGTATGTTTATTCTGTTCACCGTAATCACAAATCAACTTTAGATTTTTAAATAACACCCTCTACCTCCGTCTTTTCAAAACAGATTAAGAGAAATCTATCGTTATGAAATCTATTATGCTTTTCTATTACTCCTCTGATCTAAATTTCAAACCGTTATAAATCGTAATAAACGATATATCCCTTAATGTAATATAGTGTTGACCGTATCGAAATGTTTAGAAAAATGTTCTTTTGCCATTCAAAATCAAAATTGAATACTCATTTAAGGTATGGAGAGGGAGTGGGGTTATTAATTCGAAAATAAAGCTTAAATAATTCCTGCGTATATAACGATTGAAAACAAAACAGAAAGCAAATTCGCTTACGATCCAACGCGAGCAAATTGATGGTCTATGATTAAAAAAAATACTCAATATATTTCTACGTACTCGGTTTGTATAGTACTCGTATATGTTTGCGGTTTGAAAACGAATAAAATAAATACACACAACAACGTTAACAATGCCGATTTTCCACTCGGTTACACAATCACCCTCGTCGCATCCGAAAATCCGTTTTCGTCCTCCCTACCCTCCTGAATACGGTGTATTGAACACGTTAGGAAGTTATGGCCGGTGTTTTTTTCCCTTTTTTTTTTATAACATAACCGTAACATGGGGGGAACTGTGTTAGCATTCACTTCCCTCTGTGTTGCACCGTTTATTCGACAAAAAGTGAACTTCTGAGATCAGCCAAAGCCCGTAACCCCGGAAATCCGTTTTCGCTCGATTCGTTGTACTCCTGATATCTCCTAATAAATTATTATCACCGTCCGGTGTTTTATTTGTTGTAATATTTTGTAAAAAAAAAAAAAAAAAACTATTTTTTGACGAAAATTACGTACTTTTACTTGAACGTCATTAATACATAACGAAACATCGACACGTTGCCTATGGGCCACCCACACGAACAGTGGCGGATTTATTAATTTTCGTTTGGTCGGCGAATATTTAAAGTGGTTAATTGTTTAAAATGTTTACCACAAAAAAAAAAAAAATACAGCAAATTGTGATATAATTTAAACATATAAGAAAAACTTCAAAAGTTAAGAGGCCATTTAAAACCGGGTGGGGGGAGGTAAATATGCTACCGATACATTTTGCACGAAGCCCCTCCTCTATGGACACGTCGACTTTATTTGAACCTTTGAACTACCGCCACTGCACACGAGTTTTATATAATAAGTCTATACAAAATGTCTAAATATATGCGTTTATATTTTGAAATTAACATTAACTTGGCTCGGCTGTTTTTTATTTTTAGGACGAATTGAATTAGATTATAGTTGAACATATCGGTCTACTCGGCCCAGCTTTGTATAAATGTTAATAAGACCGCGCGATATAGTTTTAATTGGGCGTCGCGTTTTTAAAACGGAATAGGTAACGAGAACGACGGCGGCCGGCAGATAAATATTATATTCGTGTACATCTGCGGAGGCGGCGGAGGCGACGGCGGCGGCGGCGGTTCACCAAGAACAAACACGAGATTTATGACGACAATATTAATTATTGCGGACCCGAGTTGTACGCAATACAAGCAATATAGGTATATTAACCTTTTTTTTTTTCTTCTTGGTTTTTTTTTTTTTTTTTTACAAGGAACACGGCAAATGTTTTTCTTAGGCAGACCGAGACGTCCGTGTCGCGACACTCTGTTGTGACGGTTGTTAGGTTATTACGTATACTGCGGTATAATAATATACGCTATCCGAGATGACGTATATACTCGGACTTAAATGGCGCGGAAAGATATCCAAATAATAATAATACGGCCGTGTCCCTCCTCCGTAATGGGGCCGAGTGATACGGAACGGGGGTGTTGTTGTGCGTCGGCCACAGGGTAAACAAAATATTTACCTCGGGGACGACGATAAATCCCGAGTTCGTTAAAAACGTCGCGCCGCCGTTACGGTATAGGCGACGATAAATTTCGCGGGCGTTAAAGAGCTGATTACGGTGTGTTTTAATTGCGAAAAAGCGGTCGTGCAGCCAAATAACCGTGACACTAGAACCGAGCCACGGGGGGAGGGGAAGCGGTCGAAAAAATGAAACGGAATACGTCTGAGAAAAATAATATTATTATTAAGAGGTCGATTTTCTTAAAAAAAAAAAAAATACTGCAAGTGTGAAGTATGTTTAATTGTGATTTACTGACGTCCTAATGAGATATATTATGCGTATACTGCGGAAAAAATAAAGATCTCGAGTGTCGATAATATAGTGGCGGCCCAAACGCATCGTCAAGACGACTTTATATCTGCAGTCATTATTGTACTATAGTTTCGCTTAAAATAGTTTTTTTTTTTAATCATTTTATTTTAATTTTCCTGCAAATGCTTTGAAACATTATGAATTAACAACTATTTTACCTATACTGCATATTATTATTATTATTATTATTATGTGCGTAACTCAGTGATTTTCGCGTGAGACAATAATCTCATATTTATTATTAAAGAAAAAAAAAAAAATGCATAATTTCAGATAACAATAGTCTGGACGCGCAATAACTGCATACTCAAGGTATATATTATACTATATAAAACAATATATAGTTCGAATGAAAAACGAACGCTTCGGTTTAAATATGATTTCACGTCCGTTAAAACAAATCAAAACGTCGCAATAATCAAAAACAATTTCGTTGTTGAAAATATTCCACAATTCATTGGTATTGCTATAAAATAATGTTTTTTTTTATTATTTTGACCAGAAATCTTGTTCCAATCATCCACATTGGGAATAGTAAAACTAGAAACTTCTAATAGCAAATTTTGTCTAGTTAGACGGTGCAGTCGAATTTATTGAATTGTCTTAATAGTGGGAAAATCGAAAATATTTACGCAGTACCAATTTCCGTATTGTTTTTTTTTTTTTTTAAATTTAGTGACAATATAAGGAGAGACCATTCACCGAATACATACATTAAAACTATCTAGTCGTGGTACGATTTTCCAAATATGATTGCTCTTTTTTTTTGTTATATATTGTTATTTAAAATCTTCGAGTTTTTTTTAGTTTTAGTTTTGGCTTCTTGCGATTAAAACTCTATTTGCTCGATAGAAATGTTCAATAATTTGATAAAAGATTCATCATGAGTTTTACTTTGTAATGGAAAAAAAGAAAAGTTTAACGTAAAATCAAAATTTATACTTACGAACTTTTCTCGGAATCGTTTATAATTAAATAATGGCCATAAAAACAAAAACAAAAAAACAGTTTGAAAACCTCCCCAGATTTCCACATACAAAAATGGTCTACTTGTATTAACACAATCCTATACGAGGAACGTAGCAAAACACCAGTATGATTTTTTTATATATATATATATATACTTTTAAATTTGCAACACGATTAATAATGTTTTAAGTGAATGGTCGACCCATATGACCCGGCCCAAATTCATACCCATATAATATTATTCTATACCAGTTTTTCAACTTTAATATTTCGTTTACACACTGCAATGTGCAGCGTCACGTAGTCACAGCGTGTTAATTATCTTTTGACGCAGTTTTTTTTTTTGTTTCTTCCTGACTACCTATGTAATTATCGCCATTATTCTTCTTGTTTTAAACCTTATATCAAGTGGCCCGTGGCTGTAGCGTTTCCTCGCAGCGGCGCGGCGCATAAATCACCGCGTATTCCTACGAATATGAGAACTTCCTGCGCAAAAATGATATTTTTTAACTTGTAGAAGATTATTATTTTTATTTTTTTTTTTTCAGCGGGCCACAGGTTATAGCCGCACTATATAATATAATCGTCGTAATAATAATGATTGTCAGACGACACTCCTTGTAAATATCGTCTAGGCGGCATGTGTTTGCACCATCCGAAAATGTATATTTTTAGGCGTATATTTAGGCGTGTCTCACATTTCCCGATGGAAATTGCAGCCCAAATGCAGTCGCCGTCGTTATTGGTACACTATATTGCATGTATATCTTTATACACTGTATTCGATCGGAAGCCAAAACGGAGTTACGCGGTTATCTCGTTTGGATATCGTGAGATTTTAGGCAAAAATCGGCCAGGTAAGTTTGAAAACATCAGTATACGTTTTCAAGTGCAATCGCAAACGTTAACGTGTTGCAAAGTTACGATTCTCATATAGTTCATAGAAAAAAAAAATTCGTCACAGACAGGAAATAATTATTATTTCGTACCATAAGAACTTACAAATAAGTTGCAATCTCGCGGTAATATTTTTACTGTCATGTGGTTTGTATCATCATATTTTGTTCGAGTCGTTTGTGTATACGATTCGCTCCACGCGCTACGCCTTAAATATATGACTTAAATCACCGTGACGACGACATATTTTTTAACAAAAAAGATTGATGACTATAATAATATATAATATATTATTTCTATATTTACGATAACCCGTCGTCGGGTCGTCGCAGGTTTTTTGAGATTCAATTAATGTTTAGATTTTGGTTAGATCGTATTATCAAACAAGGCAAATGTGAAATACAGACAATTATTTGCAAAATAATTATATAGTTAGTGATTGAACTAAATATTTAAATATTAAATTCTAAATAAAATATTTATAATATATCTGAATTAATATAATGTTTAGATTCTGGTTAAACTTTATTATCAGACAGGACACAAGTGCAATACAGAATAAATAATGATGATAATAATTTATTATTGAACGATATAAATTCGAGATATTTATTCTAAACGAAAATGTATAATTTATCGAAGTTGATGATTATTTACATGTTTTTGAAAATGTCATTATTTGCATGTAGCTCGTGGTTTTCCGTCCCAATAATAATTAGTAACGGGACGCTAAAAAAAAAAACAAAAAATAAAAGAAGAGCTCCACCTTACTAAGCCCCCCCCTTCCCGATTCGGACATTAGACTGTATATTTTTCAAATTTTTAATTTCTTTAATATATATTTTTTTAAATTTATATTGAATACAAACTGTGATGTACCATATCATCAAATACGTCTAACAAGCCCTTGTTTACCCGGTTAAATGTTCGCTAATCCGACCTTAACGGCTTGATAACAATGTATAGATATTTTTTGAGGCACGATTTTATTGTGTTGTTTGAGTTTATATAGGCGATATAGTTTAATTCGCATCGCGTCATCGGGTAATATATACTATTTTTTTCCGTATTGAAAATTGACAGTTTAATTTTCAATAACAGTTTTTTTTTTTGAATGAGTAGATTGGTTAAATTATGTAATATTCCATCACTCTCCTCTATCTGTAACGACTTCCTTTAGCTCCTTGTAGGATCTCTGACCTATATCCAACATAATTCGTTTAATAAATTACTGCCTCGGACTCCCTCTCTCCGGTGTCCTCTCGATTTCCCATTTTATTATTAAGGTCATCTGTATATTATAGGCTTTGTTCTTTATCTTTCGTGATAAACCTTATCCTACAATACCTTATCTATTTCTTTATATTTCTTCGATTGTCTGCCGTATTGACCTACTCGTATCGTCCTATATATATATACGTTACATTTTCTCACAATTTGACGCCCTTTCTTTCCAAGAGATTTTTAATGGACTTTGCCGAGGTATTTTAAAAATATTTTTACACTGTATACTATTGTTTTGCGAAATACAAGTCTATGTACAATATAATCACGCGTAAAGTATATAATTCAACTGGAAAACACAAACATTTTAATTAGCTGTTCCACTAGAAAACATCACGTACCACCTACATAATAGTTTTCATTCCGTTCGTGGACGATGGTATTACACGTCTATGAGCCGGGGGGGGGGGCTATGTCCCGGGCTCCCGATAACCGAGATCTCGATAACGTCATTGGCCGTATTAGCTGTGTTATAATAGTTACACGAAATTGTCGACGGAATAATATTATATATATATATATTATTATAATAACATCGCGGGGGCTCAGGAGAAACGTTGCGGGGATTGAACACGGGTGTGGTGTGTGTGTGTGTGAAAACGCTGGACGTTATCGCAATCGTTATCACGACGTGTAATAATAACATTATTATTATTACGGGCGTATTATAATACACACGTCGTGTGCCCATTATCGTCCGTCCCGTCATTGTGCAACCGCCTCGCATGCGATCTATGGGGTCCGGGGACGTGTGATGTAAAATAAAATCTATAATATAATATAATATAATAAAATATAAAAATAAAACAGAATTATTATCGCGAGCGCGTCGCGTTTTCCGAACGATCGCGCGCACCCTCGTCGACACGACCGCCGCGCGGATAATCCGCTTACGACGACGCTGATGTCCTGTATACCGGCCGTGTTTTTATATTATTAGGTCCTATAAATACGACCCGCTGACAGGTTAGGGCCGAATTTCCCCACACCCCCCTCGCATGCACCTATCCTATACAAAACCGTACAATACGCGTAATAATGCGTGTACGACGTCGTATATGATGTATGTACCACCCCTGTACCGTGGCCGTCCACACCGCCACCCACCCTGCTCTCGGCCGGGATAAACTTCTTCTCGGAAACTTTTTTTTATTCCTTTTTTTACACTCGTTTCGAATCCTGTTTTTACATACCTATAATATTATTGTACGTATTGCCCCCTCCTCTCCCCCCACCCACCCACCCGCCCGCGTGATTCGGTCGCGCCGTCGTTGTCGGCGGTCCACGTTAATCCGACGCGTACTATTACTATGTCGATGACGAGAAATCTTAATATTAAAAAAATTAAATAAATAAAACGTTAAAAGAAACAAAACCGTATCTATATAACAAGTACATAAAAAAAAAAATTTCCTCGGCAAGTATGTCTATTTTCTATCACCGCTTATTGAGCTAAGACGATCGAGTAGACAAAGTCCCCTTGACACGGACGTGATATATAGAATTGGGCACGAATACATCATAACATTCAAAGAACGGTAGTCTAAATACATATATGTTACAGTTGAAACTCGAAATCCGTCAAAATTAGTTTCCACAAACCCCTTTCGTCATAACTAGTTTTGGCTAGTTACAACTAGAATTATCATCTGGGCTCTCAACGTTGGAAATAGTTTTAACCTACTTTTTTTTCTTTTTTTTTTTAGTTAGAATTAGTTTTGTGCGAAATATATTGATGAAAACTATAATTATTTAGAGCAAAATTATATATGATTAATATCGTTAGTTTAAACTAGGGTAAAGTAAGAATTAACTATAAATTAGAATAAGTCCGTTGAGTACATAAGCATTTATTAATGTCCGGAACAGGATAATCTAAGATTGTGTTATTTGTTACAGCAGGGTAAACTATCTTGGCATTTAAAACTACACGGTGTCTGGTTTTTAAAATTAGTTTCGTCATTTAAATTTGTGGTTAGAATTATATATATATATATATATATATATATGTGAAGTTATAGGAGTGGCGAGTATATATTCTAATACAATGGGGAAAAACTGGATTTATTAAGTGGGCAGGCCACTGTTGTTGGTGGGAAGTCGGGAAGGATTACGGTGTGGGGTAATTTAGTTTATATACACTAAGGCAACGGTAATAAGGTATATTATAATCAGAGGCGTCATTGAGGGGGAGAGGGCAGAATATAAGGTTACATCTTATACTATTAAAACAGTCCCCGTTGGCCTGCCAAAATAATGTACCATTATTTATAATAATTACAACTAAATTGTATTTTTAGATAAACCATACATATTGATATTTTATTAAATGTTCCGTGATTTTACCGCCAAATGTCACTATATTTCATTCGTGGTTATCGTGCTATCAAATTATTGTTCGTATTAGTTTTTTAATTTGGAATTAACGCGGATTTCTTTAAACTGTATTTTCCTTATTTTATAAATAACGGTGAAATTGTTTCGGCTTGTTGCTTTAGTTTGATTATAAGCTTAATATTAAATTCGTTTAATCGCAAGACATTTGAAAAGAACGTTAGTCGATGTGATTAATAATCGCAATTATGATTATAAAAGAAAATCAAACAATATATATATATATATAGAATAATACTGCCTGGTGAAATGTTAAAATTGTATTACCTAAAATTTCGCACATCCTGATAAAAGAAACTGAAATCACTCCACTGATTCTATAATCAGTATAAATTTATTCCATTTTAGCCAATACCTATATTTAACTAACGTCTCATCATTCGCTGCAAAGATAGAAAAACGGTTGGAACACCAAAAGAAAATTGGCTAGAGAAATAAGTTGGCTTACGATGAGGGCATGCGGAGTATATGAAGAAATTGTGCAAAATAAAAAATTTTGATACGGTACGATGAGCATATTATAGTTTTATTTAATCGAAATATTTAGTTTTTTTTTTTTCTAAAAAAAAAAAAAATAATGTTGGGGGAGAAAATGCCTCTTCCCGACTCTCTGCGATCGACGGATTTGGACCTCCATCGCCGTCGTCATTGTTCCCAATATAATACGAATATTGAGTATTCTTTGATATAAATGTTCTACAGCAAGTATTCTTTATTGTTATAACAGTGACAGTAAATCGCGTTCTTTTCGTCTTTATATTCTCGAGTAATTTCCGTGAATACTGACGGTTTATCTTTAATCTTTGTGCAGTATATAAGCATTATTGACGCAGTTTAAAATATTACGTGATTGCAATGTGTGAAACCAAGAAGGCGCCCACAGGGGAGTATAGAAGGGACGATTTCTAACGGATTTATAAATGTTTTAGATTTCTAGTAAAACGACGGATATTTTGGTTTTACTATGATTTGTGTGTTTATTTTTGTTTTTTTTTTTCTGCATGTAAATAAATTTTCTACCAGAAATCTTAGTCCAATTTTCAAGTGTAGCATCATCTGAAAGCATTTTTAGATTTTGTAGTAGGCTTGTATTGATTTTCTATGTAATTTTCTCAATAATTGGGTACAAACGGACAAATTTATAAATAACGTTTCTTTATTAAGATTTTTTTTTTTAATGTAATTTGGTTAAAAATAATAGTAGAGACTTGATATTTTCACAGATTATAAATAATAACTCTTTTTAGACGTGGACAATTTTAAAAACAATCTAGAAATTTTTATAGGCATTTAAAATTTTCGAATTTTTGTACGAACAAGTTGAAACTAAAGAAACTAAGTTGGCCATAATGCAATACATTTTTTAAAATTATAAATCACGGAATTTTGCTACTTTCCATTTTATGTGAATAACAGTTTTTTGTATAACAATTTGTAATTTATTTTGTAGTTACAAATTAAAGAAAAAAATGTTTATTTTTAATTTATCAAAACATTTTTAGCGAACTACGCTCAGGACCGTTTTTAGTTAGCAGCGATTTATCCTTCCCGACTTCCCATCAACAACAGTGGCCTACCGGCGGTGAGACGTATGTTTGAATCTATTTGATTTTTCTTTCCAGTCTATAAACAACTTTTCTACCGGAAATATTACTCCGATTACCAAGTGTGGCGTCTTTTTTGAACGTTTTTAAATTTGTAGTTTTAAATATTTATTATTATGAAGACGCAATGACATTTTGTAGTATATATACGAGGTCCGTTCAAAAAATACCAGAATTTTATTTTTAATAATTACAAAAATGAAGTTACATATTATTTAAATATATCTCCTTCAAAATACTCTCTTCCGGACGAGATGCAATGGTCCGAGCGATCTTGCCATTTTTCCAAAGTCCTTTGGAACTGTTCCAAAGTTAAAGCTTTGAGTTCTGTTGCTACGTTCGTTTTAATTTTTCTACATCTTGAAATCGTTGTCTTTTAAGCGCAGATTTTAGTCGTGGGAAAAGAAAATAATTACATGGGGCCTGATCAGGAGAATAGATAGGGTGCAGAACAACAGGTAGTTTTTTTATCAGCCAAAAATTCACGAATCGACAGCGCTGAATAGGCGAGAGTATATTATATATACATTTTATAATAGCATGGTATATGATTATGATATCATATTTTAATAAACTTACGCACAAACGTACGCGATAAAATACCAGTTAAAGATATCATTATAATATATTAATTTCAATACTGTAAAAAAAAAAAGGGGGATTTTTTCAAACGTTCACGTGCGCGCGAGTCCGCCGTCATCCTTTTGCCGGGACACCCGACACGACGATGGCTCGTTAAGCGCGTGGCAATGAAATAATATTATAGCAGCAGCCGTTATATCGATACGAGCGTCCGAGTTTGGGGAAAGAGTGAAAGAGAGTGAAAGAGAGAGAATTACACAATATAAAAGAGGGTTTTTTTTTTGTTTTTTGATGATTTTACCGCCGCCGCCGCCGCCGCCGACGAATCTTTCGTCGGTCGACGAATTGCCTCCGCGAACGTTTTTGACGTGTATTTGTCATCGGTGTGTCGTCTTGGATGCATCCCAGCGTCCCGTAAAACGACAACGAGGACAACAAAAAAAATTACAAATTACAATAAATAAAATTTAAAAAAAATACGACGTGACGGCGAACGGACGAGAACAAAAAAAAACCGTATATATATTATAAAAACGAAGAAAAAAATATACTTTGAAAACATTTATTAATAACACATAATGTATTTTCGGCGCAAACGACATGTCCACGTTGATGGCGGGTACGGTTGACAACAAATAAGTCGAATGGGGGCATCCGTCAAGAAAAATTATCTCCGTACAAACAATACATCTAAAATTACTAATATTTTTAATGAATGTCGTTATAAAAATATCAATAAAAAATAAAGTAAAAATCGGAAACGTCTGTACCATTAGCGAATTTTTGTCACACGGATTAGCTGACCGTGTTATGGTGTATAGATTCACTTTGTCCAGTATAAATTAATCGCTAAAAACTAATCTTATACTGTATGCCTATTTTCGTTACACAGTAAGAATTCAGAAATAAAATTAAAAAAAAAAAAAAAAAAAATCGGACCAATTGTCTCTGTTTTCACGCACACGTGTTCCGTGAATTCTGGCCCTTTTTTCAACAAACGCCCACGAGCGCCGTTTTTCGTCTTCTCCGCATATCCATATTATAATATTTCTCTCTTAATATAATTTATAGCCATTTGTTTTTTGTCGGCCTACCTCTTTCCCGGCTACCGTTTACATAGGTAATCATTACATAGTATATTTGAATTAGTATGCTATTACAAAGATATTAATATTAGTCAAATTTCATGCCGTACCATAAAAGGTGCGGTTTTTCATCCAGTAGTTCTTTATTTAAACGATTTTTCTAGATTCACAACAGATTTTCAAAAATTAAAAAACCTTTAACAAATTACGATATATCGGTTTTATTTATGTGCATTGATTTCTCGGCTACATTGGATAAACAAAACTCGTACCGTAATACCTCACCGGTTTACCGAGCTCTGCTCAGAATTGTTTTTTTTTTTAGCGTTTGCCGTGGTTAATCGTTGTTAACAGTATATAAACTGAATATATATCGGATTTGTGAGACGAGTCGTTCCGGTGCCCCCGTTTCATCACTTCCGACCAACCTTTTTCGTCCACCACTCTACGTTCGTATCCGTTTTTGCCGTCCTAAAAAACGCGTCTTTCCCTCAAATGCGTATACGGTCACTCCGTCAACATTCGAACTTATGACGTCAACCGGTCCAAGTCCAGCTGGGATAGTGTTAGAGGAAGTTGGTTCGTTCAGCGGTAGAGAAATCGTCGGCGAGCTATCGAAAGTCACCGCCGAACCAGAGACGGTCGCCCGATTTTCGAACACTGTTTTTCGGACGAGAACTGTCGCGTCGAGGTATAATAGTTCGATATTATAATATTTATCGTATAATATATCGTAGAACGCGTTATTAAGTCTTAAATTAAACGGTTTATAATATACACGTGTGTATATAGCAGGTTGGGCAGTCGTCGGGTTACACGCCAACACACCGAATCTCGCAATAATATCAAATGTTGTTATCCGATATAATATATCCTTGCGGGCATCTGACATTAACGTCATAAACGTTTAATTAAATCAATATCATATAATAATACGAGAACAATGATCCACGACAAACTGAATAATATTAAATCAGAGCAGCGGCGCCGATCCCTGTATGTCAACTGTCGCTTTGCTTATTCTGGGTGGGTGGACATGAAATCGATAAACAAAAAATATATTACTGAATAGTAACGATACTTTTTAATAGTTTGAATAGACTTAACATCGAATATAGGTTTTACACGACCGGAGGATATTATTGTTTCTATTTTATTGACTATATTTTATCAACACGTCGCATTTACAATATACATTTATTTATTGTTTTAAATGTATAGTTTTTTGGTGGGATGGAGATACTAAACGTTATGTTGCAACACCTAGACTTCGACGGTATTGAGTCTAAGCGATATAAATAAATAATGATAATATTATTCGCAAAATAGCGGGATGGCAAAAAAAAAATAAAAATTTTTAATGAATAGTTGGACTATAATATACACTAAGATTTTTTTTAAAATAATAGTCAAAATAAATACCAGAGTTGCGATGGTGATTTTCCTATATTCTGCTTCCGCAGACAAGCATTTGCAATCCAGCAATCACATGTATAAATGTATAAAATATTTAAAACAAAATTATAATTCATTATTTAATTAGAAGTAAACTGACTCTTTTTTAATTGCCTCGTGCTGATTAATAGCACCCTGGCAAAATAAAAATGACGGGCTGTTCAAACTCCTTATTAACACTTCCTATAACGAAAACGTAATCATAAGTTCTATACTGTTATATAATATTATACCCGCGGTCTTGGGCAGTAAAGTGGTTAATGTAAATTACGCGTTACTGTGATTTCCTTAATTTACTGTAACGTAGGTAATTTAATTTTGACAATAGTTCTGCGTATATAGTAACTATAAAAATTACGAAATAAAAAAAAAAAAACACAAAAATTCTAAAACTATAGAGTGTTACAACAAAGTAATTTCAACAGTACCTAATGAATAGTTAAATTACTTTCCGGTTTCAGAAACTAAGTAACTTAATTACAAAGAAAATAAAAATCGCGTTGTTCAAAGTGGAATTAAGTTTACGTTGCATTTTAGAAAGGTATGGTAATCGATTGTGATTTTGTTACTTTTGAATAGTAAACCCGACGACACATCACACGATTATTGTTATGCGTGTGCCTTACTGTAAATATTTGATGATAATAATAATAATAATAATAATATATAATATAATAGCGTTTCGGTCGATTAGTTTCACAATTATTAGAACGCATTGCCGCGTATGATGCGAATCGATAGTGGATTTTTTTTTTTTTTTTCCCCGTAAACCAGTATAAACATAAATATATTCAAATATGGTACGATGCGTGTGTGCGGACATAATATTATAACAACACAAGAGTAATATTTTGTCGTATAATACCGCGGCACCCGATATAATAGGGCATAATATTGTATACCGCGGGACCTCTTTAAACCGATGTCAAGTTGACAACGATTTCAAGTGGTATAAAAACCGTAAACCGTATTATACCGTACGCCGTGTACTTACACACGTCCACGGGGGGGAGGGGGGAGAGGGGGCGGTTTTGATAATAATATACAATGGTCCATTATTATTCGGCGACGGTAGTGTATAAACGGTGCGGTAACCCCCGACAGTGTCGCGGTTACCGCCAACCCGCCCCGATACACAAAAGTTATGGTTTGTATGTACCGCGGAAAAAAGAACAGAAGAAAAAAAAAAAAAAAATTGTTATTATTGCACACAATAATAGTATAGTAATAAAAGTCTCCACCTGTGCGCGCGCGACGGCGACATAATAATAATAATTCGACATTTATTCGGCGATTATTCTATTGGCGCGTCCGTATAAATAATATACAAAAATATCGTACGGGGCACACGGTGTGAAAACGCCGCACGTCTTGTCACGCACGCATATTCCCGCGGAGACCATCTGCCCCGCCGCCCGGTCTCCGCGCGCCGATTTTTCGGCATATTTTTCGCAACGAGCTTTGTATACGGGGACCGACACAATACGACAAATACTTACATATTATTTTATTATATAAAATCGGACAAATAAAACGCGCGCAGACACTCCGGCGCGCGTCGGCCGAACAGGTCGACAGGTATATATTGTAACAATATAATACATTGAGGGTCGCGGGGCGGGAGTACTACTTCCAGCCCGGCCGGCGATAATTGCAAGCGTGTAATCGTTTATTCTAATAGTTGAAGATGTGTGAAAAAAATAAAAAAAAAAAAAAAAAATGTCAAACAAATTTCACGCGGTTACGTATTCAATGAAATTTTTCGCGGGGCGTCCGAGATTCGTACGAGAACCTCGACACGGACCCGCGGAGTGTATGCCTAATATTATAATATAACCGTTGTGTATTGTGTGACAGTATAGTGTACCGAATACAATTGTTCGGCATTCAATATTGAACATAGTATATTGAATATATATTGAATATATTCAATATTGAATATAGAACACAGTGGTTTTAACGGAGACGGCCACTGTCCGCCGGGAGGACGTTTCGGTCTCTCAGGGCGAGCTTTCGAATGTGGAATGACGAAAAAAATTATAAAAATCAATCAAAAAAAAAAAAAATTGATGACCGATAATATGTCTATACTTAGTGTATACGAAATACGTTTATTAATTAACATTTTTTTTTTGCCTGAATGAAGTATTTACTATCTTTTTAAAATAACAGTTTTAATTTAAATTTAAAATACTGATCCAGGTACTAATGACAATTTCTCCCTCCCAATTCGTTTATTTTTGCAAGGGGTCAGGGTGAATTTATAAAAATGTTTTGCGATCGATTTTTGAATAGTTTCTTCAAAGTACTTGGCGTATGATGGAGAGCAATGGTAGAGTATATAGACCGACGGGATGTTTAAAATAGTTCGTTTGAGTGACATCTAAAATTATATTGTTTAAAAACGTGTTTCTCCGGTTAATATTGTATATCCACTTGACCTTCGAGTACTTTTCAACTCGCCAGATCGGGTCGGTGATTCGTATAATATATATATATATATACACCTATATAAATAATACACGGTGAAACAAACATAATAATGTCAACGATTTAAACGCAGCCCCCGGGGTTGTTTTGATGTGTTTTTTTTTCCTTTCCCCGACGACGTGCTTTGAGAATCGAATTACCAGAGTTTCCGTTGAACTTAATAATATATACGATTGAGGTCCCGCGTGACAATCGAACTCCTCCGCCGTCGAGGGGTCGAGCCGATCCGGTCGGCAAGTATAAGGCCGCGGAGAGCTCCGACTACGTACCATATTATTGTCGGCTGTTTTCTTCACCAACGTCGGCAATTAATTTTGCAGTCGAGTCGCTTTTGTACGTACTCGTTTACCACCCACCTGTACCGACAATGGTATGTTACACGATAAATTACAACGGTCGTTTTTACAATACGTGCGATTATTATAATTATTATTTTCTTAGAATTTATTATGAAAATTGCTCCCTAATGCAGTAGCATACCCGGGACCTTCCAACGGGACGTTATAATCACAATCTTCTTCTATCCTTACTCGACAATGTGAATTTTAAAACCGGATCCGAAAATGGCAATTTTTATTCGACAAATAAAGCGGTTCAAACTTGGCTGAAATATATACATTTCAAGATTAAACTACTAAATAAATACTCATAAATCATTAACCTACCCCGAGGCAAAAGTGCGATATAGGTAATATAATAATAATTTATTTACAATATATCTGAATTGGTAATACATGGTTTTTTTTTTTTTTTTTGTTGAAAATATCAAAATTTGCAAAAATCGACGTACAATAGAAATAATTAATAATTAATAAAAATAAAATTACTTGATAGGAAACTCTTTCCGTCTCTTTGTCCCCCCCTCGCCGCTAAATTCGAGAACTGAAGTGTATATGTATATCTCTAATAAATACTTCCCAATTTAAAATATTTCCCATTTTGTCCGGGTGTTTTTTTTTTTTTTTTTTTAATCCACCCGACAGCCGATTTCCGGGTCTCCTACCCCCCGCATCTGAATGCCAAGGGATCTGGCCGGTATAGAGATAATAATATAGCGTCCCCTACTTAAGGATATGTATACCCTTTTCCCTGGCGACCGCACGCCCCGCCACTGCCACCGCCACCGGTATCTATCCTCGGGGATCAGCGTCCCGTTTATGCGTGTTCGGGGAGCGGAGAATCGACAACAATAATCCACGGCGGTAAGTTGTCGTCGGGGCATTCGCGTGATAACCGCACAGATTCAATTATAGTCGACGGAGATGATGATGATAATAATAATAATAATTGGCTCCCGGTGGCCACGGTCATCAATCACTACACGGCCGTCGAAGGGGCAGTTTATTATCAGTATTATTATTGTCCGGAAAGCCGTCAATTATTACACCGTGCAATTACACCCGGGGTGCGATTCATTGCATAAAAGCATAAAAATGAAATACCGTGACGATTAAATTTTTAACCCTCAATCAAATCAATCCTCCCCGCGAACAATCATTATTAAGTCCGGTCCGCACGACGACGTAGTTACTACTACTTTTCGCGATAGTAACTATCACAGAAACCTTGTCCATATATCGATGTATAGTAGAAAATTACGATGGCAGAGCGAATTCCGCTAGACGACAGTAAAGCGTAGAACGGTTAAATAGTCTACGTCATGTTCACGCGGTGATAGGAACTATCACTCTCATTGTCTCCCAATAGTCAACCATCACGCACGCATGATAGCGTGATAGTTGTTGCTTTCGCGACAGTAACAGCCGTCGTGTGCACTGGTCTTTATTTATCCACGAGCACGGGACCTTTGATTTTCGGTTCCCGATAAAAAATACATACATATATAATAATATATACAGGCTATCTTGATAATTCAAAAGACTCTATTAATCGAATTGAAAGCCGGGTCTCCAAAGAAAACCTCTATAGTTTAAATGTATTAATTATATATATATATAATATATATATATATTATATATATATATATATATATATATATATAATAAGCTCATATATGTAATTTTAGTGTCGAAAAATAACGACGGCAATGGTATATTGTTTCCAAATCGCTGTAATCAGTCGATATTTACGTTATTTACAACATGTCCTAGAATCGTATCATTTATCGTTTATCACGAGACAAACAGTTGTCGTAATGCAGTAAAATGTAGTTGGTCTGAAAACGGATCCTGTAAAGTAAGCGTTTGTCGCTCTCCAATAATGAAAAAAAAAAAGTGATCGCGGCAGTTGAAACAGGTGAAAAAAAAAATACGTGTGCAATACAAATTTCCAACTGTCTTTGATTTGAATTATTTTTTTTCTCCTCGATAATTCGAACTCTCACTAAATCGAATTTCCAATTCTACTATATATATTATATTTATACCCGTCTAATAATAATTATATAGTTTCGCAAACAGTGAATTTCTGCACATGAAAACATAGACCAAGGGGGCCACATTATCAAGGGCCAATACACAGGGGGGATACTCCCGTCACTTTTTATTTTATTTTATCACAGATATCGTAAAAATAAAATATATAATTCGATGTTCAATATGCGGGACGTGATGCCCCGTATTTGCTGTATCCGTCTTACGATCGCACGACATGGCAAATATTGATTTTACGTCGTTAGTTTTAATATTATAGTGTCAATTGACCTATTATCGATCATTTAAAGGTATTATTGATACTATTAATACCTTTATAAGAAATTTTAGTTAGTGATATTACACAAACTCGACATATTCGTATCTCACCTAAAAATTTAAATATCGAGAATAGAAACCAATGTATAAACACGGGCGAACATTGAATTGGATTCCAATAACAGGTAAAGTACCCCATCGAGTATTGAATTGACTCCCAATAATATTTTTAACAAGTGGTTCTCCAAATATAAAAGTTGAAAAAGTAGGCGAAATTAATATTTTTAGCGGCACAGTGCCGGATTACTGCATAATACTTACAATTTCTTAGATGTATTATTTAGTGTTCAAACTAATACTGAACATATTATAAAAAGCTCTAATAAATAAAAACTACACAAAAAAAAAAATATCCAAGATAAAATACAATATATAGATAATCAAATTAAAAAATGTGACAATTATGTAATATCCAGATTTCAATACATACAAGTATTATAATAAATATTATATTATTGTTTATATTTTAAAAATATTTATATACTTTATGTATTTATATTATTTTAATTTTACTTGTAATGATATATGACTATTAAATTATTATTATAAACAATGTAGATAACCAATGTATATAAAAAATAAATGTGCCAATTCAATATGTACAAATGTGGATTACTTAAGTTTGCGAGCTAATTCAATAATCCCGCAAACACGGTTAATCTTTAAGTTTGATAATAGATCGATTGAATACGAATTAAAACCGATTATTGCAAAAAATAATAAGATCTGCCAAATTTATTTTTTTTTTCGAGGAAAATTATTACACCCATATTATGGATACCTGTCGACTACCCAGAAACCAAACTAACTAATCACGAACCAACGAATGGAATACTTACGGTTTCGAATAATATGGTTTTTTTTTAATTTTCTTTTTTAACGTTTATGATGAGAGTATAAAAATTATATATTGTCGCCTCGTGTATGTATAAACGATTCAAACAAATACTACGAAAACATTAATAAAATATTAGGCTGGTTTTTGTTATTATTATAAAAATAAAAAAAAATCGCAGCGTGGCAAGAAATTTACGACACTGGAAATTTCTATATGAAGATGCTTATAATTATGCAAATGACGACAAAAAATTTGTACTAGCGAAATTTATCATTTGGTTTTTTTTTTTTTTTTTTTCCCAGTGCATTAGGGTCTATTAAGAGTATCCAAATGACACGAGGTGATATTGCAAATCCCACGATGATAAGAAGCGCTGTAGCAGCTGTTTTTTTTTCTTTATTCATTTTTTTTTCCCGTGAATATTATTTATATTTATTTATTTCATTATTATATACCTATAATAATATATTATTCTGAACGCTCTTACAAAAAATAATCGGCGACTGTTCGTGTCCATACGAAATTACGTTTCTACAGATTTCAATAATGCGATAAAGTATATCATTTTAACAAAACTCCTAATTAATTCGAGAAACACGACAACCGTTTATTAAAAAATTAAAACCGTTTTTGACTTAAACTTTTTTATAGATGTTTAAACACAAAAATCAATACACACAATAGTTTAATAAAAATAATAAAATATACATATTGTTGTTGCACGCAGGCGCGTGTCCAGAGATATTTTTTGGAGGGGGTGGGTTTACTAATACATTTTTTTTTTTTTTTTTTATAAATACTTTTCCATGATCCCTGAACTCGCTTTATTTTCATTTAAAACTATAATTTCTAAGAAATTACGGAGATGGAGTAACGGCTGCATCAGTTTCCCACCTATAAATACGCCACTGGTTGTACGTATACAATGGATAGGGCTAAGAGTATTTGACTTTTTTCACCCGTCCCCTCTCGAACATCAAATATAACCGCTACTGACTGTATCGATTAGGTTAGGTTAGGTTAATGTGGACCCAAACATTTTCGTATATTGTGGTTTAATTCGGATCGAATAGAAATATAAATTATTATAAATCGATAATACACCGGTGTATTTTTTATTTTTTTTTTTGTTATTCAATAATTATTATTATCGTTATTCGTCTACGGTATTTCGTAATATTATAATAAACGTATATAATATAAATAATATACGACGCAACGTGACGGAATTCAATATTTTGCCCCGTCGTCGGCGAAATCCTGAAAAATACGCCGCCGGTACTCGTCTGTATATTATTTACGTACTATAACAAAAGGAAGACGGCGAGAGAAAGAAAGAGTGGTGTAAAAAAAAAAAAAATAATAAAAAAAATAAAAAAAAATGTACATCTATAGTAATAAAAAAAAAAAAAAAAAATCGGTACTATGGGAACACTGTCGCGGAAAACGAATAGTAATAATAATAATAATTGGAAGGTAGCGGCGACGGCGGCGTTGATCCGATAATAGGGCGCAACGCGCGAAGAATGGGCAATACATATATATATATATATATATATATACATGTATATACATAATAGTATAACGACGGTGACAGAACGCGCGGTTCCCCGGTTGTAACGACGGCGATGGGACGACGAGGAAAGCGCACGGGAACTTATTATGTATATACATACATATATATATATATATATCTATATAGGTACATAATATATATATATATATATATATATATGTACCCGGCGAGGGAGCTCGTTAGACAATAAAGACGAACAGGTAGAATGACACCCTTGGGCGGGTCGTATTACAGGGACTACTGACGGTATATATATGTATACGTACGTACGAGAGCTGTGGATGCCGCGCCCTCCCCGCGCCGCCGGACGGCCGGCCCCCTCGTTCATCCCCCCCACTCTTTTCCCACCCGCCGCGCACGGGCGCGCGCGTAATATTTGCTCGGGGAGACACCGGGCGGGCGGTATGGGTACGGCGTAGGGGGACGAGCGAGAGGGTACGACTACTGTACACGTATATACGCACCCTCGGCAAGGTGGCGCGCGCGTTTTGTTGTACAGAGCCGTCGAAAAACACGCCTCCCCCTCCGCCCGGCCGCCCGACAGATAGCGCGTCTCCGCCGACCGTGGCTTCCCCTCGGTGCCCGCGGCCGTTACCCCGCCCGTTCCGCGTACGTCTCCGGCACCCCGCCCCTCCTTCCCCCCCGCCCGTCCCCTCCGCGAACGTATAGGCGCTCTGCGCGAATCGCCGCGCCGCCGCCGTGACTTTGGTGGCTGGCGCGACTGTCGCGCACGTATACATATATATACATATATATAATATTATAATAATATCGCCCGCGCGGTCATAAATCCACGACGTTATTTATCGCGATCGTATATTATTGAACACGCGCACTCCTCGTACCTCTACGCGGTTATATATTATCGTATACGTCAGAACCGTCACGTATTTTATTTTTTTATATATAGTATGTACTTATTATAATATATCATGTATTATTACGTATAAAAAATTATAAGGAGATAAAAAAAAAAAAAAAAAAAACACGAATCCATTATATTGACGACTTTGGGTATTTGGGAAGCGATACAAGTCCGGACGGCGGAAGATGCGATATAGGAGATATTATCGCGAGAACGTGTCGAGGTGGCTTTTGAACAATGAAAAAAAAAAAAAAATCTCTGTACTAGAAACCCATGCTAAAACCGTACGTCCGATTCTATGCTGAAACGCGCGCTATTGCAAAAGAAAAAAAAAGGCAGAAGAATGGAGGCGTTCGAAATGAGAGATGTTACACGAACGGTTGCGAAACGTTATAGTCGGACCGAGTTTTGCAAAGGAGAGCGCAAAAGTAAACCGCGATTACATGGGTCAGATAACGGGCAGGGAAATCAGGAATATAGTAACTCTACCCGCGGTGAATACCAGTGAAAGTCCAACAGGCAGAGAAGTCGAAGAGATGCTAAAGAGGCTAAAAATCGAATTTCTATGAAAATCGTATAAATCGTTTCGAAACACGATTGACCGAATTTTCAGTCCAGGTCCGGATTGTCGAGATAATCTCGGCGGCAGTTCAATATACGGTAGGCCCATCATGAGCGGTTAGGCCGTTATTTTTAAACGAAAATAAAATACTAGTAGGAAATATATAAATTAAACCGTCAATTACTAAACCATGCCGTAATTTGCACGGTCATAAACGGCTTAAAAATACAAGCGTTTTCATTTAGGAAAAATGATATAGTTTTTTCAATATAGTCATATAATTATTTACGAGTTATTTATTTCGATCATTTGACGGTTTAATTAGCCATTACTTAAAAACGTAGTGTGAGGTAATTTTTATCTGAATTTTTTCTGAGGGGAGTGGCACGGGCAAATTTAAAACGTTTAAAAAAGAATGGCCCGGTGGCGTTAATAAGGGCTTCATGATTTCTTGTTTGTTTCACCTCGATCCGACTCTATAATGAACTTCGTCCGGAAACGTTTTTTCCGTCGCGTATAGATATAAATTACATTTCTCTCTATATTCTATTATCTAATATACCGAAAATTCCCATTTTTGTTTTTTGTTTGTGTGTAGGGCAAATCGTTCGCTTTCTATCGGTTATTATCAGTGGCGGACCAGAAGGGGTGGGGGGTCGACTCGCATTTAATTTTCACTGGTGAAATCGGTCTCTTGTATAATAAGTCCTAGAATTCGCAAATATTGTGTTTTGTAAAAAAAAAAAAAATTAAAAATTAAAAAAGTTGTTCAGCGTTTACATTAATTACAATAATTGATTACAAATAGCCGTATAAAAGCAGAGAGACTATCGTAATTTTTAGTCTCAAATTGCGACTTCTCGAAAATAGCCCACCCATCGCAGTTCCCCCACCCCACAACTCTTCTTTGAGATCAGCCACTGGCGGTTATTATACCTGTTCCGGTCGAGTGCGCAGTGACGCAGTGACGTCGTCGTTGATCAATACTGCAGCTGTGTGTAAAATAATAGTATAAATATGCGTACGCTCGTTACACGTGCCGCCGCGGCGTCTGTAAACGCTTAGCTCGTCGTAGGTGGCGACGAACCCGTCTTGGATATTATTTTTTTTCTTCTTTACGCGCGGCAGTAGTTGCTACCTCGAACGATAACGCAGATAACGCAGATACCGCAGAATAACACGAAGGGACACATTATGAAAATTACATTGTCTTTATGGCGGTAGGGGGAAGAGGGTACTTGAATATGGATAACGGTGTGTCCAAATGAACACTGTCAATTCTATTGATAAATCAACACCATTGTACAATGTAGTTTAACTGCTTATAATACAATAGTAATAATAATAATAATAATAAGTTTTGTAATTCCGATAATAATTGTACATCATATTTGATAGAAATCTCCAATGCAATTTGCTCCGGGCGAATGTTGAAAATAATTGTTTTGAACGTCCTAACAAATTGTATTAGAGAGATAGGATTAAATCCGTTTGGGTAGGAAAAATTCGAGAACAATGTCGCCCGTTCATTTTGGGAAAAAAAAGAAATTACAATATTTGCACAAATGCTTATTTAATCCATACAAAATCATTTTGTGATGATTTGATTGTAAAAAAAACAAGTTACCAAAATTTCACAGCACATTAAGAATAACTTTATCTGTGTCGTAACGTGTCTATTTTTACAATTTTTTTTTTTTTTTGATAGCACTAGCTAATCATTTTTTATAAGTAAATTAAAACACCAAAATAACCGAAAGTTTTCAAACCGATTATTGTGTTTATGTGATCAAAAACCATAGACACGCTACGACACGGACCTAACCTCACCTCAGCTAAAATTTCTTCTACAGCATTTAATAAACAATGTTTTATTAACTTTTCAATGACAGTGTGTGGTTGTTTCACATTACAACACAAATAATCAAAAAAAGCATAAACGTCGATAACAGAGTACGGACACTGAGTTACTTTGTAACTAATTTTTGTACTTTGTACATAATTTACATAACATAGAAGATTATATTGATGGTAGATATGATAACATATTGACATTTTGTCCGGTAAATGTATAATTAAACGACTAGCGAATTAATTATTCCGTCTGACAATCACTAACGCTATACGTTAAATTATTTTTTCAATTTTTTAGGTATAGCTCGCGGACCACCACACAATATCGCGTGGACCACAGGTTAAGAATCTATTCGTTATACGAATACGAAAAGCGTATAGTTGTCCCGCGCAACACGGTTTTTCGTATACATTTTATTTTATACCACAATTACACAATAAATAGTTGTGATAACAGCACAGGACTACTCGTACGTTTATTCGAAAGGGAATTCGACTATGTTTGTATTGATGAATTATAATTTTTTTTTTTCTTTAAAAATGTCGTCTAAATTGCCTATACGGGCGGTTATAACGGTAGTCCGCGAGCCGTTCTTACAAAAGTGAAAAAAAATATTTTAACGTAAAGCTTTATACGACTTAGTAGGTATATGACGTTGTATAATGTTGTAAAACACTGTGTTTGCGTGGAAATTCCGAATTACTGTTATTTCTATGTGTAAAACTATAAAACACACGTTATACGACTTATCGGGAAACGCATTTGTAATTCAGGGGACGCACTTTGATTTTCGGGAGACACGCTGTTTTATATATATATATATAAATAAGAAAAAAAAATGTATACGACTGCCTAAATATTATAATAATATGTAGTCAATGAATACGCGGAGTTCCTTGGCCCGTGTTACGTAAAAACATAATAATATAAAACGGGGTTTCGTCGCATATTATATTATTCTTTATATAAAAACGCGATGAAGAATACTGCAACATCCGGTTGATAAAAACTATTATTATTTATACATTCATCCGTAAACACGTGCCTATATAATATATTATAAATTCATACATATATGAATTATAATATATTATTTATACAGATATTTAAATTAAATCTGGATTAAAAATTCAATCCGTTTTGTAAATGGTTTTTTTTTTTTTTTTTTACTAAATTTACGACATTAAACACATTTTTAGGAAGATGTCTTTTATTCGTTTTATCTCTATATTGAAACAAATACTTGTCGAATGTGTCAACTATATTACCATAATGTTTTTTACTCAAAACACACTTTACAGAGAAAACTTGACGCCCCGTCCTAGAGTCTGATATCGATGAATTATTTTTTGAAAAATGTAAAAATTAGTACTCTAATTTGGTTTATGAAAATGTATTTCTAAACGTTATATATATACAGATATAAAGTTTGAATATGACTTATGTTCATCCTTTTTTTAGCTTTTGGTTACATAATCAAAATACAGTCCAATGTCTAATCTGTAGAAAGTTTATATATTTCCAATAGAACAAAAAAAAAAAAAAACACGAGGCTTGAGAGTTTTTCCTGTACACCGTGTTTTCAGAAAAAAAAAACACTTTGCGCGCAGGCTACTATTTTAGTATAAAAATTATAACCGATTGAAAACAGTCGGTAAGACTTGTTAGTTTTATAAATGGTAATAGTTTATAAAAACCACGACCAAGACCCTTAATACGAATACTATTGTGAACTACAATAATATTGTTAAGTATTAAACACCGGCGACAAAACGATAATAATTGTGGTAAAATATGTATTATACAATAACTTTATTGTAATACTTTGAGAAATAGACATTTTTTTTTTTTTATAATAAATAATACGCTGTGCCATAATATATGTACCTGCGTAATTTCATGATTTTTCATAATATTTGTTTCTACAGTCTACGTGCAGTTAAATGGGAGTAAGATATATTTACGATTCGCGAAACACAGAACTCCATGAAAAAAAAAAAAAAAAAAAAAAAAATGAATTTTGCATTAAAAAAAGCGTATTTTTGAGGTTAGAGGATGATAATTATATTATTTTTATGCGTAATAAGTAAATACACCTAAAATCCAATGATTGCAATGAGTGATAAAAAAATAATACACAATACGTAAATTTAGACATTTAAAAAAAAAAAAAAAAAACACTTTTTTGTTCTTGAATCAACAGTTGTCTGACTTACTATTTAAATAAATACGTAAATTATTTTTAAAATGCGTGTGTAAAATCGTATATGTTATATAATAATGTTTTGTGCCGTGCACAAATATACAGGGTAGACGGAAAGTTCGCCAGACGGTTAGAAATTCGGCACAAAATCGAAAGTCGTAACGGCGGCGGCGGCGGCGGCGGCGGCAGTGGCGACGACTACGCCGCCACGGTGAACCTCCCGCGGACGACGGTCGAGCCCGGCCAATGAGAGCGCCCGAGTCGCGGTAGGGGGGCGCGACCAACCTGCCGAGGCCCTCCTACCGGTCGGACGCGTCCGCCGCCGTTTACTACCACGCGCCCGCGCGCGCGCGTTCTCTCTCATACCGCCGCCGACGTCTTCAGTGTTCGACGACGACGACGACGACGACGACGACGACAGAGACAAGACGGAAACGTCGACGCGTCCGACACGGAACCGTACATACGGCCGCAGACATTTTACGCAAATTTCGTTCGTCCCACAAGCGCGTTTCGTTTTTAACATTTTTCGTTTTTCCCTCGTGTTCGCATTTTAAACGTCCGTCTTATAACGTCAATATATCGATACGGAGGTGCGCGCATACCGCCATGACGAACGCCCCGCGCGTTTGATTCCCGATCGCGCGACCACGTCATGTCGTATGTGTCGCAGAGGGATATGGTCGGCGGCGGCGCGGGTAGCGTAAGCATGTCGCCTGGGAGTTGTATGGAAGTGCTCAGCGAGAGTTCGGCGACGTCCAGCGCGGTTGCCGGCGGGTCCGTCACCGTTTCCGACTTTCTGCAGACCAAGCGCAGCCTGTCGTTCTCCTCCGAACAGGTGTCGTGCATGTGCGAGGCGCTCCAACAGTCAGGCGACGTAGACAGGCTCGCCCAGTTCCTGTGGTACCTGCCGCCCAGCGAACTGCTCCGGGGCCAAGAGACCGTGCTCCGCGCCAGGGCTCTAGTGGCTTTTCACCGGTAAGATATAATTATTGGGTATATGGCCGCAATACGCGTTTTTTACACTCTTTACCTCCGATGAATATATGTGTAAGCACTTAAAAAGTTGCTTAGCATGCCTAGCCAGTGGCGCGGTTAAGACTTTCTGACCCCCGACTTATACTGCCCGAATATAGGGGGGGGTACCTAAACACCCGCCCGATTATGATCGGGAGGAGAAGTTAATGTTTATGACTAATAAAACAATTCAAATATAAATTAGGGACTAAATAATATATATTTACAAACTGTATTTTTACATATTTAAATAATATACGAGCATTTTGTAAAACATTTGAGGATTTCTTTATATTTTAAGGCTGCGGCGGTTGCCCTAGCAAAATGTCGTTCACCACGCCCCTGGGCTTATATGACTCCCCGCACTCAGTTTTTTTAAAATAAAATCTCAATCGATTTTAAACAAAAAGAAGTAATTTATTACGTTTATTATATAACAATAATCACTATGGTATCAACGGTTGTATTAAATTTTAAAATCAATATAGTATAAAATTACCGTAGTAAATTTTTTTTTTGTGTTTTAAATAATTACACGATAGATAGAGTACTTCGAAATGTAAAGTTAATTTTTTTTTTTTTCTTGTTAAGTATTTAAACGCGTTATATATTTTATCGTATGTTGTATAATATTATAGCGGCGGGCGACAATGCAATTTCCGTCGATTATTTTTTGACAATATTATTATATTATTATTATCGTGTATATTACATAATTAGTAAAAACGTATGTAACTATCTCTCGACGCGACGAAAACAATACAAATTTTTAATAATATTCGTAGAAACGCACCGCGATTGTGCGAGAGTTGAGAAAAAAAAAAAATAACCGACGGTATTGTTGTCGCGCGCTTAATATCTAAACGAGATAAAATTTCGAACGGAAATACGATATTTACAATATTGTACGTATGTTCCCACAGTTGCCGAAACGTGTTTATATGGGAAATTCGTGGGTGGCGATTAGAATTTTTGTCGTAGACCCGGCCGAGTGAAGTTTGTGTGGGAGACATACGCAAGTACGGGTCAACTAACCTAACCTACCCTCGACCGGGGAGGGTTTCGCTCGGCCCAAACATTTATTTGTTTTCTTTGTTTTCCCGACATATTTCGTCTTGTAGCACAATGTGTTATACGAAACGTATTTAGTGGCGTAACTGTAGCGCCTTTTTCTATAGAGCGCTACGTGACGGAATCACACGGCTATATGTATTTTTACAATAACCGTCGTCGGACTCTGCCTCGGGAAAATGGCGAAAAATCCACAATTTATACACGTGTTAAAATAGGTTAATTCATTGTAGAAATATAACATTTTAACGGAAACTAATTGAAGTTATTATCATATGAGAGCGAGAATTTTCGTGTGACCGTGCGCACCGGAAAACCTTAAGTGTAACTTCCTGCACCGACATTTGCCGTCTCTGTATAATTAACGGGCAATACATTAGATTAGGTTATACTCAGAGCGTAAATTGTGACGATTAGGTCGAACTCGAGGGTTTGAACGCAAATAACAAAATTTCAAAAGGAGAATATTTCCGAGGCCTGTACGTAGTTTTTTTCTAAAAAATTGTCATACAAAAATGTTATATCTATTTAAAAAAAAAACAAAACAAAAAACAATAATCAACATTAAGGCCAGTACTTATGTGTTTGTCATTTTATTTTAGAAAAAAGCTACTTATAGCCCTCGGAAGTATTCTCCTCTTTAAATTTTCTTATATGCGTTCAAACCCCGAGTTCTACCCAAACACCACAATTTACGTTTTAAGTATAACGTAATTTGCTGTATTGCCCGTTAGATAGTCAGAGACGGCAAATGCCGGTGCCTCTCTTATTGTGTATATAAGAAACGTAATCATATTATTGGTTGTATAGATAATATTATCTTGGGAAAGGTTTTTTAGACATATGTTTTTCGTGCTAAAATATTCATTTTCTCGTCTCCATTAGGACCATATAGAAAATAAACATACAATCAAAACGTATTTTAATATACTGATAAACAAAAATTATATGAAATATCACAACTATTTTTGCAAGGAAAATGACTAAAGAGTAATCATTTTTCAACGCCAACTCGACCGCCCTTTCTTCAATTCCCGAGGGGTTAAATTTCCGAAATCCGCCGAAAACTTATTTAACCGATGTTTACGAAAAAGAGTTCGGTTATTTTTTAGGTGGTTGAAGCCGGTCGAAAAGAACACGTAAAACGACCCGAAGGCCAGACAAAAGTATGAGATTTGGCGGATTTGATTTCATATTCTGGTTTTCTAGGTTTTCGATCGGGGCGATTTTCGATAATCGAAAAATTATACGTATAATAATTTCGTATACGAATAATGGAAATGTATGTGGTTTTTTTTTAAATTAAATTTTAACTGTCAACATTTTGACGATACAGTTGAATATCGAAAATCGCCTTCGTCGAATAACCTAGAAAATAAGAGTGCAACGTAAAATCCCGAGCCCCGCATTTTCGTCTCGACACGTTGTAGTCATTATATTCCCCGATAAGTTTCCGTTGTGAGGCGTGCAAGCCATAAAAATATTCAAATTTGACAAAATCGAAGAATCTCTCTCGGCCGACCGAACGCGTTAGACGCGTTTTGTTCAATTATTGTCCGTCGTACAAACCACGCGGCGTTCCCCGTTTTAACCGATCAGGGGTTGAGTTTTTCGATAAATCCTTTCTTATAGCGGGACCTCTGTTACGTATATTATACGTCCGTCAGTAGTCAGTTTCTTTTTTTTTTTTTATAAATAACGATAATACTAAACGCGTATTATATAAAATCTCGCCGCCCGAAATCGATTTTGTTTACGTTTTCGCCCGTCCGCAATAACGTTATATATTATATACAGGGCGTTCCGAATATTATCGCTGTTCGAAAACCTCAGCAGTACTCATGTAGAACACTCGAAACATGTCGATTCTGTAACATAAAAATCTGGAAGACTCTGTATGCAATTATATACACTTATGAGATTTCTTGTATACGCGTAGTTTTATTGTTTTCGTTTAAAACGCATTCGACAATAATAATTTACTATACGATCCACGCGGTATATATTATACCGTTGAAACGTGCGGGTTTTTATTTATTATTATTATTTTATTTTTTTATTTTTTATAAACACGACACTTAATATTATATATGCACTGGGACTTGTACGATATTATTGCTGCCGGTCATAAAACGATATTCTTTGATTTTATTTTTCCGCTCACTGTAGCGCGCCAGTTCACTAGCTCTATAAACGAGCCCGAATATTTTGTTTTCTGTCAAAACGACCACCGCGTTTCGACAAACGGTCCCCGTGCCGTTTGTGCTGCTGTTTCGCAAGAAAAAATGACCAATTAAAAAAAATGTACGTTGAATAATAGTTTAACAAAAAATAATAATAACGCCACGCGTCGGCACTGTGTCAGGGTGGCAAAAAATAATACATCACAAAAAATACGGGTTTTTTTTGTTGTTTTTTTTTGCTTACTAATTTTTAAACAGAATTGTACTTATCACAGATCATTATATAAATTATTTATCATATTTATTTAAGCAATTAATAAAAATAAAAACAAATTTTAATTTAACCATAGTATTAAACAGATTTTAAAGTATTATAGGAACTGTTATTTCTTCAATTGTTGTGTACATTATTTTTTCAAATAATTACATAAAATAATTGCCGTTGTCTCGTCTTACCATACCTTGCACAACGATTAAAGTTGGTTGAAATTTATTGTAACGTTCAATTTCCATATAACGTGACCAACAAAATATATATATTTCTTTAGAAAATTCAGTGAAAAACGAAACACGGACTAAAATACTAAATTAATACGGTTCAAGTGACTATCGTAAATAAGTGATACGCGTACTCGATATCTATGTATATGTAAATATATAACGACAAGTGGTTGGAAGTCACTAATCGTTATAATACAAGTCCTGATTTGTCTGGTGTAACTAAGACAACCGACGAAAAAAAAAAAAAGTCGACATAAACCTTTGTTGTCAATTTGTATTTTGTTTTTGTTTTTTTTTTTTTAATTGTAGAATAACTGTTGGGGGATCTAGACAATATTGTCAAATAAAGTGCCACAGGGCTGACGTTGTACATCTTTTAAGGTATAACTCACTACAGGGCAGATTTCACCGCCGGTGTAATCGGGAATTTTCCCGGTAGACTGCTTCTTCAAATAGTTATTTTACAATAATAATTTGTGGCGAAAAAATATTCAAACGAAAAACCTAATATTAGTCAATTTTTCAAAAATCTTGTAATCGTTTTCCAGACCACCTGGACTTCGAAGCGATACTATCCGGTTTCATTACGAATATTGAAATATCTAATAAATCCATTACGATAAAACGAATTCCAAAAATTAAAATGCGTTTCGTATTAGTATTATTATAGTAAATCAGAATCTGGAAATGAAAAGCACACGTCGTATAGTAATACCAATACATTCCGTATTGCTTCGTTCGAAATCTTAAAAAAAAAATATCTATTATGTAATTGATGTTTCAACGGTGCACCTCTTTCTGTATATGTCGAAAATATTCCCGGGCCTTAATCTTTCTCCGATTCGTCTCTGCTTAAAACTGCATGAAAAATAATTAAATCATTTTTTTACTAATCGAACAAGTGTTTTCCGAGGAAGAAACCCACCATTATACAACACTATAAGCTAATAACTTTTTCGCTACACTCGGGATCGAATAAAATTATTAAATAATAATATTATATTACCGTATCGTGTTATCGATTTGACAAAAAAAAAAAAATTATATATGTCGGGTTAACAAAAATACACCTAACGATAATATATTATCGATTACTAACGCGAAAAACTTTTAAGGCCGTTCTCGCCGACGACGACGTTTATCTGATTTTCAAAATCGAGTTTACGATTGCCCGCGATCGATCGGTGTCCATCTGATAAATCCGTCGTCGAGTTGATGAAAATTAAAAATTTCAACTTTGAAATTTTGTTTCGATTAAAATTTCGTCTGCTCATATATATATGACTAGCTGTCCCGCCCGGTATTACCTGTGCCAATTTTTGAAAATGTATTACTCAATTGTTCATTAACTTAGATAATTGAAATTATGCTAAGAACCATATCTGCTATGTAGTCTTTCATTACAAAAAAAAAAAAAGTCGTGATTATCAGATGAGTAGTTTTCAAGATCATTGGAATTGAAGATTCTCATTTTCACGTTTATGTATATAACGGTAGACATACCAATAAATTATATAGCAGGTTGCTATTTGAAAACCAAAAGTAGGTGGTGGTTTGTCCCTCGAAAAATAATCGTGGCGAAAAATGTAATGGTAACGCGACGTTTTGTATGTAGCTACGTGTTTCTAAAAATTATCAACGGAAAACATCAGAAAAATTCAAATGACTTTCGGGGATGACGAATGACTTATACGCGTTTTGTTAATCGCCCTGTATAACCGTGTGTGTATATAACATATTATATACGTTTTCAACAATAATTATTGTAGTGATTTATATATATATATATAATATATGTGTATGCGTTTGACGCGTGTAAACAAACGGCAGGTGTTGTTGAAAACAAAATGTTGATGTACATATGTATATAATATATACAGGGTGTCCCACGTAGATATACCCGTTGCGATATCTCCCGAGATAATGAAAATAAAGAAATACTGTTTTTTTTTTCTTACATATATGACTCACCCCACGGGTATAAGGACTACAACATATTTCGTATTTCAATCAAATATCATATATCTTTCGGTTTAAACAATTTATTCGAAATAATAACTTTTTGTGTTTTATTATTTTCGATACACGTGCACACAGCCGTTTTATAGAGTTTTATTATTCTTCTGAACATTTTGGACTTTTCGACATTTTATTTTCACATCCGCGGGATTTTTAATATTATCTTTAGTTTACAGAAAAATAGTGTGTTTATCACCGTCGTATTCGTAGTGTAGTGTTTTGATATTATCTCATCTCGTTTTATGATGAGTTTTGTTTATCAAAACACTATTAGTGTTTGATACACTATTTTTCTGCAAACCAAAATTAAAATAATATTATAAAATCACGAGGTCAATGAAAATACAATGTTGAAACGACAAAATTATCAGACGAATAAATGTTACAATATGACAGTCTTAAAATTGTTTGTAAATAATAAAATAAAACGTTATTTTTTATAAATAAAAATTGTTTACCAAAATACAAAAAATTTTAATTAAAATATCAATATGTCCCAGAGAGTCGTATAAAAAAAAAATAAAAAACCAACAGAATTTGATATCTTTATTATCTCTGGAGATATCGCAATGGGTATGTCTTCGTGGAACACCCTGTATGTATATCACGATAATATTATGTGCGCACTTACCGACCGCGTCCGCGTGAGTTGTTATCGTTAATTTATACGTAAAACATAAAGCGATTGCCGGAAATTCGAACGAAAAATTGTTTTGACGTATTAAAAACAAAAACAAAAAAAAAAAAAAAACTACGACTGTATAATAATATAATGTACGTATACCACCGTCTCGTCGTCGTCTACAATATTATTATTATTATATATTTTTATTATGTGTGTCACCTTCCACGAAAATATATAATAATACAAATATATTTCAGCTTCCGTATATACGTGTGTACTATGTGTTACAATGTTATTACGACAAATCCGGTAAGGTAGAATATAAATAGGAATTTAATTACATCTGTATACAACGATAAATTGCAAACGAAAAACGATTCTGAGCGAAGTAGAATTGGTCTTGTTTTTCAATTGTTGCCACGGTAACCTAGAAATCAATATAAATACAAATGAAATAATAAAACTCGTGTTTGACGAAATCGTGTTTTGCGGTTTTTTTCGTAATTTGTTAGTAGTTTTTATTCTGCTGCGTTAAAAAACTAATAGTTATATTGAAATATGACCTCTTTAAAGTACCAACTAGACAAAATTTGCTATTGGAAACAGTGTAGGAGTGTATAGATCGGATGAAGTCTTCTAGTAGAAAAAGTGTTAACAGAAAAATACAAATATAAACATCATTGTAAAACCACAAGACTTCTCGCTCCGCTCAGAATCTAAAATAAGCTAATTATTATAATTCGCGTCGTTCTCGGGCGAAGAAAATCTTCTGTGTGAAAAATTTGGCGAAACGACATTTTGATGCACCTGGGATTCAGAAAAAAGTTTAAATTTACATGAAATAAACTCCTGCGCGTTATCTTTCTTCCTTATTATTTCTAATGAAATCTAAAATACACAATCCGTTATATGTGAGGATTAATGTCGTGTGTGGGGCAGAGTATACCTAGATGAATTTTCTAAGTGATAATAACGTAATATTTAATCTTAAACTTTATTCTAATAATACATATTTCGCATTTTCGACACAAACATGGTCTTGATTGAAAACTTAAAACTAGTAATTTTACTATACATTTAGTCATTTTGAATAAATGAATTTTTGTGTATAAGAAATAATTAGTCTTTTTGAAAATATCCTTTGTAATATGTAAATAAAAATGTAAAACTTTAAAAATCTACTTGGTGACAATTTTTTTAATTTGAAACCTTAATTATCTTTGTTAATAGTATATAAATTATGATGGAAAATGTTTAAAAAATATAGTTTTTTTAATTTCTCGAACACTATGAATATTTTTTAATGTATCGAGGTTTTTATTCACATAAGAGGTTTTTGAAATACCTCCTGTTTGATGAACAATTTGTTCAAAATTATATTGACGAGGTAAATATTATACTATAATTTTTAATAATAATTTTTTCTCTTTTAAATATTAATATGACCGTGTAGTTTCAGTGAAATTAATAAAATATTTAATGTGGGGTTTAGACATTAAAAAAAAAAAACCTTATGTAATAAGTTTGGCAAAATATATAAACTATTATAAAACATCTAGCGAAACATTGAAACTACTTAAATATTTACTTATAATTATTGCATTTGTTATTTCGATTTTTTTTTGAAAATAAGTGGTTTATATTTTTCAAATTTTTAATTTATTTAAGTTAATGGTCGTTATCGAAGAGGACCTAAGGAATTTTCGGGAAGTGGTAAACCGGAGAAACGCGGTCCAAGACGGGGCGCGATATTGTTTTTTGATGGCGAATACTCTTAATGAATTTTCGTATTATGCAATAAAGGTCATACGAATAATAATAAGAAAAGATATTTTGAAATTTCAACATTTTGTGTGACTTCTTCTATTATGCCCCTACGAGTTTTACTGTATTATCATTATATTTTGTTTTTTTGTTCCACGGCAATAATAATAAATTAACAAATAATACGTGTGATATTTTTTCAACAGCGGAAACTTGTAAATCGTTTTAGCTACACATATTTGTATTATTGTACACGGCGCGAATATATCATTATTTCCTGACGGACGTAGCGTTTTAAAATAAAAAGTTTTTTTTTGCTTTAATAATTTTCAATTCTCACGTTTGTTTTTTTTTTTTTTTTTTAATTATTGCTGAAGTAAATGTTTTCGTCGCGATAAGCGGTATTAGGCCACATTTTGTGCACGAACGTAACAAAACGATGGAAAAAAAAAAAAAAAAAAAAAAAACTAAAAGCATACCGCTGAATTACGCATTATACGCGAAATTTTAAAAACAATATAATTGTTCAGCAAACTGCAGTTATGAAGCGCACACGCGTAAAAATTAACACACCGGAACTGCAAAACGAAATTATTCCGATATCGGCTTGAATTTAACTTAAAAAAAAACGAATTATGTAAATTACCCGACACGAAAATACCGGATGATGGGGAACTATTATACCGCAGCGAATGATTATGATAATGCGGATAAATATTCAGAAAACCTTGGTGAAATATTTGTGATGAGCAAAATCGAATGGGCGTCTCTTCGAGATAAAAAAAAAAAAAAAAATCGAGGTGCCGTGATTTTGGAAATAATACTAAACACACGTATTACATTTACAATAGAAAACCCGAAACGAACTGGTAGCGTCACTATGCATAATGTATTATTACGTTGCTAAGCAATAAAGGGTAACCCCTGTTCCCCAACCCACCGGTTGTGGTGGGCCGGTTAGAATGGAATGCATTGCGTCTATACTGTACGTATACTATAGCTAAAAAAAAAAGAATCGTAAGGATCAAAAAAAAAAAATAAAATAAAATAAAAACTTGTTTTTGAAATCCCGTGTGACATAATTTTGGCGTTAAACGAGTATAATAGTTGCGGTTGTCCAGTGTCCGCGGTATATTCTGTACAGATATTCGTTTACTTTTGATAATTACATAACACATTTAGTACGAAAATATTCACCACAATTATTATTGCCATATTTTTCTCCTTCAGTAGTAATTGCAGTACTCAATTCACGGTGGACTTGCCTAAAAACAGTGTCTAAAATTCCATACAATTTATCAGAATTACCGGATAAATTGTAATGAAAATGTCCTAATCCTAATGACTGTAAACGTTTAAAAATCGAGGCAACTTTACCTATTCCAACAGTTACCGCTGAAAGATCATTTTATGAATATTTATAGAAAAATTGAAAATACGCGGAATAAGAGTTAAATGAACTGGCAAAAAAAAAAAAAATGTACTTGGTATTATGTAATAACATAAAAAAAAACTATTTTAAACCGGGCACGGTCTGACCGTTGTACTTTCATATGATAATGTTTAATTTTTTTTTGTTGTTAGTTTATTTGTTTATAAATTATATGATATAACAAAACTATACATTTGGCATGTAATATACTTTGAACTTGATTACGTAATTAATAATTTTTTTATTTTTTTTTTGCTTATCACACATTCTAGAACTTAAGTCGTTACAATTTATTGATCCTCCTCCCCACCTCCCGTAAAAATGCCCCGGGTACGCGCATGCTTGTGGTTATTTTATTACTTAATTATAGAATGTCCTAAAATGTTGTCCGAAACAAATAGGAAACTATTCCTGCAACTAATTATTATTTAACACGGATATAAAAATAAATTTAAAAAAATTCATAAATAATAATATACATAACAATTTTTTAAAATAACGCGCGTAATGAGCTCGAAAACTGAACACGGGTGCATGCAATTTGATTCACTTAAAATTAATGTAATATATTTATATAGTATTGTTAGACCTTGCAGATACCGAATGATTTAAAAAAAAATATATATATATATATATCATAAAACAACAATGCACGGCCACGTATTTAAGTCACGTAACTACCCAAATTAATTTTGTAAATAATTTTTTTTTCTTTCGAATTAATGAGAAAAACGTGATTTATTAAAAATATTTTAAAACGAACAAACATAATATATATATATATATATATATATATATATATAATATATATTATATATATATATATATTGGTACGTATTATGTATATTGTTTGTATATACTATACACTCAAGTTCAAATGACAAAAACACGTGTATATCTACAGTATGGATTACAGTACGTACAGCACGTTAAAAATAGAATAGATACTATAACGATTTATATTTTACAAAAACGAACAGATTAGTTTAAAACGATATTACGTCATCGTTATTAACATATTTATAATGCATAATAACACATTAAAGTGTGTTGTTAATTTGCAGGCGTTTTTTTTTTTTTTTTTAAAGTTTCTTGTTATTTCTTAAATTTAAAAAAATTATTATTTTCTACTTATTGCAATATTAATATTGAAAATTAGATAAAATGTACCCGTCGAATTTGGAAACGCTATATAATTATATAGGAAAACGGCGTCCGGTGTGTTGCTAATTTATCCATAGAAATTTAATGTAAACAGCGGTTTAAATTTGAAAACTTTTTTCGGATATTTACAGATAGTGTGCGAAAGTGTCCAGAAAACTTGTCAATTTTAGACATTTCTAAATGGAAATTATTTTTACATATTAACGGACGAAAATCGTTTTCGCGCAGGAGGCACGGCATACGCGCGTACAGGGCGGTCCTATGAATATTTACTACTTTTTTTTTTCTCACTGCGAGACACCCTTCAGTATATATTTTTAAATAATAAATTACGCCTACGCGTATATAATATATACATCAGTGGCCTGATAAAGGACTTTATTCTGAATCTAAAAGTCGTATTGTTATTATTTTTAAAATTAATATTATTCGTTATTTCTAAGCTGATCGCGACAATATTGAGAGAAAAAAAAAGGAGAAGAATTATAATAGTATGCATTATTTACAAATTGGATAATACGCGAATATTCGTTTGCAGTAAAGAGTGGGATCGACAAAAAAGAGTATTATTGAGTCTATAATTATTATTAGATTTTTTTTATATAATACCCCTCATCCCCCTATCCCGTTTGACCACCCCTGATATAGTTCGACTATCCTCGACGATTGTATGCACTTTCGCGCAATAGCTTAACGAGGAAGGGGCGAAAATAATAAAATACCTACGTCTTTCTCCGTGTTAAAATAATTTAAACTAGTAAAAAGGCGTCTCTAGAATATTGTTTTAAAAATGTATAAAAAAAGTCGGGTTCGGTTAGTTTTTTTATTTTGCATTTATTAAGAAATGGATTGCAAAACACTGAAAGTTTCCAATGTTGCTCTTTGACATGGAAAAAGTGACTACGGACACATAGATTGAAAAGTGCGGGGTATAAGCAGATTTTTCTTCAAACATTTCTCTATTAATATGTTACACGCTTGAAATAAAATTTTAAAAAATTGTACTCATATATTAAATCAACGATGTTGAACGAATGGATTTATCAAGATGATTATTTATAGCAGTTAAACTCAACAAATTTATAATTTCAAATTATAAAACTATGGTCCAAAGGGGAGGAGAGAAATACACCTTCGCCCCCGCTCCTTCTAACCGCCACTGTGTCCGCGTTCAAAAGATATATTTTTCTAAAACGAAGGAATTTATTATTTATTTATTATTATTTATTATTTTTATTAATTTTTGACGAGAATTTGATGTGAACGTCATGAAATATAGATTAATTTTTGATTTGTTTTTTCTGTAAAACAAAATCCCGAATAAAAATCAAACAAATTATCGCCCCTCTAAAATAACTCCGACCGGAGCAATGTCGAAATTCGCCCCCGAAATATTATATTATTTTTACCGGGGCATACTAAATAATAATAAATCCAATGTGTACTGCTACAGGAACGCCTTCCATGAGCTGTACGCCATACTAGAAAGCCAGAGTTTCGATTCGAGGCATCACGTGCAGCTTCAGCAGCTGTGGTTCAAGGCGCACTATCTTGAGGCCGAGAAGATCCGTGGCCGTTCGTTAGGCGCCGTTGACAAGTACCGGCTCCGCAAAAAGTACCCACTGCCCAAGACCATATGGGACGGAGAGGAGACGGTGTACTGTTTCAAGGAGAAGTCGAGGAACGCGCTGAAAGATTGTTACCTGAAGAACAGGTATCCGACGCCGGACGAGAAACGTGACCTGGCCAGGCGGACGGGCTTGACGCTCACCCAGGTCAGCAATTGGTTCAAGAACCGGCGGCAGCGCGACCGGACGCCCCAACAGCACAGGTCAGTTTTTTTTATATCGTCGCCTACGGGATCTATTCAAGTCTGGTTGAAATACGGGTTAGAGGCCGCGCCACACTAGCGTAACAATCTTGCAGCGTAAAATATATGACTTGTGCCTTTTTGCACCTAATAGATGGTTCAATTATTGTATTATGCACAATATTATACGGACAACGGATTATTTTTGTGGATGATTTATTTATCAAATATTAAGTAATTTCCTGTTAGATCTACCAGTAAACCCACCGAAATCGATGAACTTTCTCCGTTCAAAATGTTTGAAACTTTTAATTTTACACCAAATCCATAATTTTTTTCTTCAAAATGTGTAAAATACGCATAAAATATATGTACGAGATAACCAAATACATGTTAGTGTTGAAAATCGTCAAAATATTTATACTTAAACTTTTTAGGGTTTATTACTTACTTTTTTTTATCTTGGTTTACTATAAAATAGAGGCCCAGGCAGAAACACGCAACTCCTACAATTATAACTTCTCGTCCCCACTATTGATTTTATTTTTAATTAAAATATTATAATTGTGTTACGGTTTCGAGACCGAAAGCCGAAAAAAAAATAAATAATAATCAAATCAAGTGACAATATTCGTTTTGTGTTTTAACGAACGCTATTTTCCGAACCCGAGCGATCGTATATTTTATAACCAACACGGTATATACAATAACGTGTTGGGTTTGAAATAAAATTTTAATGGCATTTTTTTTTTTTCAATATAGTATAAGTTCGAGTAAACATCGTCTTATTTTTATAGCTGACCGCCGCCGCCGGTACCCTTAGACATTAAAAGTGTATTATATATAAATTATTATTATTATTATTATTATTATTATTATACCGCACCCTGTGAATTATTGCGGTATTTTCGAAAAATATCGACAAAAAAAAAACGATTAGTTAACTTGTCAATTGCAGTGCCCCACGGCCCGGTCCGGCGCGCACACGTGTGCGTATAGCGTGGAAATTGACGACCGGGGACCCAGTCCTACTGTATAATAAATGGAATATAATTATATCGCATAAACCAGACTTTTTTTCCTTTATTTTTTTCCCCGAAAATTCCTATACCCGCGCAAATGGAAATTTCCAAAAGGGAAGCAGAATCTCATTAATTGATGTCGCGCCCACTGCGCTGTTATACGCATATATATATATATATACACACACAAGAGCACTATATATTATAATACGCGTTTCAAGAGCTAATTTAAAAAAATATACGCGTCACGGTGGTGCACCGGTGTACAACAGGCTGCTGCAAATAAAATATACTTAATAATATTATATAGTAAGTGTGTTGTTTGCTCGTTCGGTGTCCCGCCGCGACCGTTTTCGAGCATCTTTTTTTTCTAACCCAATTGTATTTTATACATACATAATATAATATAGGATAGCCATTCTATATATGCCCATGGGTTCAGCAGTTGGGAGGTCTTCGATATCTCGAACAAGTACTCGCGCCTAATCAATCCGACTAATTTATTTACGGTAAGACGTTATTATCACTTGTTAGTGGTTAAGAGAACAGATTATCAAATCTCGTTTGTAAAAGGCCGAAATGGACGAATTATACGGGGTTCGGCAGGACTACTTGGTATATCCTATGGGTTTTAGCGAAATCGGACCGGCGGTCGGTGAGAACCCCTAAGATTTACCGGTCTATCGAATAAGGTTTGCCGGTATTCGTACTTAAACCGTAACATATATATATATATATATATATTTTATACACATAGGTCGTCGGTCGAGTCCGGTATAATATCACACGGAGCGGTGTCGGGGAGTTTACGATGTTATTGTGTTCGCATCGCGATACGGTAGTAATAAATAATATTATTGGATGACGAAAAAACAAAACGGTGCGCGCCCGCGCGTGCGTAAACTACCGGGCGAAGCGGCCCGGGGACGCGGGTGTAGTGGCCGGTTCGCGGGCTTAGCGGCCGGGTCGCTGGCGAAGGGACCGTGACGCGGGCGGTGGTGGCGGCGGCGGCGGCGGCTGAGGAAAAGAACCGGGTATACACAATATTATATACGTAAACGTAAGTCCCTTTCGGGGGCACAACACGTGTTCGCTAATCACACATTCTTGTGTTTCGGCGTCCGTGACAAATTACCCCTCGCCGCCGTCGGTCCGTCCGCTAACGTAATCAAACGACAACGACGTTTTTGTTTAAACCAGATTCGGAGCTCCCGTCCGATAATTCCCGATTATCATATAATGTACCCAATATGTATATATATATATATATATATATATAATGATAGAGTATGTAATATAGACAGTTACCCGGGGAGGACAAAAAAATAAAAAAGGGGAAAAAATGTCCTTTGTACCGGGCATTAATATATTACACGTATATTGTCCGCGCGTCATAGTCGGGGTGGTTTTGGGTTGGGACACCGCCGAGAAGGAAGACCCCTCGGTTTGCGTATTACCGGCGGCCGTACGCGCGGCCGCTGTACCGCCGTCGTCGCCGCGGTATATTATTGTTTTGTACCGGGTCACCTGCGCGCGACGGCACGCCCACCGGCGGCGACGATTCGCGCCGCCTTAATTGCGCGTAAAGCTCTCGCAATTACAGCAATTATTACTATTATTACTGTACAGCGCTGCAGGTGCCGCCGCCCGTGGCGTCCGCGGCACCTCTCATCCCACCCACCCCCGAATTACACGGGAAGGTCGTATGGCATACGAGTACATTAAATATATGCGTGTTGTATCCACACCCGTACGGCGACCAGACGTACTTATCCCTTTCGGTACCGTCCTACCCGTATGGGATATTTTATACAATATATTCTAAGCGTCGTGAAAAATTCATAGTCACGGCCTATTTTTGAAATATTTCGAATTACGCACAGTGTAGACCATAAATTCGTGGCCATAAAATAATATTTGCCCCCTCCCCATACTCTTAAATACAATTATTTCACTATTTTTTTCTACCATTTATAGTTGATTACAAAATTTTTAAAAACAAATATTACCAGGTTTAAACTTTATCAAGGATAAATCTACGGATAAAGTAAACTTTAACAAAATATATCACATATTATCGACCAGTTTGTGCACTTTATCTATACATCATTATTTCAACAAATTTGTTTAAATAATCAATATCAATATCTGTTAGCAATATTAACTTTTGACTGTAATCACGGTTTTAAATCTAAAACCACGATTGTAACTGATAAATAAAAAAAATGCGCACATTCAAATAAAACTGTCATAATCTCAGTCATTAGTCGCCACACGTTTTATAATTCCGTATTACACACAATAATAGGCCCTAGGCCGAAATACTTTAAAAAGAGTATCCTCGTGAGACACGTCAAGCTTCAGTATTTAAATATTACTAATGTTACAAGTGCCGCAATAATACATTTTAATTGTATACTTATTATACGTGCGATTTTTTTATTATTACATACATTACATGTACCTACTATAACTAGATAAACAATGTATAACATTAATAGGAAATGCTACTTAAAACATTTAAGTGGCTAAACAGTGTAACATACAAATAACTAGTAGGTGATAAAATATAAATAATATACCATTTATTTATTATATAATTATATTACATAATATATTATTATTTTACATTATTTTATAGCGAATAGTATCAATTAATTATTTGTACATTTTTTTTTTTTTAATTTAAATAAACTATATTTACATTAAAAAAAAAAAAAGTTTTTCAAACGAAATATCTGGCAGTTTACATCCTAATTGTTTTAAACTTTACAATTTTCTTATTTAAATGGTATCGATCAAATTTCAAAACACTATTACTCTGGGACAATGTTGATCAAAATTTAAAAAGATATACCACCCCTGGGACAGTGTTCCGGTTAAAACAAATTGAAGAGGTACGCTAAAATTTTGGAAAAACAAATCGGGACACCCCATCCCCCAATTCGAACACTGGATTAATATTGAACACGAAACCCGCGAGTTCCTATAATCTATAATGTTATATAACATTATATATTAGCAATTCACGTCAAAAATCACTTTAAAAATCGAACCGAGAAAAAATATATATATTGTTCTCGGAGGCCGTAAAATCATAAAATTATATACATACGAAAACAAACAATGGACGGTTATTACTAATATGATCGACATGGTTAAAATCGTATATTGTATACACGTTCGTTTCTATAATATTCTAATCGCCGCACAAAAATCGGTTTGTTTATTGGTTTACGTTTAAATTTATCGTATTTTCGTGTTTGACGAGACCCGTTCGATGTGAAGCCGCGGCGTCAACCTTATTTATTGTTACCGTTGGCCCGGCGGTCGGTAAACATAATATTATACCTATACAGTGTGATCGACGTAACATACGACACTCGTTATGTCGGAAAGTATTAACTTTTTGTGTTTTTTTTTTTTTTCGTTTTAGGGGGGGGGGGGATATTTAAGAAACAAGTTGCCCAGAAATATTACATTACCGTTAGTTTTCGTCTTATTTTCGGTGGTGAAACCACTACTCACTTTTGATATTTTCAAATAACGTCCTTTTATTGACAATTCTAAATAAATAGATAAAGTTATAATTTAAATACATTTCAGTGTTGAAATGTTTAATTTCCGTCGACTCGTCGACGTGATAAGTTGCTCCACAATACTCTCCGCGTGTGCACAAAACGGCAAACTCGTTTAGTCGCGGGATATCTCGTCAACACTGAAATTTATTTAAACTAAAACTTCATATATTTATGGAACTTTTATTATACAAATCGGTGTTTTGAAAATCAAATGTGGCTAGTTGGTTTCATCCTCAAAAATAAAATCCACAACAAATAATGGTAATTTAGCGTATTAAAGCTGCTATTCTATTTGTGATAGAAACATCATTACTAAACAATCATTACTAAGTCGTTTCGTGTAATTTTGATTCTAATTAAATCAATATTATTTTATGTTTTCATATGTAAATACTTTTTTTTATATAATTTTAGTATGTTTATTACGACATGATAATAAAAAAATTAAATTATTACATATATATTTCTAATGTTTATACGGCATGTAGGTATCGCTATGTATAACCAAACACAGGGATCGCGTTTATTTTTGTTTTCATTTAACAGTTCGGTAATATTAAATACAACAGTGTTAATTATTTTGTTTTATTTAAAAAATTATTTTATTTTATGTAATTTTATAAATTTAAATTAGAACGTGTTTTAATAAATTTTAAACGTAAATTATTCTATTATAACGATTGATTTTTAAATGTAAAAAGGATAAAACAATGACGGTGGTCCGTAAAAATAAGGTATGTTCAATAAAATTGAATTTTCGTATTGAGATATGCTATTTTTCAAATAAATCGTTTCCGTTTGTTTTTTTTTTTTTTTTGTCGGTACCTATTTATTTTCACTTTAAAATCCGAGCACTGTGTACACAAACTGAATAGTGTCGTTCAATACGTTTGAAGTGCGGTCGGGGAGAAAAAATAGTAATAATAATTAAAACTTTACGTAGGTATAGTACAGGGGTCAGCAACCTGCGGTTCTTTAGGACACGCGTCCACATCGAGATTTGTGTATCGTATTATAAACGTCTATACATATGTGTCGTCTATTATCGATCAACTTTGCTCGGAAATTGAACAACAAAGATCCCACTTAATTGAAATGTCTAGGGACTCATTGTCTTAATTTAACATAATAATATAGTGTAACTATATCCTAATCAAATTTACGGCGACTAATGACTAGAAAAAAAAGATTGTTCACACCAACGCGGCTCTTTGGCTAATTGTGTGGTTTTGTGACATTTTTAAAAAAAATAAAAAACCGCTCTTTTCTACGTTGCCGACCCCTGTTTTATAATATAGTGAAAACCACTTGAAAATCCTGTAAATTAAATTGGAATCGGTGCCCGCGTAATCTGCGGACAGAGAGAGAGAGGGAGAGAGTGAGAGAGAGAGAGTGAGAGAGAGAGAGAGAGAGAGAGGAAGTGAAAAAGAGAGAGAGTGAGAGAGTGAGAGATAGAGAGAGAGAGAGAGTGAGAGAGAGAGCGAGAGAGAGAGTGAGATAATAATATAATATCGTAACGCGTTGTGTTCTCGTTGTTCGAGACGCGCGCGCGGTCTGGAATTTCGGTTCAACAACACTGCCGGTATATCGGAACGATTATTATTATTATTATTATTATTATTATTATTAATTCGCCCGCGTCTCTATATTCCCGTACCCATTAACGCGTGCCATTGAAACGCGACACTCGGTTATGCTTATGCGGTAGGTACCTAATATGCGTATATATAGTACTTAGAATACCTATAATACATATATACATATATGCTCTCGGTACCCGGCCGTGTTAGTCGTCCCGGAGCGCGATATTTACGCTCTTGTCCGGTGGCGGTGGCGCGGCGTGTCCGAGGGGATGATGGCGGGCAGAGAGGGCACAAGCGTACGGACGACGAGACTACACAGAGTCTTAGCCCGACCTATATATGTATGTATGTATAATGCCGACAGGTGTCGACTTTAGAAAATAATAATAATATAATATTATAGACGACAGACACGGAGACGAATAAAAAATAAAATAAGATTTAATAAAAAAAAAAACTCAACGTCTCTCTCCGCCGTCACGCTAATGTAACGATACATTAATTGTGTATCCCTTACCCCCCCACCACCACTACCAGTGTTTCGTAAAATAAATTTTATAACATAAATATTCACAAAATGTATTAGCTCGACTTTCGTTTAGGTACGTTTTTTTTCATCCGTTTATGTACAATATACATGTGTTACGGTGAAAACCCGAAATCCGTCACAGCTCGTTTTGACTAGTTACCACCTGGGCCCTCAATGTTGGAAATAGTTTTAGCCCATTTTTTTTTTTTTTATTATTTAGAACTAGTTGTGTGCGTAGTATATTGATGAAAACTAGAATTAAAACTAGGGGAAAATTGATTTCCAGAAGTAATTTTAATATCGTTAGTTTAAACTAGAGAAAAGTAAGAATTTACTACAAATTAGAATAAATCCGGTAAGTATATAGGCATTATTTATTGATGTTTGGAACAGGATAATCTAATATTGTTATTTGTTACGACAGGGTAAACTATCGTTTACAATTACACGGGATTTGGTTTTTAAAATTAGTTCCGTCGTTTCGATTTGCGGTTAATTCTAGTTTTAACTAGTCAAACCCAGTTTTGACGAAAGTAGTTTGTGGAAACAAGTATTGACTAGTTAATACTAGTTTTTACGGAATTCGGATTTTAACTGTAATGGGTGTGTGTAATAGGTATATACATATATATATATATATATATATATAAAATATATTAAAAAATATTGCGCGATTACGACGGACGGTCAATATTCAAACAATCGGGCGCTTCAAACGGAAATCCCTTATCACTCGTATAGTTACTGATAATAAATATTACTTGTGCTATTATACGTAATCTGAATGACACTGCGACGAGCACTGTAAATGACGTAATTACTAGTTGCCCTATTTGTTTTATTATTACGGTGTTGCCACCGATGATCATCGCGGAAATCATCGGTAATCTTATAGAAAACCGTTTATAATCGTATAGGAAATCTTGGTAATCTTTGGGAAATCGTGGTGTTCTGAAATTCGGCGTACACAGTATTGATCAATATGATTGACCCTATGTTTCTGATTCGATAATACTTAAGCGACACGTACACGACTATGCCTAAATGGGCAAATGCAATTTGGCGTCTACTAATTGTCGAGTATTTGTGTAATGTTTAAAATATAAATGTAACTCTATAGGATATGGCCTTTGCTGCCGGCAAATAAGACCCTGCGGGAGGGTAGGAGGACGAACTATAGCGTATTGTTACAAAACCGAGTGATGTATTTTTTATTTTATTCTTTATGCTTATTGTCGCCACTCCCGCGCAACACATGGAGTACTCGACGTCGTTCCGTTTACGGGATTAACGATAATACGTGCATAGGGTTCAATACCGTCGAAAAATCTTCGGAGGGGTGCCCGATGACATTGAAAACGATATGTAAAAAATAAATAAATATTATGCGATTTGCTACGACAAAGCAAAGCCGTGAGTAGATGAATATATTGTCATGTCCCGGCTGCTCGGCAATAAGGGGTTAAATTCGAAATCGGCAACTTATCAGGAGAGCAAATTCTCAATTTTAAATTTCTGTTCAAATAATTCGTAATCAATTGTAACAATACGATATTAAAATAGAACTATTTGAGACTTTATTTTATATATCGCGTGTACTAATACGGGACGAGTAGACCTCGATTAATTATGCTGCGAAAATAATTAACCCAATTCGTTCAAAACGTTTTGTACAAATGTATTTTTTTTTTTTTGTTTTGTTTCCATCGTCAACGACACACGGGTCGGTGTGTTTTCGATATTTATTTCGCGTTAATTGTTAAATGGAACAAAAGAAACTTTTTTTTTTTTTTATATATATACATTTTGAAAACAATTTTCCAGAGACTAGTTCAAGTTATTTTAACGCGGCGATGGTTGCGGACATTCTCAACGTCGAGTATAACCTAGACGATCGTCACAAATGCGCCGGAGAATAATTCCAACGTACCGGAGACGAAACGGGCGCGCGCGTATTTAATAAGAACACCGCCAACGGTCGAGCGCCGAGGGCGAAATCTGTTATTATTTTACCACCTTGTACGAGCGGTACATATGTTTCGCGTTTATTATTACGATACCATAGTTTATAATGCCGTACCCCGGCAGTTAGCAAGCATAATACGTATTATATAATGTACAGCGTACAGCTATAACCGTCGAATTCTGCCGCGGGCCGAGGAAACAACCGACCGTATAAAATATATTAGCCGTCTAAATATGCGAAACACCGCCGCCGCGGCCCGTATTAAATACATTACGCATTTCCCTGCCTCCCCTCCCCCCACCACACACACACACACACTCCGTCTACTTTCGAGAACAACTCCTATAATTCTATTTATATATTATTTATTTACTAAACAAAATTACAAAACAAAACATTCCTGCGCGTTAATATTCTCTAAGTCCTTAAATGGAATTTCGTGATTTAATTTACAAAAGGATTTTATAGTAAATTGAACGGCGACCGGTACAAAAAAAAAAAAAAAACAGAACAAATAATAAATTTATCGATTTTTCGGAATTATATCTGTTCACGCCTCTAAACCGAAGGCCGCAAGACAGTGGCGTAGCCAGGATTTCTCAATAGGAGGGCGAGCTGGGAAGAGGGTCGAAAAATAAAAAACAAACCCAAAATTACACGTTAACGTTTATTTCCTTTATTGCATATAAAAATATACCACACTTACGAAGTCAATAAAAAAAACGAAAATAAAGCGCATACGCCGTAATAAAGTAGGTAACATGAAACGGACCATAGTCCGAATGATACAAAGATAAAAAAAAAAATACGATCAATAGAGTGGGGTCTTGACCCCTGTGGCCTCCCCTCTGGGCACGCCACTGTTGTAAGATGATTTTTAATATATGTACAAGCAACGTAATCGCGAACAAAGCTATTATATTATTCAAGGCGGGTAATCGGGTTAGAGAATGCCAGGGTTCCTTTAAGGAGGCGTCTCTTAAAGGAGCCGGCGTTCAATTTACAGTATCGCCGTCCGATCCTGTCCCGGAGCTCGGTTTACCACTTCCCTGACGGTTATTACCTAGAGGTTATAACATCGCTGATTCCGTTTATCCCTCGATGTACCGGACACCGACTATACAGTCGCGATTAATTTCGAGTCTCCGAAAAACATTTTCCCGGGTATATTGTTGTATAAATATACATTATAATTGGATATCCGACTATTATAATGTAACGATATACAGTAAAACCTCACTATAACGGACGGACCCTCCTCTATTAGACGGAATCCTATTAATAACGGAGAATGTTAATAATCCCGGTACAAATAGTAGTGAAATCGACCTCTACTAAACGGAAATAGAAACATTTTCGGAATTTAATTGGTAAAAATACTCTCTACGACGGAAAATAAAACTATTTAAACTATTTAATGTTGAATATTATATGTAATGTATTGAAAATAACGTAATCTGAACTTTATCATTAGCTCATATTTAGACGAATTACAAAAATTGTCAGCCACAATTTCTAATTCAAATTCTATTAGAATTAACAACAAAAGCACGAGAATGTATTGAACGTATTGCTCTCTAATCACAAAACGCAGTCAAATATTCCAAATTATTTTTCTTAATTATAAAATAGGTAATATGTAATATGTTTTTTTTCTTTTGGTTCTTAGTTTACATTTTTAGTATTATTCACAAAACACATTTAAATAAATTCATACATTTTAATCGTTATGTATAAATTTACGTTGTACGAAATATTTACACACCTAAGCTATCATATTTTTTTAATACGCATATAGATTTCGGAAACTTTATTATTTTTTTTTTATCCTCTCAATAACGGAAAACTCTTTATAACGGAAAAATGTGTTGGTCCCAAGCGATTCTTTTATAAAGAGGTTTTACTGTATTGAAAAATGTTTCGTATGCCTTTTATCCGGTATGCCCTCGCAGATAATAATAGTAATCTATATCGTTAAATTTTCGATATTCCTATATTCCGACCGATTTCCACGACGTTTAAGGCTGACATATAAACTTATTCCCCGATAATAATATGTACCTATATATTTATATATATGTATTTTTAATTGTGAATATCTGAATTATAAGGGCAATATTGTTTGAGCGAAAGGAATTTTGTTTTTTTTTTTGGTAAATAACTCCTTTTCTCGTCGGTCGGTGAATTTGATAAATTTGACCCGGTCTACCGAAAATTATTGAAACGGCGCCACTGCATAAACGGTATGTCCGATATTATATTGTTGCGTATACCATATATATACGTATAAAATTGTGTGGAAAACCGAAATCCGATAAGGTCCCCGTATAATATTATTATTGTACCATATGCGGTTCGTTCAGTTATTATAATATTATTATATTGTATACTTGTACGACTGGTAACAAAACGCAATTTCCAAACGAGACGACGACGACGATGCTTACGTGTTTGTTTTGTGGCGTTTATGATTTATTTTTTTTTTTTTTGTTTTTTTTTTTTTTTTTTTTTTACAATATTATTTAGTCCACAAAATAATAATTGCTACACACGGTACTCTACAACACCACACGTCGCGCGTCGTCGCGAGTGCGCATTAAACAGGTGGTCGGTATACGACGACGACCGCGACGTCTGCCCCGTAGAATTATTTTCGTTTTCGGACAGAGTGCAATATTCTCACCGTCGTTGGTAACACAATACAACATAAAAACACGACGATTCCGTAGGTTGTTGATTTTTTTTTTTTTTTTTTTTTAGTAACATTGACCTCCCTATACGTTTGTCCGATTCGCGTCCGGTTTCAATCGCGAAAAACCGTCCACCGAGCGGTTTTTTCTATATTATTATTATTATTATTAGGTATTATTCGTAAATATGACATTGGCGCGATTTGGTCGGGGAAAAAGAACTCGCGGAATTATTATAAAATATTACCGCGTATAAAGACATTACGTGTACGTTTTTTTTTTTAACCTATTCGTATATTGCAATATAGTAATACAATAATCAATTAGAATGTGTTCACATTAGATAATATTATAGATAATAAATGTTTATATAATAATTTTTTACGGCAAATAGTGTTCGCGAACACTGGCGGTCGCCAGTCAGTGCGATATACAATCTATTAGATCAGTGTTACTCAACCTGCGGTACGAAGACAATCAGTTTATATATATATATATATATTTATAAAATAATTTCCTATTTATTATATACAAAAAAAAAATAATAAGAAATTTTACTGAACGTGGAAAACGATTCGGGACCGAAAGTTACCAATATTAAAGCTCCTGAACTAGTAAATACTATCCGTATTATACGTATACGAGGTGTGGCTATTAAATAACGAGACTACCGAACTAGCGATAAGGACATAATATTGGTATATTTATAATTTATGAATATTATCACTGCATCGAACAATACCAGTTTAGTAATTTGTGTCCATTTTATAGTTCATGTGGAGAGTTTAAATTGACTTCTTACGTGCTGTACGTCCAAATTATGGTGGACGAAAAAATTAAGCAGATCATTAATTTAAAATATCTAGTGAAATCTGCTACGGACATTTTTTGCTTGTTGACAAATGTGTATGGAGACGCTGTTATGTCACGACCACGTGTTTTTGAATGGCACAAACGATTTATTAAAGGTCGTAATGAAGTTAAAGACAAACAACATGTGGGTTATCCATGCTCCTCAAAAACTGACGATAACTTTTCGAAAATAAACGAAAAGATCAGCGACTGAGCATTAGAATGATAGCTAAAATGGTTAAGATTGACAAGGAGAGACCTTTAGACAAATTTTGCACGATCAATTGAACATAACAAAAGTCTGCGCTTAAATAGTGCTTAAAAACTTCTCTCGGGAACGAAAAGACGACTTATACTGCTTTATTTTGCAATTTTCATTTTACATAATATACTGTTCGTACTCGATAAACGTGAAGTGCGACAAGATAATATAAAACGAAAACACCATAGCAAAAAAAATTACTTTTCAAAACGAATTTATTTCAAAATGTCTACATTTTCCTACAATTTTTCTTTTTTTTTTTTTACGAAATTTGAGTTTTATAACAGACTTTTTTTATATATTGTATTTGGATATGTCCGTACGGTACCGAGCGATTTTGAGTTTTATAAGCGACTAGAACTTATATCCGTGAATCTTATAAGCGGTGTCCACTGTATACTAGATATTTTGTAATGTTTTCAAACGCCATTTTTGTTTTATTTTGATTACGTCACGAAATCCAAAACTAATGTGTAGGTATAGTACACACACGCACGCACGCGTATGATACAAAAACAACAATGATAATAATAATATTGTTATCTAACTGGTGTGTGATTACGTCGTTCTATTGTGCATTTGAGACACATTCGACGAGATGCACAAATTTTGCATTGCACCCAAGGTCGAACCTATTGCTTGTTTACCAAATATTTTACGAGTACGCAGCCTATACAAAAATATTGGTGTTGGTGTTTTGTTATATTACACTAATGTTTTTCCTTCGCTGCAATATTTTGTTTGGTCAACTGAATTTTTTTTTTTTTATCAAAAAGTTATTCCGCATAAATTCCTGCGCGTATAGAACGGCCGGTATATCGTTTATTGTTATATGCATTACATTGTATTTGTCCAGTAGAAACTGGGTCAGATTGTTGGGCTTGTAAATTAAATAATTGAATTCCATAACATTATACGTACCTATACTTATATATATATATATTAGATGGATAGATTTTATGGTAAGAATGTATTTATTTTTTTTTTCAAATTCTAATAGTGATAAATAGTTGCGATTCATACTCAAATAAACGACTAAATAAAATGTTTATGATACGACTAATTTTAGAGGTGTTCCAACCCACTTATTTAATTTTACTTTATAATATTATAACTTAAAAGGAAAAAATCATTGAATTAAATAGTTTTAACTTACAAATTGTATGTTTTATGAAATAATTAAATATTTTATATTTTATTTTTATTTTTAAACAATTTTAAAAAATTAATCTGATCTCTAAACGTTATATTAAATCTAAAATGTTTTTTTTGAGTGAAAATAAGGATAATGTTCATAATTCTATGAGACTCTATCCTTGATTTTATAAAACCGTCTCTTCTAGTTTGTCCACATATAGCTCTAAATGTTTCTGTTATAAGTTTCACGCTTCCTCTGACAGCTTGAGTATGTCAAGGAAAATGGACAAAGTCAAAATTGTTTTCATTGTTTTGGCTTTCAATAATCTAGTACAATAAATAGAAGTTATATTTAAGATAATACATTATAATATTTTTATACCTGTTTCAATGTTCCGTGATCAAATTTTGATATTATTGGAGGTTCTGTAATTTTATTATTTTTCTAATCAATTAAATTGACGTATTAGCATAAAAATGTAGTAAAGAAATTTTAAAATAGCAAATCAGTCCTCCCTCACTAATTTGTCGAATATTTAATATTTTTGAGAGAGCTTTTTTCTTGATATATTTGCGTTAATCAAATGACAAAAGGAGGTCAAAAAAAGGAGATCCAAAATACGCAATTCGTTTAATAACAGGACCAATAACTTTTTATAAGTTATCAGATAGATACCGCAAACATTTTATTGTCTTCCATAGGTGTTTTGAACCGGATGTACAAAATGGATTCATTCTTACTAAAAACCACATGGGACCATACACTTCTAATATATATTCATTTAAAATTTTTAAATTTTCTGTTGGAAATTCGTCACTAACTTATTAGCGTAAAATCCTATTAGCAGTTGTGAGCCACCTAGAGTGCGCTTGCTTCCCTGGATTTCTTTTGGACAAATCAATGGTACAAATACCACTAGAAATACTTGAGCATATTTCATATAAATATTTTTGATCAACGCTTAAATCAACTTGATTTTTAAAAAAATGAATTACTTCCAGTGCATACAAATTTGATAACTGGAAGTTTGTGCATACTTCTAAATGTTTTCCTAATAAACCGGAAAATCTAAGGGGCCCAGATTTTTTTCCATCTAGATGTTGAAACAAATGATGTAGTGGAAACTCATTTGTATGAAGTTGACAAATAAGCCACTGAAGTGTTTTTTTAAATTGTTCTTCTAGTTGCCTAATCACTTCTGTTTTGTAACCTGTATTTACTACTGTAAAATAACAACCAATCTCAACAACTTCTGAAGTACTTATGTTATTTGTTTCTAAAAATTAACAATACTATTTTTATTTCTGAGGCAGATCAATTTGTTGGTGTTGCATGACCTATGTATTTAAATCCTGGTTCTTGAATAAGTGATATTTGATCTTCAGTTATTATTTTCCTATAATATTTAGTTCCTTCTTTATGATTTACCATAGATTTATCTTTTCGCTCATCAAAATATAGTTCTTGATTTAACCCAATAAACAAAAGAAAACTATTTATATACTTCGAATGTCTCGCGGCGACTCTTAATCTAACATTAGGTAAATTAAAATTTATATAAAGCATATAGGAATTATTATAAAGTTAAAATATAAAATACATTTTTTTCGATCCATCCTAATATATATATATATATATACTATTAACCATAATTGAGAAAAAATACAATTATTTAATAGTATAATAATAATTACAACTGTAGCGTGTAAAATCCGAATAAATAAGGAATATATAAATATTTTGTAAACTTAGGTGCTTAAGTTATATTATAACAGCGTATGATGGGAAATAAACAAAAGTAAAACATTAAGATTCTACTAAGAATATCTATAACAAATTTAGTAATTTTTTTAATTTTTTTTTTAGTATTGTCGATTAAAGGAAAACTACAGGTAAAATTGTCGACAAGAAAATTATAAAATTTCGCGTGTGGTACTTACTTACGGTGTTTTATTTTTAATCATTTAACTGCAGATGTTTTATAAGTATAGAGGTGGAGCGGGAAAATTCTAAATAATATAACATTTCCCCACGCCGTACCGAATGGGAGGAAAATCTTTAAACACGTCACTGATAACATTCGCTTAAATGCGGTAATCATTGACAATTACGTATAATTGTTTCTATAATATTCAGTGAATTAGGCCCTGCAATTTTTACGAGTCCGCGACATTCGATTTTACACTTCTTTCACTGTGAATTATGTAGCCTATGGAAATTCCCTCGCAAAAAAAGAAACTTGTGTATCTAGCTTATACATTATATAGCATCCGCAGGTGTAGTAATCTAATTTGAAAATGTACGACAACAAAAAAAAAAATGCTTGTTGCGTTCGTTCTAATTAGGTACGTACCTTATCAGTGGCGGTCAAATGATTTTGCCATGGGGAGGGGGGAGAATAAGGCTGATTTTTTAACAAATATTATTATTTACAAAATTTGTTTTATAAATAAATATATAATATATAATATATGTATATTATTATAAAAATTGAAAGAATATAAGGTCATGAGGGGGATATATCTCCTCCCCCGTTTTACCGTCACTGTTCCTTATACAGTTTTGGGTTATTTAAAAATTCATCTATACCCCATGGCTATTTCTCTGCGACCACCGCCGGTCTCGAACTAATTAACGGTCGAAAATGAAAAAAAAAAAATAAAAAATGTTTTGGTCGCGTATACGAACAGAAACAGAAATGCGTATTATAATATTTTATAAAATGTATAAACTATTTAAACAGCTAAATAAGAGCATCTGTCTTGTAGCTACCCGATATTATTTATATATATATATATATACACATAGGGTCTTCTTAGGTGTATATTGAGTGGGACTCAAGGGTCTTAAAACCAACTCAAAATGTTTTTCAGCCCCGAAATGTTTTAGCCTCTTCACAATACACGTTAATTATTTGTTTGGTAAACATTTACTCGTGAGAATTAATTTTTATCAATATTTTACTATTACGGTTTTTTCAATCGACATGTGTTTGTATACTAATAATTGGCTATTATATACTAGAGACATATATATTTGGCATGGTAACTAAGCGAAAGGTAAGCGGCAAGTTTGAAGCGTTGAGCTAATCTCGTCTAATGGTAAAATTTCAGGCTTTTTATTAATTATGCATTCGTATGTACTCGTATTCGTTTGAACGTCTGAAAAAAAAACGTAATGAAAAAAAAAAAAAAAGATAAGTTATTCGGCGTTTTCGATAATAATAATACGTAATTGCGATTTAAAAGTAGACGATCCTAAGCTTTAGCATTGAAAAATCGCGTCTCGGAATTAGCTGACCCACGCTCACTCAGCATCCGGCACCACAGATGTGACCAATAATATCCGTCTACGAGCGTCTTCCAAATTATAATATATATAAATACGTCGCCGGCGGTATTTGAGAGTAGAAGTAATACGGGAATAGTTATTGGTGTGTAACTAAGGCCATACACACTAAACACTGTAACATACCATTTGGAAGACTCTGTATGTATACGTGCGTATATTGTATAGTCTGAAGGCTGTCACTGCACAGCTATTACCGGGACAACCCAATGTGTTTACAATATTATATTTTGTATTATATATTGGGCCCGACTACCGACGACCCGAACGTTACCGATTTCAAAGATTATGTACAATATTTTACACGAATGTGTGTATATATATATATATATATTAATAAAATTCGGGCCGGTTCCCGCGTCCTTATGCATATTATAATATATTGTTTTTGACGTTTTTACTGCGGGGGCCTGGCGGTGACGGACGTGTCGCGCGGGGTGCCCCGTGATTTTCGGTAAATAAAAGAATACGCGGAACCGGTGCCGACAATATTGTGCACCCCGCGGACGCCGGCCGCACGCCATTAATACGGCCGTACATGTAATTGCTGTGCCGCGGCTACCGTATGATACCGCACGGACGCTCTAGTGACGCGGCAGCGGCGTATTTAGGATTTTGCTGCGCCCGGGTACGCGTTTCCGTCGTGCCCTTCCCCGGTCACCGTCGGTTTGCATATTGTATTGTTGTTGAAACAATAATTGATTCTTAGTCCCACTATGTAAATGACACCACCTAGTGCCAATGAAATACATGCAGCTTTGCGTAACTAACTGCACAAGCAACTGTATATCAAGTGGTACAAAGAGTAATTGCTATATTATTTATAATATTTGTAATTCACGTGCAATTAGTATATTTATTTAAAAGTAAAACAAACGGTTACAACACGATGTGTACAAGATAATAATTATATGGCGTACACAGTACACACGTATATTAGTGCCATGATGACAAATCGATTTCGATAAAATAAAGTCGATTTGTTCATCTTGAAAAATATGTAAGGAAATTTTTTTTTTTTAAGGTGTACATTATGGCTGAAATGCTTCCATCGATTTGTTGCTTACCTAATTTTACTGCCCTCAAAACAGTGCAACCGGGAGGAATTTGCCCCTCCCCGCCCTGAAAACGCTAATAATGGCTTGTACAGTTATTGTAAACGGCTGATGAGGTTCCATGTTGAGGCTGTGAATCAGTAAATTAAAATTAAAAAAAAAAAAAAAACTAAAATTATCGGCGAATTGCGCGTTAGAGTAACAATACTTAATAGTACATTCGGTATTTCTAATGTCCATCTCATCAATTAAAATTTTTTTTTTTATCGAATATATATAACTAAACCATAGGTACGGTCAAATGAGTAAAAAAAAAAAATATGTTTTTTTCGTTTCAGTGGGAGTTAATTTCTATTAAATTAACAAATGTAAGATAACACCAATAGGATAATTTTCAGGGGAGGGACAAAATTAAACCATAATACAACACACACACAATATATAAAAATTATTTTTATTTTTTTTGTACTGGTCAAGTGTTCGTAACACTGATACGATCACCAAGTATAAAACAATTAACGAAAAATATTTCTTATACAATACGATTATACAAACTTTAGTCACAATAACTGGATTCTATATACATATAGCATACCTATTTTATTATTTTCCAGAGGTGGCCCTTTCCCATCCGCAATGGACGCGTATGGTTCGATACCGACACACCGTATCAAGGGCATGGGGTGATTGAGGGGGCTTTATCCCCCCCTCTCTCTTGTCCCTTGATATTTCCGGAAAATAAATAAATAAATAGTGATTTTAATAAAAGTATACAAAGCCCCAGCCTTAGAACTTTGAGACGGTATTTACATAATAAAAAAATACAAATTTAGTAAACGATATTAGCCCTCCCCCCACGAAAAATATCTCTGGATACCCTGCTGTACCGTATGTGTATTACCTTAATATATAAATATAATTATAATAAAACGTCCGACATACAGACGTATAAATAATATTATTAAGTGTAGCAAGCTAAGCGTTTGATTATTATTATTGTTATTGTCGGCCATCGCTAAGCTTATATAATTTGATTAAAAAAAATAATAAACCACTTTTTCCCCGTCCAAATCTACCGGTTGTTCATTTTCCAATGGATATAATGTACGAGTACACTGCGGCGTAGTTTAAACTAATTTTTCAAACATTCGGTAGACTTAGAGTGTACCTAATTTACCGACTGACGAGGAAAGGAGTTGGGTGTTTACCAAAAAAAAAAAAAAAACAAAAACCACAAACTGTCTCAATTCCCTCCAATGTATTGCGTTTTGTTTCCATAATAAGACGTTTTTCAGATGTTTGTATATTTACAACGAAATAGATACAGTTTTCCGTAGCAATTTTTTACTTTGAATTTTATTTTAAAAGTTAAAAATCGATCGGGAAATAGGATTACTCATCCCATAGTAATAAGTACGTGCACTGCAGATATACCTAATGATGCCTAAGTTATGCCCAATGACTACCTCATGACGACCTGTCGTATATTCGTATTCGGTGATCGGATATAATTCGTTATTAATTCATTTTATATTCTTACAATGATTTGTGGTCGGTTTCGCATTTTTCGGGGTAGCAAAAATGTTCGACAAGTTTCGCCTGACTATTCGCTATATTTAAATAGATAATTCAAAATGTGAAAGATACTGTGAAAATGTCAGTTTTCGGAATTATTCCCAGTTCGGCGGCCCCCGAAATCATAAAAAACAACAATACCTCGAGCAAACGTCAACGATTTCTGTTTCCGTCCAAACCCTAATAATTTAATATGGTCTTTAAAACACATTTGCCGCATGCTGTTCAACAGTCGTTAACGTTTATTATTTTTCAAATATTATTGATAAATTGTAATTTATTTTTTAACTACAATACAAAAATCGTGGTCGGGTTCTGGTATTAAAATCGTATAATATACGATTTATTATATATCTAATCTGATCGTTTATCCGGTCCAGGTCGTCAAACTTCAACTATAATATTGATATTTATTTAACGATAAAAAAAAAAAAAGAACAATATACCTACCTATACCTAGTCCATAGGCATAGCAGTGCATCTAAATAGCTATACGTATATATTGAACAACTACAAATAATTCAAGTTATCTATCGTTTATTTTTGTTTTTTCTTCAATAAACACTTATAAGGTAAAACGCAACTTACCCACAAACTTTTATTTTTTTTTTTTCATTTTTTGTCAACAAATTTTAAAGATGTGCGCGATGAACAATTAGTGGCACGTCACAGCGCAAACACATATATATATTTAGTTATTTACTAGTGAAAAAAAAAATATATATATATATTTGGGTATTTAGTTACTGTACAAAGAATATTTCTACATAAATGTGGTTTTAATATCCACTCGAGGATCTCAATAACGTTTTTTCCGTACAAATTATATATATATATATGCTTACACTTTGTGCACGCATCGCGTGTCGAATTTACAATAATATTTTCGAAAAACAATATTTCATAGGCCATTGTTTTCACCAAAATGCACTATCAATGTGTTATGCTTTACTATAATTCGTATTTTATTGAGAAAAAAAAAAAATACAATTTTCTACCATTCCGTGCGGATCTTACAGAGTACTGTTTTCAAAATCGGATCTGTATTTCTTATAAGTTGTCTAATTTAAGTACGACCGAATTGTATGGCACGCGGAGTTCGAGAATTTCGAATATACGCGCGGGCGGGCGAGCCGTTCAATAAAATAGAAAAATAATTACGGATCGTTTACGTAAAATTTAAAAAGCAAAAATAACATATGACTATACGACTGTGGAATTTGTCTGTTTTTTTTTTTTTTTTTTTTTTAAATAGGCGAACAATAAATCGACGAAATATTGCGCATTCGAAAAACGATTGGTATAAATATATAAAACATTGATAATGTCAGTTTTCAATTTTTAATCAAACCTGTGAAAAAAAAAAAAAAAAAAAAGTAAAAGTTATTTCAGTCGTTTGTAAGTATATTATATCGGGTTACGTACTGCGGCAGATTTTATAATATATCCGAGATAAAAAAAAAATTTCGTTCTGTTTCATATTAAAACACACATACCTCACAAAAGAAACGCAACAATAACAGATTACACAGTCGTGTTGTAACGCGGTCGGATACCTATTTCGGCTTCGTAGGAACTGTTACGTGGTTAAGCGCAAAATACGTATATTGTATTATTAAAAAAAAATTTGGTTGTTTTTTTTTTATTATTATTCAACTAAAAAACCCATTCTGTTCTAACTCGATTTCGGTCAAGTTTTGACGATTCGGCATTTGTGTTTCAACCGATGCACATTATTTTACATATTAAATCTCAGCGTTTATTTTTATTATTATTATTTCTTTTTTTTTCGAAATTGTTGCACTTTGTATAACACACGAATATTGTTCATTTTTATTCGCACGCGATAAATTTCCGTTGGATTTTGAATTACACGTTCGATAATTGTAAAAAAAAAATTAAAATTACACGAAACGTGTAGAAATTATGTTTTTTAATCGCAATTAGAAAAAAAATATATATATATATAAGAGGCGTTCGCTATAAAATCCAAAAATAAACCAACACTTAAATTACCAAATTAAAAAGACAAGAACAACGTTTAAATAATATATTCTGGTCTAGAGATTTTTTTTTTATTTTTATTTTCAATATAAAATGTTGAATTAGAACTAGGGAATCGATGCGCATTAATACTTAGGCAATATAACAAACTACGTAAATGCATTGCCTCATTTAAATAATGTAATTTAAATATATATTCGTATACAGTTATTTTAAAAAGAATATTGTTTAATATGCAATAATATTATGCCAATAATAATAAATAATGTATATTCAAATTTCCCTGTAATAGTTTTAAGCAGTACTATATATATATATATATATATATATATATATATATATGCATATTAGGGTAGTGTTTATTTTTAATTTTTGATTCTTTTTAAATTACACCTCTCCCCACCCCTCTAAAAAGGTTTCATTACTCAGAAAACCCATATAAAAAAAAATTGCATACAAATAAATTGTTTTTAACCTATGCCGCAATAGCTCTAAAATTATAAAATATAGAACATTTATTGAAATCGGTAATTTTTTTAGTGTAATCAATTATTATAACTCTTATAAAAATAATTCTACAAACAATTGCAAAAACATGTAAAAACATGAATTGCAAAAAATTAAAATTTCAATCATTTTTACTTAAACGTTTGTTATGTTTATATTAAATGTTTTAAAATATTTGTATTAAATGGTAACCAAATCCTAATAATTTAGATATTTGTGATAACATAAAATACAAATCAATAACTTAAATTAAAATAATCTATTGGAAGGAGACTTTAAACTTATTGTTTGAATCGTGTTATTATATGTTATTGATATAACTAATGATAATAACAATTAATGATAATACAATGATGTAAGAGTTCCTTTTTTGTGGTCATGATATTTGTTTCGATAATCATTCGATAACTAACAAAGTAATTGTTGTTTTTGTGATTCGTCCTTTGTTAGTTTATTGTTAGACATTCTTCAATTAACTATACCTCTGCTTCTGCAGGAATGTTCTTCAAAATTATTTGAGCTTGTTGGATACCTTCATTACTATCCCAATTCAATGGGTCTACTTTCAGAAAAATTGTTTTAATACTAATAAATCGTTTAAATATATTATTATAAATTAATTATTATTATAATAAATATTATTATAATAATATATTATTATATGAAATCGTTAATAGTATTATTAGTGCACTTGTGAAATCATCGATTTCTTTTTCTAATAGTTCATTTGTATTATTTGGAAATATTATTAAACGCTGTGTAATTGAAGTGAATTCTAATAAATTGTACGTTGCAATATTGAGTTTTCTGCCCGGAGTTATCGCCACAACATTGTAGTGTTATACTAAAATGTCCAACACTTATTTCGCGTCATGAAAATATATTTATAAAATGTTTTTGTTGATTTGAAAAAATATTTGTCCAATATTGTGCTGCTGTCTGGGTGGTTATATATATGTGATACTTTATACAACGAAGAAGTCACTAACACTATATTATATCGGTACATAAATTATAATTATTTTAGATTCTTATACCGACAAGAATGTCTAATTCTCGTGGTATTATAATGTCCGTCGGTTTATATATATACGAGGTTATATATATTTTTTTTTTTTTGTTTTCTGTAAACACTTTAAACGATAATAACCGTTTCACTGAAACATTATCGTGGTTTGTATTCCATAATTTGTATGCATTTTTTTTTTAGGTTTTTAACTAAATTAACATATAATTACATTTTTAGTTTTGGTCTACAAAAATCGATTGTAATGTTTTAGTGCAGTTACATTGAGCGTGTTGAAAAAAATGCAGAGAACCCTCATTTGACTATACTTATATATATATATATATATATAAGGGCCGAGAACGTAGAATTAACAATGCAAATGACGGTTTATCGGTAGATTTTCTGTCAGAATTAAAAATATAATTAAAAAAAAAAAAAAAGGTATTTTCGCACCATGGGTTACTGTTGTTGGTGGGAAGTTGGGAAGGTAGTATATAGATAGGAATTTAATTTATATCTGTATGTAGCAACAAATTACAAACGCAAAACGGTTCTGAGCGAAGTAGGTTAGTAGTATTAATCGTGTTTCTTCATTGTTGCCACGGTAACCCAGAAATCAACATAAATAAAAATGAAATATTAAAACTCGAGTTTGACGAAATCGTGTTTTCGCCGCTTTCTCGTCTTTTTTTCGTAGTTTTTCTGCCGCATTAAAAACCTAATAGGTATGTCGAAAGATGATCTATCTAAAGTACCAACTAGACAAAATGTTCTACCGGAAACAGTAGAAGAGTGTATAGATCAGATAGAGTCTTCTAGTAGAAAAAGTGTTAACAGAAAAATAAATAAATAAATAAAGATCATTGTAAAACAACAAAATAGTTAAAATAATAGCAATATTGTTGTATAGAGCAGCGGTTTCTAAAGTGTGTGACCGCGGTATCTTTACAGGGGACCAGATAATTCTGGTCTAAAAATATAAACGATTATTATAAAATAAATATTTCTAAATTGTGCATTAATATTTTTTTGTATATTGTTTACTAAAAACGATAACGAAAGGTCATCAGTTTTATCTTGTCTGGGAAGCGTTGGCAGTGACCTAACCGAGGGTACAGTAACAACGATGCGATGGCTGCAATATTTTGATTTTAAATACGAGTGAACCGTTAGAAAAAAAAAATCGTATTGAGTACCGTTAAATAAAAGCGTTATTCAAGTACAAGCGCACGCTCGATATTCGTGTTTGACGATTTGTGTACGACACTCTGATATTGGAATAGGAAAATAGGAAGAATATGAAAAATATATATTTACACACGTATGATTCGACACTATAGGTGTCACGGTGTACACAATTAATAATATTTCGATTTTTTTCGTACCGTACGTGGATGATAAACGTACGTTCGGCAATTTCTTAGCACGTGCACGAGATTGGCCGTATTGTATTATGATCGAATGCCCGAAATACAATTCCACACACAACAAATCAAGTTATATAATATTCCGCGTCGTCTGATTTTCTAATGTTTCGCAAAGAGTATACAATAATTACATTTTTAATCTATGTTGATTGTTTATCTGGCCCGGTCTATAAGTCGGCCACGGGCGGGCGCATATTTCCACAGTTTATACAATTATTAATAATTATTATTGTTTTCGATAGCGCGTATAATCGAATTGTTAAGGTGTGTCATAAAAGGTTACTAAAGAAAGTTTTTGAAAAACATTAACAAAATATTACAATAAATTATTGTCGATCAATCCGTACGTATTATATACGTACACGCTACGCCTATATTTGCGCAATGATTATTTTCAACAAAAATTACACACCCGAAAATAAGGATTTATAATTATTATTTATTAGTATACCGAACATTGATCGATAACTTGGCTGGTAATACTAATAGTTCAAAGGCATCTTCGAGAAAGAAAAAACGGGTAAATACTTAAAACAACTTAATTTTCTCTAGAACGAGTTATAAAAAGAATAAAAATGATTTATTTAAAAAATATATATATATGTATACATATAGACATTCCGTCCGATGAACCCTATATACACAATCATCTTGTGTAATTAACAATAAATCTGTTGGAAATAAATAAACAAATGCGTATTACGTATCCCGTACTGGGAGTTTAGTTAAAAAAAAAAAAAAAAAAAAAATTGCCGGTATGTGATAATTCTTTTTTAAATTTCATATGTTTTACTCCTTGACAAATGGCAGGCACGCAACACAACCTACCGGTAGGCATAATGTATATCGGTGTATTTTTCCCCCGTAGAACATATTTTGAAAACACACCTAACCAAACATATTTTATGTCCAAAAATTAAATCGCCCTATGAGGTGGGAAGACGTAACCAAATCGCATGTACCTACGATACGTATAAGAGTAACGGCGCAACTAAGAGGGTTGTTTTGGGCGTCTGGGCACCTCCCCCTCCCCGAACAATCGTATTTGTGGTAATTTAATTTTTTTTTGAGATTATATACAAAATGGGTGCACTTCGCTTGCTAGATAGGTTACTCTTGGTGGACGTATTGAATTTAAAAGAAAAAAAAAATCACTTCTTTCAACAAAACGGTTCTGAGCAGAGCTTCAGCGCAATAGATTAGGACTATTATTGTCAATTACATATGGAGTATGTTTTACACTGTGTAGCGTATACGATGAAATTATGAAAAATCTACTCGAGTAGATAATAAGCGCAGTGTACTTTCATATGGAATTAGTGTTATCCACGAAGGCTAGAGATGTCTAGCTATTATCTATTGCAATGATGGTTACTGATCATTTTCACAAAACAAGTATACACCAGTATACTCGAGTGTAGGAAGATGGAAAACGCTATCAATGTACTCACATATATATATATAAATTAAAAGGAATATATTCAAAAAAATTAAAGTTAAAAAAAAAGGAACACCCTAAAATATATATATATATTATATTATAATTATTATAAGATGTGTGCAGATACATAAAATGAAACGTACACAGTAATAGTTGAGCGTGGAGTTATTTGATTGTTTTTTTTTTTTCTTTTGGTATCAAGTAAATTAAAAAAAAGTGTTCAGGTCTTAAAATTCAAAATTTCCTACTTTAAGACTTAGAACCTTGAAAAAAAAAAAAAATCAAAATATAAATAATTTTTTTGAAATTTTTTTCACGTCATTATATTACAAAGTTACATTTTATATTAAAATTCAGGTCTCTTAAAACAATTATTTTCGGTATAACAAAGAAATAATAAAACTCGAGTTTGCTGAAATCGTGTTTTAGTACGTTTTTTCGACATTTTTTGGTAGTTTTTCTGCCGCGTTCAAAAACTAATAGGTATATCGAACAAATGACCAACTAGACAACATTTTCTACCGGAAACAGTGTAGGAGCGTATAGATCGGATGGTAGTCTTCTGGTAGAAAAGTTAACAAAAAAAAAAAAAAATCGTTGTATAACCCACATTAACTCGCTCCGCTCAGAATCTAAAACAGTTGTGCTTCAACATTTGACAATTTACATAATTTATATGATATTTTGATGCGATGATAATTTTTTTGTCAACCATTAATTTTACTAATTTGTTTTCAAAAATATAATTTATATTAATTATTATTACGGTATAAATTTCAAACTTAAAAAATCTGCTTTAACAACAATCGATGGAACAATTCGATATAGTCCCATGTGCTATTTTCATAATTTCATCATTAAATTCATATGTAGCGTGTACAATTAGACAAAATCATACACATTTCAGAATGTTTAATGAACCAATGTCGTTTTGATGGTAGAATTTATTATATACCACTTTTGTAGCACAATTCGGCGACCATTTACAATTTGCGCCCCTGCCGTAGGCACAGTCATACGCCTTGCCCTTGATACGCCACTGGGGGCGGGGCGGTCATTGGGAACGCGGTTATCGTAGAACAGGGGATGTGTGACGTATGTCCAATATCTCTATACCATCCATGACGGTGGTTGGGCGACGGGCGCCTGAAAACCAGGGACCGGAACCGTACCGAAAAGAACTGGTTCCGGAACCAAAACCCGGAACCGAACCTCGCAGGATCATATTCGACCGAAACGCACCATTTCGTCTTCGGCCGTTCTGTAATATCCGTTTTCGGCCATAACACAATATCGGTCACCAATGTAAACAATACATTTTTAAAATTTATAGCTTATAATAATAATTAGCAACTTAACAGTCACCCGTTGTAGATACGAACATGGTAAAAAAAAAAAAAAATGTATATAAATATTCTAATATTCTGTATGTAGATTTAATTATTAATCTTATCAAAAAAAAAAAAATTATTTATTATATTTTTATTTAGGTAGATTTATACCGGCAATTGCATAATGAATACTGTATACTCTGTGAATATTAATTGACAATTTCCAAACAAATTTTTAACAATAAACTTTTAACATTGAAAATGTCTAGTTCAACACAATTAAAAACATATTTCAATTGTATAATTAACAACAATTAACGATAAACAATAAAATTAGTAAATATTTGATAATATTATAGTGAAAAATAAACAATTTTTTTTTATCCAAATTTACATTGGTGATAAAAATGGTGTACTGACCGAAAACGGATGTTAACAGAATGTTCGAAAGCAGTTCCGCCTCCTAACCGGAACGCAAATTTAAATATATTAGTAACCGTAACCGAAACCGTTATTATTTGCGGGTAAAGGTTTTTTCGGTTGATTTCGGTTCCTTTTTGGGTGTTATCGCCACGTTCACATTTTGAGTCTTCTTTCATTTTCCACTTGTGTAGCGAACACCCACATCGACCACGTCACGTCCTTATTTCGATTTAGGGTTGTCCGTTCTTATCACGGTAGCTCGAATCCTCTGACCTTGTGTGTAGTGTGATTATCACGTTATATATCACCGACGTCTTGGACCGCGGTTTATTCCACTCCCTCACACTACAGAACTCCGCCCGTATTTGGTTCCAATAAATATCTTTATTAGAATAGATTTTATTAGATCAGTTTCGTGTAAGCAACGTTTTTTCTAAAAAAAAAAAAAAAAACTGGTATCCGAAATTTTTCGTTTTTCTAAAAACAAAACCGAACCGGAACCGAAAAAGCAGTTAAGATTTCCAAGTGCCCGGCCTAAACCTTAACGATAAATACAAAATATTGTTTTCGAGTAAATTCACTAACATTAACCGTTATTTTGTTTGTTTGTTTTTTTTTTTTACAGTGATTTGCTGAGCATAGAAAGTTCGGATAGCAGACAATACGAAATGTCCGACATGCACGGCGTCAAGTCGATATGCTACCAGAACGTGACCGCGTCCTCAGCCGCCGGAGTGGTCAAAATGGGTTCCGTAGCGGCCGCGGCCTCGGTCCTCAAGTCGGCCACGACCACGGTGGTGGCCGGATATCCGGCGGCGCCCGACCCGGAAATGTACGCGTCCGACTATCCGACGCATCATCACCACCACCACCACCATTCACACCTGCACAATCCCCACCAACACCATTACATTAACAACAACAACAACAACAGCAGTAGCAACAACAACAATATTAACAACAACAACAACAACAACAACAACAACAACAGCAGCATCAGCACCAACAACACCAACACCAATCATCATCTCAGTCACCTGTACAACCACAATCACCATCATCAAATGGTCCAGCCCATACCGCAGACCTCGGCCGTGTCGCATTCATAATGAACGGTGCCGCTGCCGCCCAATAAATATTATATTTATTATTTTAGTGTATAAAAATAAGAAAAAAATAATAATAATAATTGTACAAATAATATTTTTTTTTCCGATTGTCGGACATTCCGGAATTTTTTGTAAACAATGTCGGCATTATTAATGATGAGTGTTCCATATTATATCAATTATATAATACGTATTAAATATACACCGAACAGGGGCGAACGCAAGAAAAAATATCGGGGGAGGGGGGACTGATTTTGAAAAAATGTCAAATCTAAAATTTTCATAGATATCGTATTTTATTACTCTTTAGAATACATTTATATTAAATCTATTTTATTTATAAATGTCACGGGAAACTTTGAAATAACTAATAAATTTATCGGGTCAGGTAATTTATTTTTAAAACTTGTCCTGGTACATTTACAGGGGGAGGAGGAGGTTGAAATATCCCCCAGCTTTCACTCTTGAAAACGCAGTTAAAAACGATCCCGGGCAGCGATAATTCCGTCCAAATTGCGTTGTCCCGCAATTTTATCCGTTCATTTTGACGTCCGGACTGCGTCTCGACTAAAATATTATTATACTTGTTATAATATGTGTTCATTATAATTTAATATACGTATACACATTTGTATACTAAGTTAATGGGAGGGAGGGGGAAATCAAACAAACTAATATTGTTCTTTCCGTATTTGCACGTACTTTACCCGTAAGGGCACTGTCTGTACGGTAATTACTAATTACTATAGGTATTCAGAGGCGAACGCGAGAAAAAATTCGAAGGGGGGGTGACGGAGTGAAAAAAATGTAAAATGTACTTATATTAATCTATTCTATATGTAAGTCTCGTGGAAAACTTTCAAATAACTATTAAATACGTAGGTCAGGTAATTTAATTTTCAAATTTTTCTCCTGGTAATTCAATGAGGGGGAGGGCCTCCCATTGCGTTCGCCCCCAGTAACAATATAGGAATATATCAACACTGCGGGTATAAAATGCCAATTTAATATTTCCCCGTGATTATTATATACCTACTCGAGAAAAAAAATATCAATGAATCAAAAACGCAATTATAGTACATTTTTGATTGCGTTTAATATTTGGAACGCAACCGTGTATGGTGCGAGGGGCGACGACCGCAATGAAAAATATCTCTTTGAAAACTGTTTTAATTTATTTATTGAATCCGTTTGCCATTAAATAATTTATTATTAGGTATAACGGTTCGTTGTTATTTAGGTATAATTACGTTAAACACCGCTAAGAGTTGTATTTTTGTCTGTACCTATACTTGCTATAATAATAAAAATATATATATATATATATATATTTATATAATTATAATAAATAAAAAACGATATAATATATTACCATAATCTATAACGTGTACATAAATACGTACGGCGGTGACAATTTAAATACAAATTTTGCCCAATTTCTACCGATTATTATTGTTATTATTATTGCATAGCACTGCCGACACTGCGCGCCCGGGCGGACCCGTTTTGAAGTGTCGCTCGAGCAATACTTAAACCCAGTGCCGCAACTACCGGCGGAGGGGGGGTGCAAGGAACCATGAGCCCTTGTTAGATCATAACAATGGGCCTCATGATATTGGGATACTTGCACACCAAGTTGCGGCACTGCTTAAACCGTAACGATAAAACGAATACACCCACGGCGGCGGTATGGCATTTATTACAATTTCTTATCGGGCATTGGAAGGTAGTTTTTTTTGTAAAACCTCTAGATTTTCTTAAGATTAAAAATTATTGTACGGGGTGAATATTTAACGACACCTAGCGAACGCCGGCCTGGCGATCAATACTTGCGACGGCAGCGATTGGCGGTCATGTGCCAAAGTGAACCTACAGATTTTAATATTTACAATTTATACGTATAGAGAGCAATATTATTACCAATAGGGTACACACCTAGGTGTTTAAAATTAATAATGGGTTACATTTATTTTCTTTGTTTTTGTTCTTATTAACAGAATAATCGCATTGCCTACCAAACTAGTTATGGTGTAGACACAATATAATACATTTTTTTTTTTTTTTTTTTTGTACCAACAATTCGATTAAGTCATCCGCTGAGCCGGATCTAAACCCAATAGACAATACAATTTTGCAAGAAAAAAAAAATGTTTTTTATTCGATAAAATAATAACACCATAATTAATATTTTCCGTAAAATATAAATAAATAAAATAACACAATATGTAGGTATTGGTACCTAATCAAACTTGTTTGTTAACTGGATGTATTTCTTTTTTATATAGATTTTATTGTACAAAAAAAAAATATGTATTATTATTGAAATACTTGTAATTACAAGTATACACTGTATTTTATATAATTTTGGACTGTATAAATTGTTTTATTTTTTATGCATAATTTAAATTATAATATACAAAAACAACAAATCAATAAGTATTGTTTATGAAAGTGTTTTAAAATCATAAATAGTGGACTTACCTATAAAAACAAAAAATTACCATATTAGCTAAGAAAGTTTACTTCCTGCATTTATAGTGTTAATGGTATATTATTAACTATTTTAATCTTAAAAAAAAAAAAAAAAAAATTAGTGTTTGAAGTTCACTAAAATGTTGAGAATTATAAATTCATCTGATAAATGCACCAATGAATAAGACTAGGTACATTGCGATGAGAATTTCTAAAGACTTGTCTAAGGTGTTGGTTACCAACGTCCAAGTGGATTTATTTTTTAAAATTTGATTTTGATTATTGCAGTTTAAGGATTAATTTTACAGTTTTATGGCATTCCATTATAAGTTGTACATTTTCATAGATTAAAACTTAATTTGTATAAAAAAAAAAAAACTGGTACACAAAGTGAGATGGAGTGAAGTCTTAGAACTTAGTCATCAAAGATAAAGTTCTCCTATTTACATTAAAAAAATAGCATTTTTATTTATTCTTTTTATTTGGTTTAATTTTGAAGAAAAACACACACATATACAAATATTTAATCTAAGTGGCTATTTATGTAGCTAAAAAGACGATAATAAATAATGTATAGATAATAATAATCTATAGAAATAATCTATGAATCTTGTAGATTGGTCATTATCGACATTGGCCTAGACAAAGTGTAATTCTGCAACAGATAAAAATAATAGAGGAAGTTAAACAATTGTTTTGTGCAACATCTATAAAAACAAAGACATCTAATAAAAAAATTATTCAAATATAAAAAATATTTAAATATTATTTTTATTTATTTTTGTTTTTATATTTTTAATACTGGTAAAGTGCTATAAACACTAGTGTATAAAAAAAAAAAAAAAAAAAATACCATACTTGGTACTTTTTACTATAAACCATTATAAAAAAATAAAAAACAATTCTAAGTGCTGTTCAGTTAAACTTTTAAACTGTAAACTGGAAGTTTACAAATTCGAATGTTTTAATTTAAAAATGTAAAACATAGATTCCCATTATTTTCATCACAAAAACTTAAATCAAATCTATCTCAAATAATTTTTTTTTTAACATACATTATTAGTAGTGTACACTGAATGCATTTAATAAAATACAAACATAAAAAATATCGTACAATTTAAAAACAAATAACACAAAGGCCATGCTATAAGAATTAAATGTTATTAAGATAAATTTTCCCAAAAAGCCATAGTTAGAAGTTTTGTACTATTTACTTTATGCATATGTTTATTGTTTTTTTGTTTTTTATAACATATATTGAACATTAAATTTTAATTTTTTTTAAAAAACAATACATTTGTTATATATAACATGATTTTAGTAGAATATCCAATGAATAATTGAATATTCAACAATTTATTTTTTTATTTTTATTTATTTAGTTCTTAAGGTGTTTAAATAACAGTTAGAAATTATAAAAAGTACCATTGGAAGCTGAACAATTAATCAAATATTAAAAATAATTTTAATTACTATTAATCAGATCTACTCATTTGGCCATCCACTTTGTGAAACAAAATATAATATGTATTTATGGCCATTGGTTGTATAATAAATGAATAATACATAAACCATTCTAACATAATCTTTTATATCTTTATTATAGATATACAATTATTATAAATTATTTTAAAACAATATAACAAGTATTTATGTAAGTAATTTTTGTTTCATTTGTAGGTCTTATTTAATTAGATTATATATCTGCTTTATGACCAGGCTTTTATCATTTTATTGTTGTACCTGCCCAGTTAATATAAACTATCTATATGTATCCACCTTCAGTACACTATATAATTATGTGGTTACAATGTATAGTAGAGTGTTTATGTGGTTTTACATTTTTTTTAAAAAAATACCAAAGAAATAACATTTTGTGAAATAATTACTGCTTTATTGGAATCAAGAATATTTTACTAGTTTTGCATAAAAAAAAAATCTATTTCTGTATACATTGTTGTGTATATTTTGAAGTTAAATTTAAATTAATAATGGCCATTGTTATAATTCAACCAGTTGTTTAAATAAATAAATTTTGATTATTATATTATATATTCCAATTTTCAGTTTTTCAATTTAATTGTTTAAAATTATCCAAGCATTTTAAACTAACGTATAACATCTATCTTAAATGATGATTAAAATAGGTTTGTATGGTAGTCGTATTATATCTATTTAATGTATATTATATTTTGTTTCACAAAGTGGATTGCCAAATAATGAAAAAAATTACACAATATCAAATTTTAGAATCTATTTTGTGAAAAGACACTTAATGAACATTTTAAGTATTTTACCATGTGGATGACGACATATATATATATATATATTGTACTTCTAATTTTTAGAAGGATACAAGTTTCATAAATAACCTATTTAATAATAACCATGTTTTCTATAATTTTATATTACCACACGAGATAGATCGCCACTGGAAAAATTGTGCACAGCTATAATACGGTCCAAGCTTAAACTCATTAAATGCATTTCATTCGAATAATTTATACAATATACTGCATTTATAGATCCAGTAGTGCCCTTTAATGTTTTCACTGGATATTCCAAAGTCCCACGCAAGTCGTAATGAAATATAAAATCCCGGGATGAACCTACTATCACATCACTGCAATACAACAAATACACATCTATAAATATTATATTAAGTACACTAAATTGATGAAGTCTAATAGTAAAAACATTGATTAAAAAATATATATTAACATACAATACTTTGGACTTTATGTAATATTATGTGTATTATATTCAGTTATAAAGTATACCAAAACAAATGTTATATCATAGATAATGTTCTTGTTTTACAATTTTATAATAAATTAATTCAATTTACTATGTTAAATATTTTAAAACAAACAAACAAATGTGTATTCATTAAAAAACTAAATTTTTAAATACACTTACTAATCGCTATATCCTGGAATTGTTTGCAAACAATCAAATCCAATGTTTTCAGCATTAAATTTTGCAACTGGTCTATCTTTACAGGACAGTGGATCATATATATCAACCTAAAAATAAAAATATAATTTCATTTACAAACAATTACGAATTGGTAAATTATATAAAAATAAACAAACAAATCATTTAAAAATAATTGTATATAATTTTGATTAGATTTTAAATACTTTTGTACTAAAAAATTGCATTAAATATACATTTTTGTGTAATCAAATTATATTTCGCATATTATGAACTATATTTACAATAATATTTTTTAAAAGTTTTATTAGAAAATATACAATCTATACCCAAAGGCATAATAAGAATATGTGCTATTAAATTATAAATTTGTATTTACAGCTCCATGTTTATAAGCAACAAGTACATAATTGTTCAAAAAACGAATATCAGATATATGACTCGGTATATCTGGTTCAGCCTGAAAATAACAAAGCAAAGAAAATGGAATCATATTATTCATATCTATTTTAATAAAAAAATAAAAATAATAAAATAATATTCTTGAATTTATACTTACACTTTTAGCAACAAATTCATTCTTTCCTGTTTCAATATTCCAGATTTTTAATGGGTTTTGATTTCCTCCTGTTACATATTTATCCAATGTCAAACACTGTCTTAAACATGTTAAATTTGATCCAGATTTTATTTTTTATGAACCCAAAATATTAGAATTTCTTATTGGTTTAACAACGACCTTTCCAGTATCAGCCCCAACATATAAATAACTTAAAACCACAAATTATAAGTACAATTTGTATATATTATAAATCCATTGCATAGGAATATGTAATAATATTTTAGAGTGATTTCTTACATATTTTTTCTAAATAGTCCAACAAAATTTCCATTTCCATGAATGAAAAATGATTTAGCAACTTTTTTATGTAATACATTAAAAATTGAAATAGATTTGTCAGAACCAATGATTGTATTTTGTTCGTCAAAAACACATAGATTATTTAGCCCCATTGAGGTTTTAAATAAAGTTTTCAATTTTATTCGGCCTCCCTTTAGTTCTACAGCTGTGAAATAACAAAATTAAAAAAAATATATTAAAAACCATATTTGTTTTAGGAATATTTTTCACAATTTGATTTAATCTATTCTTTAATTATTAGTTTTAAATACAGACTAATTTAATTTTAAAATTAAAATACTGAAAATAAAATGGGTAATTTGTATATAATTGTATTGGTATAAACAATAATCATATAAGTTAGGTAAGCATACAAAATAAAAACCAATAGCATGGACAATTCTAAAAACAATATTAATAGCAACAATTTACAGTCTTATTATAGTTTATAGCTCATAGCATAGACACTAGCTAATTCTATAGCACTGTTCATTAGTTTTCAACCATATAAAATATAACAATTTGTAACTTCAATATTTAATGTTTAATAATCAATGCTAAAGAAGACTGTCAAATGGTACACAAACGTGGCTTTTGAAATACATCAACAGTTAATGCATTATTACTTTTTAAATCAGTATATAAAAATGAATTGCTAACTATAACAACATTCAAAAAACAAATCATCAAGCATCTTTTAGTTATACCAACTGTACTTCAACCAATTGCATCAGGGTTAAAACAAACACTATTTTGTCCAAATAAAATAAATACGAATGTGCAAATCGATTGTTATTTGTTCCATACCACATGGTACTATAAAACCCAAACTAAAAAAAATATGTTAAAGTATTTAACGTATATACCAATGAATGAATAACAAGTAAATATTTAAATAAAAACATGTCTACACTGTGAAAAAACACATGGTTCCAGCACATGATCATCACAACCATACGATTCCTATAGGTAGTGGCATATTTACTTATAGTTTTACATAGACATTATTATACCATTTTTAACAGAAAATAAAAACATTACCTTTCAACGACCCATCAGCGAAGCCGACAATTGCATCGTAATTATAAACCATTATGAATATAAAATGCAATATGAATTATTTGATAGAAGTAATGGAAACGATGGACAAATGAAATGACACAGTTTGTACGAAGCAAACATTTATGGTTAGATCACACGATGAGGTTAGGACTCACACCTTCCAAATAACGTATAATCAGAACCATCACTGGTATATGGATAACCAGTGGATGTGATAACAGTTACTCCACTCTGGTACAACAAAAACTAAGTGTAAGCGATTAACGATTTATGTACAGAATATATGATTTAATTTCATTTAGATGGTTATATTTTATTTATTCTGTGATTTGTAGCCGTAAATTCAAGCCATTGATCAACGTGTAATTTAACATTTGTATATTTTGAAATTTGTATCGATTTGACTAAGAATTGTTTTTTTTTTTTTTTTTGCTGTACAAGTACTTGCTATTATTAAACAAATATTTATGAACGATATAATATAATATTATAATCTATAACGACCTTTAAATAAGTACAAAAAAGCTCTAGAAGTGTTAAAAAAAACATTCAAACAACGACTATCATACATTTTCAATTATCAAAGCAGATGATTTTAAAAATGTTGGTAAATCTGCTGAATAGTATGTAGCTGTTAAATTAAATTGAACTATTCAAAAGCAAATTGAACTAATGAAGATAATTGAAAAAAAAAACATGTCCCGATATTCAATACAATTTTGATTCGTGGCTGTCAAATGTTATTTTTAAGTTAATAATAATTACGGGATCGGGTCTTGTTACATTATCATATTTTTTAATAATAGCTGTAGAATAATCTAGGTAAAATATTGATTTGTTTTAAGACATAACGGACTGAAATACAAAAATTTGAATTGCGTATTTTGTCGTTTTATAGCATATATTTGACACATTTTGGCAATTTAATTGTTATATATTATATTTGTATATTAAATTTTTTAATATTAAAATTAATTTCTTGCTATTAGTAAAAAATTCAGTTGTATATTTCGATTGTTTTAAATTTACTATATAACGACTTATTTTTGAGATTTATATTTCTACAATTTTAATATGTTTTATGGATATTTTCAAAAACAAAATAAAAAATTGGCTGCATAGTTTGACTATTTTTACTGCATATTTCGATCGTTTTTAGTGCAACAAGTCCCGAACCCTAACTTAATTATTGATAAATACTAATATTTGAAAAATATATTATATACGAATAAATAATTGAATGGATGACCAAATTTTTTTTTTTTTTTGTTGAACACCCCAACAATAATAATTTTCAGCAAATCCCCCTCTTCCTACCACTGACATGAAGTATATTCTTACGTGTTTATATTTCATTTTTCTATTTGTAAATGTTTAAAAGTCAAATGACTCACTACAAGAAAATCGTCATGTATTTTAGGTAGAGACGCCGCGAATACGAACGCATTTTAGTAGACGATATAATAAAAAAAAAAAAAAAAAAAAAAAAATACCTATGTAGAGGTATACCCACTAATTATATTTTTTCTTCTTTTTCAGAAAATGCCGTATAGCGTGGCACTATGCACCTAATATTGCACCCAAAAATATTGTTAAGATTACCAAAACGAGGACAAGTGAATTTGTAACGATACACAAAAAATGTGTTTTTTTTTTTCTTAATATTTCTTCTTGACAGGTGGTGTAAAGGGTTAGGTTATAGAAAAGGGTGGAGCATTTGTAAATGTTGAAATGATAAAATGTGAAAATTAAATATTACTACTGGTTTCAACTGTATTAATTTACATAAAATATAAACCTATACCTAAACATTTTATATCTAGTAATACATTATAATCTAATTTGTAATATGGTAGTTATTAGAACAAATATTATTAATGTTAAATAAGTAAAAAGCAAATTGTAATTATTATGTTTTAAAAATTTGTTTATTTTGTTATAAATAATAATTAATATAAAAAAATAATAATAATAATAATAATAATTAATATAACATAATCTATACAAAATATTGTTTATTTTAAAAATTATTTATTGCTTAACAATGAAATTTCTACAAGAAAAAATATGTAATACTACTAATACTATTACGCCTAACCTAACTTGTATTTAAGTAGGTTGTATTATTTCTTAATACAGTCGAGTCGCGATAACTCGAACCTCGATAACTCGAAGAACTCGACAACTCGATTTTTTTTTAATTCCCCTAGAAATTATAATAACACTCAATGTATTATAAGTCTTGTTAACTCGAATATAAAATTGTGATGAATAGCTTAGTCGAAGTATATTTTTATATCTGCTATATCTGGATATTCTGGGTATTTCGTGATAATTATTACGTATTATGTTTTATCTACTTCAGTACTGTATAATAAAGATTACTGATTATTAGCGCGCACACAATAATAATAAGTATGGTTGGTTAGTATGTGTCTACACTCTACCTGTCGTGTTTGTCGTGCGTATTTTTGAATGTTTTTAAACATGTCTCAAAAACGAAAGTTAAACCATTTAACTATAGCTGACAAAGTTCATGTGATACAATTGGTGGAGAAAGGTAACCGGAAAAAACAAGACATCGCAAAAGAATTTAATATTCCTCCAAATACGCTGTTGACATTTTTAAAAAATAAGGCGGATATTTTAAAAAAATTTGAAAACAATAAAGGTGACTGTAAAAGATCAAAACCAGCAGAATATCCAAATGTTGAGGTATATTTATTCAAATGGTTTACTCAATGTAGAGATAAAAATGTACCTATAAGTGGACCAATACTAAAAGAAAAAGCAGAATATTTCGCAACACAATTTGGTTATTCTAATTTTAAAACAAGTCAAGGCTGGTTAGGAAATTGGAAAAATCGTCATAACATAATTTTTCGTAAAATATGTGGTGAAAGTGCTTCTGTAAATGACTCTTTATGTAATGAATGGTTAGGAAAGTTATCAAACATCATAAAAGAATATTCTCCCGATGATGTATTTAATGTGGATGAGACAGCATTGTTTTTTTAAATGCCTATCCTATTTATTTACTGCGGATAAGTAATGGAAATTGTAATCATTACATTACCAATTAAATATAAATCATTGTTTTTGGTGTTGATAATATAATATCTTAATTTAATAACTCTTAAGTTTACATTATTATACCCATACGTATATTATAATTAATTCGTCCAAAGGATTAATACATTTATATCAGTCGTATGCTAATCAATAATATTGAATTTTTATAAGTGTGTTGCATTCTCAGGTCAATCATAATTTCAAGTATGTAATGGTGCATGGTTTTACTAGTGTTTTAACACTGACTTTATGGACAGTAGAAAATCGGTTACAGTAAGTTTATGTATTATTTACAAATCTCTACACTACTGCATTGAATGGTTTATAATACATATTTGTTTACGTTAATTATATAATATGTACCAGAACAGAAAAAGATACGTCTGTGAAGTTGCCCCCCCCCCCACTTTGTTATATGAAAACCAAACTAGTGCCAAAAACTTGTAACTTATTTGCAACAATTTGCAACTCAATACTTTTCCCGGGAGATCGGTTTTGCACAAAAAGGAATCTCGTCTGTTATTCCTTCGTATAATATGATCGTTGTCGTCAAGACCCATGGATTTTTCGTAATTAAAATCACTATTTACACAACGTTTTTAATAATATAATCTACATTTTCTACATCATTTGTGTATATGTATATTTTATTTATATACATTTATATAAATATTAAGTACTAATAAAATTATGTTATTTTGAGACATGAAAAAACGTTTGGTTAGGGTTGTCCTTAAATTTCAATTCTATTAATTTCATACTAGGTCTCTTTCATTTTGTTCAAAACTATAAAAAAAGTAATTTAGGTTGATTTGATGATGATTATTCACTTCCTTCCCGTGCCCCAAGAGAGTTAAAATATAGCCAATTAAGGTAGTTTTTAAGTTTTTTGAGTTTTACTCAAAAACTATATTACGTAGGAGAATAACATATAAGTAAATTCCATGAAAAACATAATATTCGCTAAAACCTATATCCCCCCCCCCCACAGAAAAACCGTTCTCCTAGAAAAATTATTGAGTTGCAAATTTTGAAATCTTCGTTGCAAATTTTTGGCACTGGTTTGATTTTCATATTACAAAGTAGGGGGGGGGGGCTAACTTCACGGACGTAAAAAATATAGATTGCCAATAGGTAATATAGTATTAATATATTTATATGATAGTAGTATCATTGGTTAATGATTAAATGCCAATGTTTTTTGTAAAATACGATTTAAGATCGCTGAGGCATTAACTAATAAACTATATTAAAATAAATACTGATGTACTGTAAATTTTGAGCTTTAAACACTTGAAGGGTTCTATATCATCAAGCCATCATGTTATTGTTATATTTTTTTATTCTATGTACAAAGTTATCATATTTGCTTGTTGTGTTTATTCAAATACAGATTGTAAATTTTTCTAATAAAAAAAAAAAAAAAAACACTTGACACCTCTAATTCAACTTATAGACAAATTATAATTGGTTGTCTAGTAATAATAATCATAGATCATAACATAAACAATTCCATTGATTTAATTTAATCAATGATACTGTATAGTGTGTATTATGAACTAATAGATTAAAATTTATGTCGTCTCATTTCGTTTTACAATATCTTCTAATAAAAATTAATTTACTCCTCGTAAAATATGGTAATTTTTTCTATGAATTCCTCATTCTAATTTTTTTATTCGGTCGCGAAATATTTTTTCGTTTACGCTGTTATATTATCCGATGATGATTTTTGAAATCAAAATTCATATCATGTTTATTATCAGGTCAATGGGTTATACACATACACAGCGTATATATTACTACCGGCTTCGTTTTGTTCTTTTACTAAATTTTCTTTTTTTTTTATATATTTTATTCATATTTTTTTAATGGTATACATTTTGATATTTTATCAATTGTAGTTTATCAATTTTATCACATCGTTTTATCACCTATCAATTTCTAAACAGTTTTTGTTTTTTTCTGGTTTATCATACTATGGGTATAACAAACAGCGTCTTTGACACGGTACCGCAAGACCAGTGAAAAAGTGGTGTGGTTTGTTAAGTTTACAAACTGACTGTAATAAAAAAAAAAAAAAAAATAATTTACATAGCACCCTTCTTGTTTGCTTACTCATTGTTGTTGTACAGCATCTATCAAATAACAAAGAACATGTAATGATTTTGGAGGTATTCTACTTTTTTTTTAATTTTTGTATTTTGAATGGTTTATATTTTATATCAATTATCTAATACTCATCATTAATACATTAACATTTTTAACTGTTGAAACTATTGTCAACTATCAGTGCGAATACAACCAGTTTGCCGTTCATGTAAGTTTAAAAAATAATATTAATGTTATCTTTTAATTCGTTACCTTATTTTGGAATAACCTGTTTTATACAACTAACATTTTAATAGGGTTTTTATAATTCGGCCACAGTTTTGAGCAATCTGATTAATTGCATTACTTCATCGTAGCACCTAGAAATAAAAACTTTTTCTACACTGCACTGTAGTGCTACGTGTTCTACTGTACATTGTACCGCCTTTAGCTAGATTTGGAGAACTAAACGTATGAATAATTTGTAATATTATTACTAATTAGTTAACTAGATGTTTTTATAAATTAGTATGGTTTTGTTAAAATAATTCTATGATTTAAGGCAATGTATTCATTTACTATTACTGAATTAATGTTCACCGTCTTGGTAACTGGAGTTATACTATTTGCTGTAATCGCTCTGATATTCTTTATTGTACGTTGTTATTACAAAAAGAGATTGACTTCAACAACATCATATTTTAAAGCAACGGAACCAGAATCTATCACTTGGGGTAAGTATTAAATTACATTATTATCCAGTGTAATGCTACAGTTAGGATAAATTTGGATACCTACTAACATATTTGATTGAGCCAAATTATAAATACAAATATTGAAATATATTTTCCAACATATTTTACAACAATAATCAGTTATTAACAGAAATTTCATAGTTAATTGGACAGACACATTAACCAATAAATAATTAAAGATTTATTTTTAAATATTAGGTTCTTAATAGAATTAGAAAGAATAGTTTAAACTATTTTGCGATAATAACTTAACCATTTAAGTTATATAGGTTCAAACTGCAATTTCTTAATATAATCATTTTGCTCTAAAAAATGTTTTATCTTAATATTTGGAATCATTTAATGAGCCTAATATTATAATACAATTTCTTTCTCAGATACTTAGTTCTTTGAGAATATTCTAGTTCTCCGACAATATTTTGCATTTTCTACTCGCATCACTACATGATGATATTACCTATTTAATTTTGACAGCCAATGATATTGGCATATGATATTTATAATAAATTGGTGTTTTATAGAGTATGAACCTGATGAATGGGAAGTTCCAATTCAAGAAATTGATGTTATAAAACCAATAGCTCGTGGTTCTTTTGGTATTGTGTATCATGGTTGTTGGAAAACAAATAATAAAATAATACAGTGTGCTTTTAAAACTGCCGAAAGAGATAATAATGTGTTAAGCCGTAAATTACTAACCGAAGCTAATATTATGAAGTAAGGTTTACCTAAAATAATTCTATTATAAATATGAATATTTTAATGAATTATTTGATGTAAATTCAATATTATTTTGCGAATATTTTATAAATATATCTTTATATATTTTTAAAGGAAATTGTGTACTTCTTATATTGTTCGTCTTTATGGTGTTGTATCACAAAACCAACCAGTATTTATTCTAACAGAGTACATGCAACAAGGCAATCTTAGGTCATTTTTACGCTTACATCATTTAGACAACGATAAAACATTTTGTTTTGCTCCTCCATCATTGAAAGTATTTATTTAATTTAAAATTGTTTATAAATTGTTTCTAATATAAATTATTTTTTTATAGGATATGTTGCGTATGGCTATTGAAATAGCTGATGGAATGTCATACCTTGCGCACAAAAAATTTGTGCATAGGGATTTATCAACTTCAAATTGTCTGATCAGTTCTAACAACGTAGTTAAAGTAGCAGGTTTTGGTTTTGCAAAAGATATTACTGAGACAGATTATTATCAAGAAGGTAAATGTTTACTACTATTATTTATATCATTGTTACATTTAATAGTGCAGGGGTTTTCAACCTGTGTGTTACGGCTTTTGGGTGCATTGTCCGTTATTATCAAGGAAGCCTTGTCCGCAGTAGAAAATAAAAATACAATTTTAATATATGGCTTAGGATGGTTAGGTTTTAATATAATGATTTAAATTTTCAATTGGCCATACTTAAATTTTGTTCCAAACTATAAAAAAGTGTGTGTGAATTTAGTGATAATAGTTCAACCCTAAGTTGAGCATCCAAAGGGTTGAAAATTCGATAAAGGGTTATTCGTTGTTTTACATATATCTCGGAAAATATTGAAAATGACCAAAATGTTCAAATTACATAATTTATAAAAAATGAAATTAGTTCAATTAATGTTTCTAAGATTTTTTTAACTTTAACATTTTTCTAGAAAATTTAAAAATACTGTCAATTATATATATTTTTCAAAAATCACCTATTTTAGTTACTCATAAATTATTGCTGTACTTGTAAAATTTTCGTAAAATTAAAAACCATTTCCAAACCACACCTACTTTTAACCACCTTACTTCGGAAAAATATATTACATCCCCATATTCAGCATCACATTCTTCCAAAAACGTTTTAAATTGACAATGTGCCAAAGCATTTTTACATATGTAGTTAACTGTCGATACTACAATATTTATAAACATTACATCTTTCCATGCTAAAATATAATGCCTTTTGATGTATTATGCAATGAAATATCATAGGTGTTTCTTTTCTTTCTTTAGTCATTTTTGCATTTCATTTCTCGATTAAACCTTTAATAGTTCCGTCTGTAATAACCATCTATAGTAACACTACTTAGTTTTTTCCAACTTAAATCAAACTTTTTAAATGTTTTGTCAATTTCAATAAATAAGTTCCTTTCAAACTACATATTTCAGCCATTTCTTCAGAAACATTAAAATTCAAATCAACTCTTCCAATAAATATTAATAATTAAGCAGTATCACAAATATTAGTACTTTCGTCAGTCATGATAGAAAAATAATCAAATATAGAAACTTTCTTTAAGATTGAAAATTAAATTTGTTCCTAACTCTTCAGTTCAAACACAGGTTCTAGCTGAGAGACTGATGTCTTCAAATTGTTTTTTTTTTCCGGGCATATTTCATCTACATACATACATTAAGATGCATTTTTTTATAATTTCAGAGTCGGTAAATGTAAATACGATTACACTTGGATATTATTTCAGCAACTATAAAATTAGCACGTACTCCTAATTTGTTATGATTATGTTGTAATTTAACAAACTTTTTAAATTATTTGTTTTAATTTGTCTAAGACCCCCCAGTAAGACTGTCAAATTTTAATTTATGCTCTGTTTGATAATGAAGTTTAACATTATAATCTTTTACGGATAAATTAGTTTTTTGGCCAATCAAACGTAATAGTTTACCTTTATTTTCGATAAAAAAATATAAATCCGTCAATGATTCGTTGAATATACGACGTTCTTCACAAATTTTCCTTTTTTTTTTTTGACATTATAATCATAATTATAAAACACTTTGAATGGTTTAAATTTAAACTTTAAAATTGTTATACGATGTCTGCACATTGGTATGTTTCAAAACGAATTGAACTAAAACCATAATCAGATACGTATTTGTTCTAATCTAATCATATTTAGATATGATAATGTATATACAATATATATTATGATCATAATAAATATTTTGTTTAGAAACTTGATAACAATGTGAGATACACTCATAGCTTATATTTGTAAAAGTATAATAGTCACGATTTGAAAGCATAAAATTAATACTTTAATTTATTCAAATTTAAGATATTAAATACTATGTATTTTTGGAAGGCCGCAAAATAAAAAATTTCGCGGGCCGCGGGTTGCTGGTGTCTCAACTTGGGGGTTGAACTATTGTCATAAAATTTCATACACATAATTTTTTTATAGTTTGGAACAAAATTTGAAGGTGAAAATTTAAAAAAAAAATGTCACCTATATAAATAAGGACCACTCTTATTACTATAATTATTTGTTTACATACAAAGTTTACACATAAAGTTTTTGTGATAAACCAGATAAACCGATTCCATGGTAGGTTTTTATTGGAGAGTGACAAGTTTTTGTTATCTTTAATTAATCTCTTAATGGTATTTACGAATTACGACGGCAAGTACCTAATGATTAGATAGGTCCTAATCCATCAGTTGTAGAACACACACCATGTCGTTTTCAGTGTATTATATGAGCTACACACATTGACGGGACCGATATTTATTGTATATGACAGTAGTTTGTTCTGTGTTCTTTTTTGTATTTTTTTTCTGTGTTAACAGTAGTTATAATTATGGATGAAAATTTTTTTTAAAAATCAGAAGAGCCGTGGACCCAAAAAAGGTTGAAATTCACTATGTATTACCGTTAAAATATAATTTACTTTTAGATTCTATAGATTTGATGCCAATTAGATGGATGCCTCCAGAAACTCTTTACGCTGGCCTTTTCAGTTATTCTTCTGACATTTGGAGCTTTGGTGTTCTATTGTGGGAGCTAGCCACATTAGGATCTGATCCTTATAAGGTAGATACTATATTATATAAATGTCTCTTTTTAATTTTAATTTTTATAAATACTATTTTCTGTAGGATAAAAGCGACAAGGATGTGATATCATTTGTAACCAGTGGTGGTATTATGGAAAAACCATATGATTGCCATGATTTATTATATGATTATATGAAATACTGTTGGGGTTTTAGGGCTGTAAATCGCCCTAAATTCAGTGATATCGTGATAAGATTATTGGCCTGTGCCCGACCTGATTTTGAAAGTTTATCATTTTTTCATAATGGATTACGATTAGAAAATGAAGTTCTTGCTGCACCTAAAAATGATGTTCCGAACACAAATATTCTAAAAAAAGTGTTGTAAAATTGAACATGGCAGTATACCTGGTAGTATACCTTAAGTATTGGCAAATCAAGTGAAGTGAATCCTATTTACAAAGAATCATTTTTACCACTTGAATAAATAAAACCATAAGCAAAACTAAAATATGACAAAGAACTCAGAATAAGTTGCATCTTTCGCACAATAAAAACTCATGTATAAACTTACGTAACTTATTGGTATAAATACCACAAGGTTGACTTTAATTTGATAATTCATTTTTTTTCCTCAATATTATTAATTTTTAATTCTAAACATTATTTCTCATTTATGGGGGGTTTTTTTTTTTTTTTTTGTTCCTAATTGTAATATCAAATATTCAGAAATTTTTCTATGTTATAGACATTTATTACATACAGCTATTATTTTATATTTATATAGTTTTCCAATATTTATGATGAATATTTTTAGTTTATGAGACCATGCAAACGTAATAATTTTGAATTTTGTATTCATTAAATTGAGTGCTTTTAAATATTTCGGTACTTTTAAAATATATTTTTATGATAACCTAAAAGTTTACCAAGTATAAGAAAGATATTATTTAAATTTGTAATTATCTTATAAAATTAGCCAAACAATGTAATTGTTTGAATCATTTTACAGTACTACTAATACAAGTATTTATATATTTTTCTAGACAATACTTAAACTTTATATTTTGAATAATTTGCATTTAATACACACATATGTAGTTTTATTACCTATCAAATTGACTCATTTTTTTTTTACTTTTATAATGCCATAAACTATAATTTATATTGTAATAATAAAACACATTATTCTTATTCTTAATACAAGTATTTATTAAAAAAAAAAACTTTTACTTTTATAACATAATACTCACGAGTACATGTTGTACTCAGAATATAGTTTTTGCTTTGAAATTTTTGTTTGTAGTATAGATTTTAATACATTCAATGTATACACCCCAGCTTTAAAATATTTGTTTACAATTTTGTTTTTTAATGTTTGTGGGTTATTTACTACATATGTAAAAAAAAAACATTTCAAAATTGCTTAATACCAAATTATTTAGAAGCCTGTGTATTTTTTCTTTTAGTAAGTATATTAAGTTTAAGTGTAGGTTATTTTTTTGATGTGTTCAGTTTATTATTATTTTTTTTTTTTTAATAAATATTATTATATAAATAATTAATATTTAGTACATAGTTTTTAGACATATTTCATGTTCAGTATCAATACAAAATAATTTGCTAAAATAAAAAACATTTTATTTACAGTAATGTATGTATGTATTCATTTAATGCAATTTTACAAGTTTTTTAAAAACAATTGTTTACTTTTACTGTAAATAATGCTGGGTACCTATTTAGTAAAAAATGGCATTAAAATAAATATCAGTTATTTCGCAAATTATATTTATAATATACTCATTGTATCTGTATTATTATTTGTATAACTTTAGCTCTAATGTAGCGACATGCACTAAATCAGTGGTTTTTAACCTGGCCATCCAGTGTTCTGCAACACTCATGTCAGGGATCTGCAATGCTATCATCTTTCTGATTGTACACATATCAAATATGTCTATGCAAGTTTTAATAAATATTTTTGTATAGTTTGTAATCAACAATAAACTGTGCAAATTTAATTACATTATGTGACAAAATTTGGATTTAAAAATAATATTTTTTTGCTTATAAACTCCGGGTCTTGTAGCATTAAAATGAATTTTTACAAGAGTCTGCGTACCACAAAATATTAAGAATTGCTGCAATATAGATACAGCTTATAGTTGCACACAAACATCATAAAAACACACATCTAACTTACATAATCACTTCAGAATTAGCTGTCTTATAAATTACTTCCATACATGTAAGAAATTTTTTTTATTTTTATATATTTATGCGAATTCTTTTTACCTGTTTAATGCATAAATATTTTTCCTTTAAATCTAAAATATTTAATACGAGAATCTAAAAAAGTTTTTCAGTTTATACTAATAAAAAAGTTTTTATGAGCGTTTAAAGTTATGTAACAACATGTTTAAATTGTTACGACACTGGACATTCACTCGGAAAATCAATACTATTAAATAATATAATAACACAGAATAAACACCATAATATATAATAATGTAGCATTATCATATCAGAGATTAACGACTATATGATAACGTAATTTTTTGATAAGCCAGCCTTGCAATGCCATAGTACGAGGAAGTGCTCGTATCATGACGAGGTGATTTTTGTTTGTGTATCGGATTTCGGCGTTTCTCATTTGTTGTCATTATCACATAGTTTTCTAATTTAATGTATCGGATGTATTTGTTCCGTAGACCAAGCAGGACCGTGTGACCCGCACCCCCGGCGAATATTATCAGTAGAGTTCCAAAGAGTCGCGCGCCAATGAAACAGCGGTGGTTTCCCTCCGGTCGTTCTCTTCCGACTCTTTTTCACATTGCGTCAGCCTGACGCCCGCGTCGCTACCCGGCCACGTAGCATTTTCATTACTACCGCCCGCGTCGTTACCCTGCCACGTCGCATTTTTATTACTACCGCCCGCGTCATTACCCTGCCACGTCGCATTTTTATTACTACCGCCCGCGTCATTACCCTGCCACGTCGCATTTTTATTACTACCGCGCGCGTCACTACCCGGCCACGACGCATTTTTATTACTACCGCGTGCGTTGCTACCCGGCCACGTAGCATTTTCATTACTACCGCCCGCGTCGCGACCCTGCCACGTTGCATTTTTATTACTACCGCGCGCGTCGCTACCCTGCCACGACGCATTTTCATTACTACCGCCCTCGCCGATCCGTTAATCACCATCATCATACGTCAAGCACCGTGCTAATATTGCAACCGGATCTTTGTGAGTCAAATTTCAATATAATCTATAAATATTTAACTATTCAATCATAGTTTTAGAATTTGGGTATCTATAACAGTGGTCTCTAACTTAACGAGCCATATCTATCTAGATATATATATATATATATATGATAGGTATATAGGTATGATATACCTATATGATAGGTATATCATACCTATGTATATATATATATATATATGATATACCTATCATAGGTAATATAATCATAGTTAATGGTTAACAGACAAAAACATTTTGTTGTGGACCATTTTATCTTATTTTTTGGTATTCATCTTCATAATAATTTTAAAACATCCAAGGTAAATACAACATTTATTTTAATTAATTATAATTATACTATCAAATTAATACTAGGTATAACAAAGAAGTGCATATTTATTTTTCAAATTTTCTATACAAAAAATTTGTTAACTTTGCCGAATTTATAATATCGGTACTATCGTCAATAGCAATAGAATTTTTTTTTAAAGTGTTTAATTTTTTCATTTAATTATTTAACATTACTAGCCAGTTCTTCAATCCTTTGTGTAAAAGTGTTCTTACTTGAACTTATATTTAAAAATGCCTATTTTTCAGAACTACACTACTTTCAACACACTAACAATACACTCACTGTCACAAAAGGTTTCAATGCATGAGCGCTTATTCCTGATATTATGTAACTACATTTAACTGAATCTATATTTTCACTTATACTATTTTAAAAATTTTGTTTGATGTAAATGATTTAATTTTTATTTTTCAAATTTTTATCACATAATTTTCATACAAATTGATTGTAACCTTCCATGATTAGTGTTGAAATGTCTTATAATGTTAAATTCTTTAATGATTGATACACTTTACTTGCATATGAAACATATAGAAACAGAATTACAATTAGTTAAAAAATGTGCATAACCCCCTTTTTCTTGGAAAATTTGTCAGTATAAATATGCCGATTCTAGCTCAGCGATATTATACTTATTAAAAATGTTCTGATCGTTGTTTGTTGCATATTTTCCTTATAAAACATTTTATGTTAAAAATTTAAAAATTTGTTTTTAGAAACATACTACCCCATGAAAAGCCTGGAGTAGTATAGCATCAAATGGGGTCTAAATTTTATGTATCTAAAAAAACTTCTTAAAATATTTTACATAACATCAGCTAATAAAAGACCATATATTTAACGTATATTTTATTACATAGTAGTTATTCATGAAGATCATTAGTATTAAATTTGTCCAATACTTATTGGTCATTTTTATATGCTTTTTCAGTTACATGAACTGTACAACTTTTTTGTAGGACGTAGAAATGTTTCATTATATTTCTTTATAGAATCCATGTAATCAAAAAGATAGGCTAATTTTCTAGTTATTAAATCAACATGTGTTTTGAGAAATATTTAGACAAAACTTTAATCTGATTTTATCTAAATTATTTGCTAAATTGTCTAATTTATCTGGTAAAATTTTTAATGAATCCATTAATCATAATTCAATTTTACCATCTCTAAAATTATGTACATAATTTTAAATTTTTGAAAAGCATATATATTTTTTTCCTCATTACTTGGTACTAACTGTATACTTTTATTATCATTACCAAACTTTTATAAATAAATGAGGATTGTAATCAGATAAGTTGTAAAAAGGTATTGGAATAAAATAAAGATTTTGAAAATTTAAATTAGATTAAGAGTGAGCTGCTCCTCTAAAATGTCCTGGTAAATATAATCTCTATTAATAAATCTATAAGATCATGATCTCTAGCTTTATTTTGAATCAATTATTAATACTCAATAGTTTTATTAATAATTGCATTATGTTATTCTAATAATGGTGGTAATCTATTACTCATTTAATTTTTTCCCACTTATATGACAATTTTTTGCATTTTGATATTAATATTTTAGTTCTTTAATTCTACATACTTAATTCTCACATAGGAATTTTTATATTATAATAATATTCAGTATTATCAAAAGCAACTTTTTCAATTTTTTTTATAAAAAAACTTTTCTTGTATCAAGGCCAGAATTTTCTACTTGAAGATCATAATCCTCATTAGTATATTTAACATAAAAAAAAAATTATAAGATACATGTTTTTGATAATGATTAGTATAAGAGGATATATCTTCTGGATTACAAGTTTTTATTTTCTGTAGCATACTCTCAAAATCAGCATAAATTGCAAAAGGAACCCTTAAGGAGTTGTTGTATTTTTTAAATTGATAAATATTTTTCAAAGTTCATGTTGTGTTAACATTTTTTTGATCAACACAATAATCTTTATTTTTTAATGTATCTTCATTGGGTTTAAACACATTTTACATAACTTTCCCTTATGTTCTTTATTAATTGTTCACCCACTAATTTCCATATATTTTTTGTATAACAATAAAGAACATTATTTATTTTCACTATCCAAATAAAATAAATCAATATATTTCTCTTTTCTGGTTGATGTTACTATTAATGGAATAATTGTATTATTAACTCTAGTAAAGGATGATCCGCCCTCGTCTAGACCAAGATATTCGACAGGACATTCGCAGAGGTCCCACGTTCCGAATGCGCACGACAACGGTTGACGAGAATCTAATACTTTTATAAGTTTCGATTTCTCTCTATCGTTAACCTTGACGACGGGCATTCTCCAGTGTACTTTACTTAGTTCTATATTACACTTTTGGAATTTCGGATTTGTATCACCGCCCCCGCCCGTTATGCGGAGCGCGTCAAAATCCGTTGACGCGCGATTCAAAATCAGCTGTTTATTACAATAAAGTAATATGGTATTGGAATAGGACATTCCGGATTCGTTAACGTTGATGATAATTTCTTATAGTCTTCGCAGAATCCGAATAATTATCTAAGTGTTTTACAACTGGAAAATTTAACATCGTTCATAAATTCTTTTTTATCATCAACGTCCATATGAATCCGCGATTCAAAATCAGCTGTTAATTACAATTAAGTAATATGGTATTGGGATATGACATTCCGGATTCGTCAACGTTGATAATATTTTCTTATAGTCTTTGCAAAACCCGAATAAATATCTAAGTGTTTTACAACCGGAAAATTTAACTTCATTCATAAATTCTTTGTTATTATCAACGTCCATATGAATCCGGAATGTCATATTCCAATAACATATTACTTAATTGAAATCAACCGCTTATTTTGAATCGCGCGTCGACGGATTTTGACGCGCTCCGCATAACGGGCGGGGGCGGTGATACAAATCCGAAATTCAAAAAAATTAAATATCGAACTAAGTAAAGTAGACTGGAGAATTTCCGTTGTCACAGTTAATGCTAAAGAGAAATTGAAACTTTAAAAAGTATTAGATTCTCGTCAACCGTTGTCGTGCGCATTCGGAACGTGGGACCTCTGCGAATGTCCTGTCGAATATCTTGGTCTAGACGAGGGCGGATCATCCTTTACAGGTGAATAGCTTGGAAAAACCGCCCTTACATAATTCACATTGTTGACATGAGTTATGTCGTCGTTTCTAATTTTTGATATTAAAGATTCAATACTATTGTTTTTTTGTGAAATCGTGGTTTAATAGTTTGGTCTGAATCATTTGTTAGATGTTTTGATGCTATCAAATGTCTAGATTATTTTTTTTTTTTTTTTTTTTTTTTTTTTACGGTGTTACATTACACAAATCACATTTTTATTTTTAAAGATGCTTGAAGGTTTTTTATTTTTGATTCCATTTTATAAATATAAAAGTATTATAAAAAATAATATATTTTTTAAAATGATGTTCAATTTATTTTTTTTAAATGTTGGTTTTAGTAATTCTTCATTATATATACTACCTTCAATCTCTCCATTGTTTAACTCTCTAATTTTATAGTTTAATGGATTTGTATTTATTATCAAACGTTTTATTAAATTATTTTATTCTTACTCTATCATCAATGATAAATTTAATCTTAGAATGAATATTATTACAAGGGAATTACTTCTGTAAAATAGTTTTTTCATTTGATTTATTTACTTCAAATGCGCTATCATTCCAATTGGTTGTTGCAATGTCTTAAAATTATATTCATCCAATAAATTTTGTAAAATATCAATCCAGTTTTTATTTTTTTGATCTTAAAATAATTGTATTCTCATTTTTCAATTTAAAGTCCTGATTCAACATTCAATAATTGCAGATTTTTCTTCATTTTCATTTTATATTTTTCTATAATTGTTTTAAAATAATAATATTTTCTTAAGATTGTTTTTAATTAATTCAATACTATTCAATTATTTTAGAAAACATAAAAAAAATTTAAGTAACAAAGGAACACCACTTAACACCACCTTAAACATTGACATCCCATGTTGGGGGGGGATTTTGATTAAAATTTCATACACCGGTAGTTTGAATTTATTGTAAAAAATATTTTTTGATATATTCATTGATTGGAACCCAATTTTCCTCATTACTTGGTACTAACTGTATACTTTTATTATCATTACCAAACTTTTATAAATAAATGAGGATTGTAATCAGATAAGTTGTAAAAAGGTATTGGAATAAAATAAAGATTTTGAAAATTTAAATTAGATTAAGAGTGAGCTGCTCCTCTAAAATGTCCTGGTAAATATAATCTCTATTAATAAATCTATAAGATCATGATCTCTAGCTTTATTTTGAATCAATTATTAATACTCAATAGTTTTATTAATAATTGCATTATGTTATTCTAATAATGGTGGTAATCTATTACTCATTTAATTTTTTCCCACTTATATGACAATTTTTTGCATTTTGATATTAATATTTTAGTTCTTTAATTCTACATACTTAATTCTCACATAGGAATTTTTATATTATAATAATATTCAGTATTATCAAAAGCAACTTTTTCAATTTTTTTTATAAAAAACTTTTCTTGTATCAAGGCCAGAATTTTCTACTTGAAGATCATAATCCTCATTAGTATATTTAACATAAAAAAAAAATTATAAGATACATGTTTTTGATAATGATTAGTATAAGAGGATATATCTTCTGGATTACAAGTTTTTATTTTCTGTAGCATACTCTCAAAATCAGCATAAATTGCAAAAGGAACCCTTAAGGAGTTGTTGTATTTTTTAAATTGATAAATATTTTTCAAAGTTCATGTTGTGTTAACATTTTTTTGATCAACACAATAATCTTTATTTTTTAATGTATCTTCATTGGGTTTAAACACATTTTACATAACTTTCCCTTATGTTCTTTATTAATTGTTCACCCACTAATTTCCATATATTTTTTGTATAACAATAAAGAACATTATTTATTTTCACTATCCAAATAAAATAAATCAATATATTTCTCTTTTCTGGTTGATGTTACTATTAATGGAATAATTGTATTATTAACTCTAGTAAAGGATGATCCGCCCTCGTCTAGACCAAGATATTCGACAGGACATTCGCAGAGGTCCCACGTTCCGAATGCGCACGACAACGGTTGACGAGAATCTAATACTTTTATAAGTTTAGATTTCTCTCTATCGTTAACCTTGACGACGGGCATTCTCCAGTGTACTTTACTTAGTTCTATATTACACTTTTGGAATTTCGGATTTGTATCACCGCCCCCGCCCGTTATGCGGAGCGCGTCAAAATCCGTTGACGCGCGATTCAAAATCAGCTGTTTATTACAATAAAGTAATATGGTATTGGAATAGGACATTCCGGATTCGTTAACGTTGATGATAATTTCTTATAGTCTTCGCAGAATCCGAATAATTATCTAAGTGTTTTACAACTGGAAAATTTAACATCGTTCATAAATTCTTTTTTATCATCAACGTCCATATGAATCCGCGATTCAAAATCAGCTGTTAATTACAATTAAGTAATATGGTATTGGGATATGACATTCCGGATTCGTCAACGTTGATAATATTTTCTTATAGTCTTTGCAAAACCCGAATAAATATCTAAGTGTTTTACAACCGGAAAATTTAACTTCATTCATAAATTCTTTGTTATTATCAACGTCCATATGAATCCGGAATGTCATATTCCAATAACATATTACTTAATTGAAATCAACCGCTTATTTTGAATCGCGCGTCGACGGATTTTGACGCGCTCCGCATAACGGGCGGGGGCGGTGATACAAATCCGAAATTCAAAAAAATTAAATATCGAACTAAGTAAAGTAGACTGGAGAATTTCCGTTGTCACAGTTAATGCTAAAGAGAAATTGAAACTTTAAAAAGTATTAGATTCTCGTCAACCGTTGTCGTGCGCATTCGGAACGTGGGACCTCTGCGAATGTCCTGTCGAATATCTTGGTCTAGACGAGGGCGGATCATCCTTTACAGGTGAATAGCTTGGAAAAACCGCCCTTACATAATTCACATTGTTGACATGAGTTATGTCGTCGTTTCTAATTTTTGATATTAAAGATTCAATACTATTGTTTTTTTGTGAAATCGTGGTTTAATAGTTTGGTCTGAATCATTTGTTAGATGTTTTGATGCTATCAAATGTCTAGATTATTTTTTTTTTTTTTTTTTTTTTTTTTTTTTTACGGTGTTACATTACACAAATCACATTTTTATTTTTAAAGATGCTTGAAGGTTTTTTATTTTTGATTCCATTTTATAAATATAAAAGTATTATAAAAAATAATATATTTTTTAAAATGATGTTCAATTTATTTTTTTTAAATGTTGGTTTTAGTAATTCTTCATTATATATACTACCTTCAATCTCTCCATTGTTTAACTCTCTAATTTTATAGTTTAATGGATTTGTATTTATTATCAAACGTTTTATTAAATTATTTTATTCTTACTCTATCATCAATGATAAATTTAATCTTAGAATGAATATTATTACAAGGGAATTACTTCTGTAAAATAGTTTTTTCATTTGATTTATTTACTTCAAATGCGCTATCATTCCAATTGGTTGTTGCAATGTCTTAAAATTATATTCATCCAATAAATTTTGTAAAATATCAATCCAGTTTTTATTTTTTTGATCTTAAAATAATTGTATTCTCATTTTTCAATTTAAAGTCCTGATTCAACATTCAATAATTGCAGATTTTTCTTCATTTTCATTTTATATTTTTCTATAATTGTTTTAAAATAATAATATTTTCTTAAGATTGTTTTTAATTAATTCAATACTATTCAATTATTTTAGAAAACATAAAAAAAATTTAAGTAACAAAGGAACACCACTTAACACCACCTTAAACATTGACATCCCATGTTGGGGGGGGATTTTGATTAAAATTTCATACACCGGTAGTTTGAATTTATTGTAAAAAATATTTTTTGATATATTCATTGATTGGAACCCAATTTTCCTCATTACTTGGTACTAACTGTATACTTTTATTATCATTACCAAACTTTTATAAATAAATGAGGATTGTAATCAGATAAGTTGTAAAAAGGTATTGGAATAAAATAAAGATTTTGAAAATTTAAATTAGATTAAGAGTGAGCTGCTCCTCTAAAATGTCCTGGTAAATATAATCTCTATTAATAAATCTATAAGATCATGATCTCTAGCTTTATTTTGAATCAATTATTAATACTCAATAGTTTTATTAATAATTGCATTATGTTATTCTAATAATGGTGGTAATCTATTACTCATTTAATTTTTTCCCACTTATATGACAATTTTTTGCATTTTGATATTAATATTTTAGTTCTTTAATTCTACATACTTAATTCTCACATAGGAATTTTTATATTATAATAATATTCAGTATTATCAAAAGCAACTTTTTCAATTTTTTTTATAAAAAACTTTTCTTGTATCAAGGCCAGAATTTTCTACTTGAAGATCATAATCCTCATTAGTATATTTAACATAAAAAAAAAATTATAAGATACATGTTTTTGATAATGATTAGTATAAGAGGATATATCTTCTGGATTACAAGTTTTTATTTTCTGTAGCATACTCTCAAAATCAGCATAAATTGCAAAAGGAACCCTTAAGGAGTTGTTGTATTTTTTAAATTGATAAATATTTTTCAAAGTTCATGTTGTGTTAACATTTTTTTGATCAACACAATAATCTTTATTTTTTAATGTATCTTCATTGGGTTTAAACACATTTTACATAACTTTCCCTTATGTTCTTTATTAATTGTTCACCCACTAATTTCCATATATTTTTTGTATAACAATAAAGAACATTATTTATTTTCACTATCCAAATAAAATAAATCAATATATTTCTCTTTTCTGGTTGATGTTACTATTAATGGAATAATTGTATTATTAACTCTAGTAAAGGATGATCCGCCCTCGTCTAGACCAAGATATTCGACAGGACATTCGCAGAGGTCCCACGTTCCGAATGCGCACGACAACGGTTGACGAGAATCTAATACTTTTATAAGTTTAGATTTCTCTCTATCGTTAACCTTGACGACGGGCATTCTCCAGTGTACTTTACTTAGTTCTATATTACACTTTTGGAATTTCGGATTTGTATCACCGCCCCCGCCCGTTATGCGGAGCGCGTCAAAATCCGTTGACGCGCGATTCAAAATCAGCTGTTTATTACAATAAAGTAATATGGTATTGGAATAGGACATTCCGGATTCGTTAACGTTGATGATAATTTCTTATAGTCTTCGCAGAATCCGAATAATTATCTAAGTGTTTTACAACTGGAAAATTTAACATCGTTCATAAATTCTTTTTTATCATCAACGTCCATATGAATCCGCGATTCAAAATCAGCTGTTAATTACAATTAAGTAATATGGTATTGGGATATGACATTCCGGATTCGTCAACGTTGATAATATTTTCTTATAGTCTTTGCAAAACCCGAATAAATATCTAAGTGTTTTACAACCGGAAAATTTAACTTCATTCATAAATTCTTTGTTATTATCAACGTCCATATGAATCCGGAATGTCATATTCCAATAACATATTACTTAATTGAAATCAACCGCTTATTTTGAATCGCGCGTCGACGGATTTTGACGCGCTCCGCATAACGGGCGGGGGCGGTGATACAAATCCGAAATTCAAAAAAATTAAATATCGAACTAAGTAAAGTAGACTGGAGAATTTCCGTTGTCACAGTTAATGCTAAAGAGAAATTGAAACTTTAAAAAGTATTAGATTCTCGTCAACCGTTGTCGTGCGCATTCGGAACGTGGGACCTCTGCGAATGTCCTGTCGAATATCTTGGTCTAGACGAGGGCGGATCATCCTTTACAGGTGAATAGCTTGGAAAAACCGCCCTTACATAATTCACATTGTTGACATGAGTTATGTCGTCGTTTCTAATTTTTGATATTAAAGATTCAATACTATTGTTTTTTTGTGAAATCGTGGTTTAATAGTTTGGTCTGAATCATTTGTTAGATGTTTTGATGCTATCAAATGTCTAGATTATTTTTTTTTTTTTTTTTTTTTTTTTTTTTTTACGGTGTTACATTACACAAATCACATTTTTATTTTTAAAGATGCTTGAAGGTTTTTTATTTTTGATTCCATTTTATAAATATAAAAGTATTATAAAAAATAATATATTTTTTAAAATGATGTTCAATTTATTTTTTTTAAATGTTGGTTTTAGTAATTCTTCATTATATATACTACCTTCAATCTCTCCATTGTTTAACTCTCTAATTTTATAGTTTAATGGATTTGTATTTATTATCAAACGTTTTATTAAATTATTTTATTCTTACTCTATCATCAATGATAAATTTAATCTTAGAATGAATATTATTACAAGGGAATTACTTCTGTAAAATAGTTTTTTCATTTGATTTATTTACTTCAAATGCGCTATCATTCCAATTGGTTGTTGCAATGTCTTAAAATTATATTCATCCAATAAATTTTGTAAAATATCAATCCAGTTTTTATTTTTTTGATCTTAAAATAATTGTATTCTCATTTTTCAATTTAAAGTCCTGATTCAACATTCAATAATTGCAGATTTTTCTTCATTTTCATTTTATATTTTTCTATAATTGTTTTAAAATAATAATATTTTCTTAAGATTGTTTTTAATTAATTCAATACTATTCAATTATTTTAGAAAACATAAAAAAAATTTAAGTAACAAAGGAACACCACTTAACACCACCTTAAACATTGACATCCCATGTTGGGGGGGGATTTTGATTAAAATTTCATACACCGGTAGTTTGAATTTATTGTAAAAAATATTTTTTGATATATTCATTGATTGGAACCCAATTTTCCTCATTACTTGGTACTAACTGTATACTTTTATTATCATTACCAAACTTTTATAAATAAATGAGGATTGTAATCAGATAAGTTGTAAAAAGGTATTGGAATAAAATAAAGATTTTGAAAATTTAAATTAGATTAAGAGTGAGCTGCTCCTCTAAAATGTCCTGGTAAATATAATCTCTATTAATAAATCTATAAGATCATGATCTCTAGCTTTATTTTGAATCAATTATTAATACTCAATAGTTTTATTAATAATTGCATTATGTTATTCTAATAATGGTGGTAATCTATTACTCATTTAATTTTTTCCCACTTATATGACAATTTTTTGCATTTTGATATTAATATTTTAGTTCTTTAATTCTACATACTTAATTCTCACATAGGAATTTTTATATTATAATAATATTCAGTATTATCAAAAGCAACTTTTTCAATTTTTTTTATAAAAAACTTTTCTTGTATCAAGGCCAGAATTTTCTACTTGAAGATCATAATCCTCATTAGTATATTTAACATAAAAAAAAAATTATAAGATACATGTTTTTGATAATGATTAGTATAAGAGGATATATCTTCTGGATTACAAGTTTTTATTTTCTGTAGCATACTCTCAAAATCAGCATAAATTGCAAAAGGAACCCTTAAGGAGTTGTTGTATTTTTTAAATTGATAAATATTTTTCAAAGTTCATGTTGTGTTAACATTTTTTTGATCAACACAATAATCTTTATTTTTTAATGTATCTTCATTGGGTTTAAACACATTTTACATAACTTTCCCTTATGTTCTTTATTAATTGTTCACCCACTAATTTCCATATATTTTTTGTATAACAATAAAGAACATTATTTATTTTCACTATCCAAATAAAATAAATCAATATATTTCTCTTTTCTGGTTGATGTTACTATTAATGGAATAATTGTATTATTAACTCTAGTAAAGGATGATCCGCCCTCGTCTAGACCAAGATATTCGACAGGACATTCGCAGAGGTCCCACGTTCCGAATGCGCACGACAACGGTTGACGAGAATCTAATACTTTTATAAGTTTAGATTTCTCTCTATCGTTAACCTTGACGACGGGCATTCTCCAGTGTACTTTACTTAGTTCTATATTACACTTTTGGAATTTCGGATTTGTATCACCGCCCCCGCCCGTTATGCGGAGCGCGTCAAAATCCGTTGACGCGCGATTCAAAATCAGCTGTTTATTACAATAAAGTAATATGGTATTGGAATAGGACATTCCGGATTCGTTAACGTTGATGATAATTTCTTATAGTCTTCGCAGAATCCGAATAATTATCTAAGTGTTTTACAACTGGAAAATTTAACATCGTTCATAAATTCTTTTTTATCATCAACGTCCATATGAATCCGCGATTCAAAATCAGCTGTTAATTACAATTAAGTAATATGGTATTGGGATATGACATTCCGGATTCGTCAACGTTGATAATATTTTCTTATAGTCTTTGCAAAACCCGAATAAATATCTAAGTGTTTTACAACCGGAAAATTTAACTTCATTCATAAATTCTTTGTTATTATCAACGTCCATATGAATCCGGAATGTCATATTCCAATAACATATTACTTAATTGAAATCAACCGCTTATTTTGAATCGCGCGTCGACGGATTTTGACGCGCTCCGCATAACGGGCGGGGGCGGTGATACAAATCCGAAATTCAAAAAAATTAAATATCGAACTAAGTAAAGTAGACTGGAGAATTTCCGTTGTCACAGTTAATGCTAAAGAGAAATTGAAACTTTAAAAAGTATTAGATTCTCGTCAACCGTTGTCGTGCGCATTCGGAACGTGGGACCTCTGCGAATGTCCTGTCGAATATCTTGGTCTAGACGAGGGCGGATCATCCTTTACAGGTGAATAGCTTGGAAAAACCGCCCTTACATAATTCACATTGTTGACATGAGTTATGTCGTCGTTTCTAATTTTTGATATTAAAGATTCAATACTATTGTTTTTTTGTGAAATCGTGGTTTAATAGTTTGGTCTGAATCATTTGTTAGATGTTTTGATGCTATCAAATGTCTAGATTATTTTTTTTTTTTTTTTTTTTTTTTTTTTTTTACGGTGTTACATTACACAAATCACATTTTTATTTTTAAAGATGCTTGAAGGTTTTTTATTTTTGATTCCATTTTATAAATATAAAAGTATTATAAAAAATAATATATTTTTTAAAATGATGTTCAATTTATTTTTTTTAAATGTTGGTTTTAGTAATTCTTCATTATATATACTACCTTCAATCTCTCCATTGTTTAACTCTCTAATTTTATAGTTTAATGGATTTGTATTTATTATCAAACGTTTTATTAAATTATTTTATTCTTACTCTATCATCAATGATAAATTTAATCTTAGAATGAATATTATTACAAGGGAATTACTTCTGTAAAATAGTTTTTTCATTTGATTTATTTACTTCAAATGCGCTATCATTCCAATTGGTTGTTGCAATGTCTTAAAATTATATTCATCCAATAAATTTTGTAAAATATCAATCCAGTTTTTATTTTTTTGATCTTAAAATAATTGTATTCTCATTTTTCAATTTAAAGTCCTGATTCAACATTCAATAATTGCAGATTTTTCTTCATTTTCATTTTATATTTTTCTATAATTGTTTTAAATTAATAATATTTTCTTAAGATTGTTTTTAATTAATTCAATACTATTCAATTATTTTAGAAAACATAAAAAAAATTTAAGTAACAAAGGAACACCACTTAACACCACCTTAAACATTGACATCCCATGTTGGGGGGGGATTTTGATTAAAATTTCATACACCGGTAGTTTGAATTTATTGTAAAAAATATTTTTTGATATATTCATTGATTGGAACCCAATTTTCCTCATTACTTGGTACTAACTGTATACTTTTATTATCATTACCAAACTTTTATAAATAAATGAGGATTGTAATCAGATAAGTTGTAAAAAGGTATTGGAATAAAATAAAGATTTTGAAAATTTAAATTAGATTAAGAGTGAGCTGCTCCTCTAAAATGTCCTGGTAAATATAATCTCTATTAATAAATCTATAAGATCATGATCTCTAGCTTTATTTTGAATCAATTATTAATACTCAATAGTTTTATTAATAATTGCATTATGTTATTCTAATAATGGTGGTAATCTATTACTCATTTAATTTTTTCCCACTTATATGACAATTTTTTGCATTTTGATATTAATATTTTAGTTCTTTAATTCTACATACTTAATTCTCACATAGGAATTTTTATATTATAATAATATTCAGTATTATCAAAAGCAACTTTTTCAATTTTTTTTATAAAAAACTTTTCTTGTATCAAGGCCAGAATTTTCTACTTGAAGATCATAATCCTCATTAGTATATTTAACATAAAAAAAAAATTATAAGATACATGTTTTTGATAATGATTAGTATAAGAGGATATATCTTCTGGATTACAAGTTTTTATTTTCTGTAGCATACTCTCAAAATCAGCATAAATTGCAAAAGGAACCCTTAAGGAGTTGTTGTATTTTTTAAATTGATAAATATTTTTCAAAGTTCATGTTGTGTTAACATTTTTTTGATCAACACAATAATCTTTATTTTTTAATGTATCTTCATTGGGTTTAAACACATTTTACATAACTTTCCCTTATGTTCTTTATTAATTGTTCACCCACTAATTTCCATATATTTTTTGTATAACAATAAAGAACATTATTTATTTTCACTATCCAAATAAAATAAATCAATATATTTCTCTTTTCTGGTTGATGTTACTATTAATGGAATAATTGTATTATTAACTCTAGTAAAGGATGATCCGCCCTCGTCTAGACCAAGATATTCGACAGGACATTCGCAGAGGTCCCACGTTCCGAATGCGCACGACAACGGTTGACGAGAATCTAATACTTTTATAAGTTTCGATTTCTCTCTATCGTTAACCTTGACGACGGGCATTCTCCAGTGTACTTTACTTAGTTCTATATTACACTTTTGGAATTTCGGATTTGTATCACCGCCCCCGCCCGTTATGCGGAGCGCGTCAAAATCCGTTGACGCGCGATTCAAAATCAGCTGTTTATTACAATAAAGTAATATGGTATTGGAATAGGACATTCCGGATTCGTTAACGTTGATGATAATTTCTTATAGTCTTCGCAGAATCCGAATAATTATCTAAGTGTTTTACAACTGGAAAATTTAACATCGTTCATAAATTCTTTTTTATCATCAACGTCCATATGAATCCGCGATTCAAAATCAGCTGTTAATTACAATTAAGTAATATGGTATTGGGATATGACATTCCGGATTCGTCAACGTTGATAATATTTTCTTATAGTCTTTGCAAAACCCGAATAAATATCTAAGTGTTTTACAACCGGAAAATTTAACTTCATTCATAAATTCTTTGTTATTATCAACGTCCATATGAATCCGGAATGTCATATTCCAATAACATATTACTTAATTGAAATCAACCGCTTATTTTGAATCGCGCGTCGACGGATTTTGACGCGCTCCGCATAACGGGCGGGGGCGGTGATACAAATCCGAAATTCAAAAAAATTAAATATCGAACTAAGTAAAGTAGACTGGAGAATTTCCGTTGTCACAGTTAATGCTAAAGAGAAATTGAAACTTTAAAAAGTATTAGATTCTCGTCAACCGTTGTCGTGCGCATTCGGAACGTGGGACCTCTGCGAATGTCCTGTCGAATATCTTGGTCTAGACGAGGGCGGATCATCCTTTACAGGTGAATAGCTTGGAAAAACCGCCCTTACATAATTCACATTGTTGACATGAGTTATGTCGTCGTTTCTAATTTTTGATATTAAAGATTCAATACTATTGTTTTTTTGTGAAATCGTGGTTTAATAGTTTGGTCTGAATCATTTGTTAGATGTTTTGATGCTATCAAATGTCTAGATTATTTTTTTTTTTTTTTTTTTTTTTTTTTTTTTACGGTGTTACATTACACAAATCACATTTTTATTTTTAAAGATGCTTGAAGGTTTTTTATTTTTGATTCCATTTTATAAATATAAAAGTATTATAAAAAATAATATATTTTTTAAAATGATGTTCAATTTATTTTTTTTAAATGTTGGTTTTAGTAATTCTTCATTATATATACTACCTTCAATCTCTCCATTGTTTAACTCTCTAATTTTATAGTTTAATGGATTTGTATTTATTATCAAACGTTTTATTAAATTATTTTATTCTTACTCTATCATCAATGATAAATTTAATCTTAGAATGAATATTATTACAAGGGAATTACTTCTGTAAAATAGTTTTTTCATTTGATTTATTTACTTCAAATGCGCTATCATTCCAATTGGTTGTTGCAATGTCTTAAAATTATATTCATCCAATAAATTTTGTAAAATATCAATCCAGTTTTTATTTTTTTGATCTTAAAATAATTGTATTCTCATTTTTCAATTTAAAGTCCTGATTCAACATTCAATAATTGCAGATTTTTCTTCATTTTCATTTTATATTTTTCTATAATTGTTTTAAATTAATAATATTTTCTTAAGATTGTTTTTAATTAATTCAATACTATTCAATTATTTTAGAAAACATAAAAAAAATTTAAGTAACAAAGGAACACCACTTAACACCACCTTAAACATTGACATCCCATGTTGGGGGGGGATTTTGATTAAAATTTCATACACCGGTAGTTTGAATTTATTGTAAAAAATATTTTTTGATATATTCATTGATTGGAACCCAATTTTCCTCATTACTTGGTACTAACTGTATACTTTTATTATCATTACCAAACTTTTATAAATAAATGAGGATTGTAATCAGATAAGTTGTAAAAAGGTATTGGAATAAAATAAAGATTTTGAAAATTTAAATTAGATTAAGAGTGAGCTGCTCCTCTAAAATGTCCTGGTAAATATAATCTCTATTAATAAATCTATAAGATCATGATCTCTAGCTTTATTTTGAATCAATTATTAATACTCAATAGTTTTATTAATAATTGCATTATGTTATTCTAATAATGGTGGTAATCTATTACTCATTTAATTTTTTCCCACTTATATGACAATTTTTTGCATTTTGATATTAATATTTTAGTTCTTTAATTCTACATACTTAATTCTCACATAGGAATTTTTATATTATAATAATATTCAGTATTATCAAAAGCAACTTTTTCAATTTTTTTTATAAAAAACTTTTCTTGTATCAAGGCCAGAATTTTCTACTTGAAGATCATAATCCTCATTAGTATATTTAACATAAAAAAAAAATTATAAGATACATGTTTTTGATAATGATTAGTATAAGAGGATATATCTTCTGGATTACAAGTTTTTATTTTCTGTAGCATACTCTCAAAATCAGCATAAATTGCAAAAGGAACCCTTAAGGAGTTGTTGTATTTTTTAAATTGATAAATATTTTTCAAAGTTCATGTTGTGTTAACATTTTTTTGATCAACACAATAATCTTTATTTTTTAATGTATCTTCATTGGGTTTAAACACATTTTACATAACTTTCCCTTATGTTCTTTATTAATTGTTCACCCACTAATTTCCATATATTTTTTGTATAACAATAAAGAACATTATTTATTTTCACTATCCAAATAAAATAAATCAATATATTTCTCTTTTCTGGTTGATGTTACTATTAATGGAATAATTGTATTATTAACTCTAGTAAAGGATGATCCGCCCTCGTCTAGACCAAGATATTCGACAGGACATTCGCAGAGGTCCCACGTTCCGAATGCGCACGACAACGGTTGACGAGAATCTAATACTTTTATAAGTTTAGATTTCTCTCTATCGTTAACCTTGACGACGGGCATTCTCCAGTGTACTTTACTTAGTTCTATATTACACTTTTGGAATTTCGGATTTGTATCACCGCCCCCGCCCGTTATGCGGAGCGCGTCAAAATCCGTTGACGCGCGATTCAAAATCAGCTGTTTATTACAATAAAGTAATATGGTATTGGAATAGGACATTCCGGATTCGTTAACGTTGATGATAATTTCTTATAGTCTTCGCAGAATCCGAATAATTATCTAAGTGTTTTACAACTGGAAAATTTAACATCGTTCATAAATTCTTTTTTATCATCAACGTCCATATGAATCCGCGATTCAAAATCAGCTGTTAATTACAATTAAGTAATATGGTATTGGGATATGACATTCCGGATTCGTCAACGTTGATAATATTTTCTTATAGTCTTTGCAAAACCCGAATAAATATCTAAGTGTTTTACAACCGGAAAATTTAACTTCATTCATAAATTCTTTGTTATTATCAACGTCCATATGAATCCGGAATGTCATATTCCAATAACATATTACTTAATTGAAATCAACCGCTTATTTTGAATCGCGCGTCGACGGATTTTGACGCGCTCCGCATAACGGGCGGGGGCGGTGATACAAATCCGAAATTCAAAAAAATTAAATATCGAACTAAGTAAAGTAGACTGGAGAATTTCCGTTGTCACAGTTAATGCTAAAGAGAAATTGAAACTTTAAAAAGTATTAGATTCTCGTCAACCGTTGTCGTGCGCATTCGGAACGTGGGACCTCTGCGAATGTCCTGTCGAATATCTTGGTCTAGACGAGGGCGGATCATCCTTTACAGGTGAATAGCTTGGAAAAACCGCCCTTACATAATTCACATTGTTGACATGAGTTATGTCGTCGTTTCTAATTTTTGATATTAAAGATTCAATACTATTGTTTTTTTGTGAAATCGTGGTTTAATAGTTTGGTCTGAATCATTTGTTAGATGTTTTGATGCTATCAAATGTCTAGATTATTTTTTTTTTTTTTTTTTTTTTTTTTTTTTTTACGGTGTTACATTACACAAATCACATTTTTATTTTTAAAGATGCTTGAAGGTTTTTTATTTTTGATTCCATTTTATAAATATAAAAGTATTATAAAAAATAATATATTTTTTAAAATGATGTTCAATTTATTTTTTTTAAATGTTGGTTTTAGTAATTCTTCATTATATATACTACCTTCAATCTCTCCATTGTTTAACTCTCTAATTTTATAGTTTAATGGATTTGTATTTATTATCAAACGTTTTATTAAATTATTTTATTCTTACTCTATCATCAATGATAAATTTAATCTTAGAATGAATATTATTACAAGGGAATTACTTCTGTAAAATAGTTTTTTCATTTGATTTATTTACTTCAAATGCGCTATCATTCCAATTGGTTGTTGCAATGTCTTAAAATTATATTCATCCAATAAATTTTGTAAAATATCAATCCAGTTTTTATTTTTTTGATCTTAAAATAATTGTATTCTCATTTTTCAATTTAAAGTCCTGATTCAACATTCAATAATTGCAGATTTTTCTTCATTTTCATTTTATATTTTTCTATAATTGTTTTAAATTAATAATATTTTCTTAAGATTGTTTTTAATTAATTCAATACTATTCAATTATTTTAGAAAACATAAAAAAAATTTAAGTAACAAAGGAACACCACTTAACACCACCTTAAACATTGACATCCCATGTTGGGGGGGGATTTTGATTAAAATTTCATACACCGGTAGTTTGAATTTATTGTAAAAAATATTTTTTGATATATTCATTGATTGGAACCCAATTTTCCTCATTACTTGGTACTAACTGTATACTTTTATTATCATTACCAAACTTTTATAAATAAATGAGGATTGTAATCAGATAAGTTGTAAAAAGGTATTGGAATAAAATAAAGATTTTGAAAATTTAAATTAGATTAAGAGTGAGCTGCTCCTCTAAAATGTCCTGGTAAATATAATCTCTATTAATAAATCTATAAGATCATGATCTCTAGCTTTATTTTGAATCAATTATTAATACTCAATAGTTTTATTAATAATTGCATTATGTTATTCTAATAATGGTGGTAATCTATTACTCATTTAATTTTTTCCCACTTATATGACAATTTTTTGCATTTTGATATTAATATTTTAGTTCTTTAATTCTACATACTTAATTCTCACATAGGAATTTTTATATTATAATAATATTCAGTATTATCAAAAGCAACTTTTTCAATTTTTTTTATAAAAAACTTTTCTTGTATCAAGGCCAGAATTTTCTACTTGAAGATCATAATCCTCATTAGTATATTTAACATAAAAAAAAAATTATAAGATACATGTTTTTGATAATGATTAGTATAAGAGGATATATCTTCTGGATTACAAGTTTTTATTTTCTGTAGCATACTCTCAAAATCAGCATAAATTGCAAAAGGAACCCTTAAGGAGTTGTTGTATTTTTTAAATTGATAAATATTTTTCAAAGTTCATGTTGTGTTAACATTTTTTTGATCAACACAATAATCTTTATTTTTTAATGTATCTTCATTGGGTTTAAACACATTTTACATAACTTTCCCTTATGTTCTTTATTAATTGTTCACCCACTAATTTCCATATATTTTTTGTATAACAATAAAGAACATTATTTATTTTCACTATCCAAATAAAATAAATCAATATATTTCTCTTTTCTGGTTGATGTTACTATTAATGGAATAATTGTATTATTAACTCTAGTAAAGGATGATCCGCCCTCGTCTAGACCAAGATATTCGACAGGACATTCGCAGAGGTCCCACGTTCCGAATGCGCACGACAACGGTTGACGAGAATCTAATACTTTTATAAGTTTCGATTTCTCTCTATCGTTAACCTTGACGACGGGCATTCTCCAGTGTACTTTACTTAGTTCTATATTACACTTTTGGAATTTCGGATTTGTATCACCGCCCCCGCCCGTTATGCGGAGCGCGTCAAAATCCGTTGACGCGCGATTCAAAATCAGCTGTTTATTACAATAAAGTAATATGGTATTGGAATAGGACATTCCGGATTCGTTAACGTTGATGATAATTTCTTATAGTCTTCGCAGAATCCGAATAATTATCTAAGTGTTTTACAACTGGAAAATTTAACATCGTTCATAAATTCTTTTTTATCATCAACGTCCATATGAATCCGCGATTCAAAATCAGCTGTTAATTACAATTAAGTAATATGGTATTGGGATATGACATTCCGGATTCGTCAACGTTGATAATATTTTCTTATAGTCTTTGCAAAACCCGAATAAATATCTAAGTGTTTTACAACCGGAAAATTTAACTTCATTCATAAATTCTTTGTTATTATCAACGTCCATATGAATCCGGAATGTCATATTCCAATAACATATTACTTAATTGAAATCAACCGCTTATTTTGAATCGCGCGTCGACGGATTTTGACGCGCTCCGCATAACGGGCGGGGGCGGTGATACAAATCCGAAATTCAAAAAAATTAAATATCGAACTAAGTAAAGTAGACTGGAGAATTTCCGTTGTCACAGTTAATGCTAAAGAGAAATTGAAACTTTAAAAAGTATTAGATTCTCGTCAACCGTTGTCGTGCGCATTCGGAACGTGGGACCTCTGCGAATGTCCTGTCGAATATCTTGGTCTAGACGAGGGCGGATCATCCTTTACAGGTGAATAGCTTGGAAAAACCGCCCTTACATAATTCACATTGTTGACATGAGTTATGTCGTCGTTTCTAATTTTTGATATTAAAGATTCAATACTATTGTTTTTTTGTGAAATCGTGGTTTAATAGTTTGGTCTGAATCATTTGTTAGATGTTTTGATGCTATCAAATGTCTAGATTATTTTTTTTTTTTTTTTTTTTTTTTTTTTTTACGGTGTTACATTACACAAATCACATTTTTATTTTTAAAGATGCTTGAAGGTTTTTTATTTTTGATTCCATTTTATAAATATAAAAGTATTATAAAAAATAATATATTTTTTAAAATGATGTTCAATTTATTTTTTTTAAATGTTGGTTTTAGTAATTCTTCATTATATATACTACCTTCAATCTCTCCATTGTTTAACTCTCTAATTTTATAGTTTAATGGATTTGTATTTATTATCAAACGTTTTATTAAATTATTTTATTCTTACTCTATCATCAATGATAAATTTAATCTTAGAATGAATATTATTACAAGGGAATTACTTCTGTAAAATAGTTTTTTCATTTGATTTATTTACTTCAAATGCGCTATCATTCCAATTGGTTGTTGCAATGTCTTAAAATTATATTCATCCAATAAATTTTGTAAAATATCAATCCAGTTTTTATTTTTTTGATCTTAAAATAATTGTATTCTCATTTTTCAATTTAAAGTCCTGATTCAACATTCAATAATTGCAGATTTTTCTTCATTTTCATTTTATATTTTTCTATAATTGTTTTAAATTAATAATATTTTCTTAAGATTGTTTTTAATTAATTCAATACTATTCAATTATTTTAGAAAACATAAAAAAAATTTAAGTAACAAAGGAACACCACTTAACACCACCTTAAACATTGACATCCCATGTTGGGGGGGGATTTTGATTAAAATTTCATACACCGGTAGTTTGAATTTATTGTAAAAAATATTTTTTGATATATTCATTGATTGGAACCCAATTTTCCTCATTACTTGGTACTAACTGTATACTTTTATTATCATTACCAAACTTTTATAAATAAATGAGGATTGTAATCAGATAAGTTGTAAAAAGGTATTGGAATAAAATAAAGATTTTGAAAATTTAAATTAGATTAAGAGTGAGCTGCTCCTCTAAAATGTCCTGGTAAATATAATCTCTATTAATAAATCTATAAGATCATGATCTCTAGCTTTATTTTGAATCAATTATTAATACTCAATAGTTTTATTAATAATTGCATTATGTTATTCTAATACTGGTGGTAATCTATTACTCATTTAATTTTTTCCCACTTATATGACAATTTTTTGCATTTTGATATTAATATTTTAGTTCTTTAATTCTACATACTTAATTCTCACATAGGAATTTTTATATTATAATAATATTCAGTATTATCAAAAGCAACTTTTTCAATTTTTTTTATAAAAAACTTTTCTTGTATCAAGGCCAGAATTTTCTACTTGAAGATCATAATCCTCATTAGTATATTTAACATAAAAAAAAAATTATAAGATACATGTTTTTGATAATGATTAGTATAAGAGGATATATCTTCTGGATTACAAGTTTTTATTTTCTGTAGCATACTCTCAAAATCAGCATAAATTGCAAAAGGAACCCTTAAGGAGTTGTTGTATTTTTTAAATTGATAAATATTTTTCAAAGTTCATGTTGTGTTAACATTTTTTTGATCAACACAATAATCTTTATTTTTTAATGTATCTTCATTGGGTTTAAACACATTTTACATAACTTTCCCTTATGTTCTTTATTAATTGTTCACCCACTAATTTCCATATATTTTTTGTATAACAATAAAGAACATTATTTATTTTCACTATCCAAATAAAATAAATCAATATATTTCTCTTTTCTGGTTGATGTTACTATTAATGGAATAATTGTATTATTAACTCTAGTAAAGGATGATCCGCCCTCGTCTAGACCAAGATATTCGACAGGACATTCGCAGAGGTCCCACGTTCCGAATGCGCACGACAACGGTTGACGAGAATCTAATACTTTTATAAGTTTCGATTTCTCTCTATCGTTAACCTTGACGACGGGCATTCTCCAGTGTACTTTACTTAGTTCTATATTACACTTTTGGAATTTCGGATTTGTATCACCGCCCCCGCCCGTTATGCGGAGCGCGTCAAAATCCGTTGACGCGCGATTCAAAATCAGCTGTTTATTACAATAAAGTAATATGGTATTGGAATAGGACATTCCGGATTCGTTAACGTTGATGATAATTTCTTATAGTCTTCGCAGAATCCGAATAATTATCTAAGTGTTTTACAACTGGAAAATTTAACATCGTTCATAAATTCTTTTTTATCATCAACGTCCATATGAATCCGCGATTCAAAATCAGCTGTTAATTACAATTAAGTAATATGGTATTGGGATATGACATTCCGGATTCGTCAACGTTGATAATATTTTCTTATAGTCTTTGCAAAACCCGAATAAATATCTAAGTGTTTTACAACCGGAAAATTTAACTTCATTCATAAATTCTTTGTTATTATCAACGTCCATATGAATCCGGAATGTCATATTCCAATAACATATTACTTAATTGAAATCAACCGCTTATTTTGAATCGCGCGTCGACGGATTTTGACGCGCTCCGCATAACGGGCGGGGGCGGTGATACAAATCCGAAATTCAAAAAAATTAAATATCGAACTAAGTAAAGTAGACTGGAGAATTTCCGTTGTCACAGTTAATGCTAAAGAGAAATTGAAACTTTAAAAAGTATTAGATTCTCGTCAACCGTTGTCGTGCGCATTCGGAACGTGGGACCTCTGCGAATGTCCTGTCGAATATCTTGGTCTAGACGAGGGCGGATCATCCTTTACAGGTGAATAGCTTGGAAAAACCGCCCTTACATAATTCACATTGTTGACATGAGTTATGTCGTCGTTTCTAATTTTTGATATTAAAGATTCAATACTATTGTTTTTTTGTGAAATCGTGGTTTAATAGTTTGGTCTGAATCATTTGTTAGATGTTTTGATGCTATCAAATGTCTAGATTATTTTTTTTTTTTTTTTTTTTTTTTTTTTTTACGGTGTTACATTACACAAATCACATTTTTATTTTTAAAGATGCTTGAAGGTTTTTTATTTTTGATTCCATTTTATAAATATAAAAGTATTATAAAAAATAATATATTTTTTAAAATGATGTTCAATTTATTTTTTTTAAATGTTGGTTTTAGTAATTCTTCATTATATATACTACCTTCAATCTCTCCATTGTTTAACTCTCTAATTTTATAGTTTAATGGATTTGTATTTATTATCAAACGTTTTATTAAATTATTTTATTCTTACTCTATCATCAATGATAAATTTAATCTTAGAATGAATATTATTACAAGGGAATTACTTCTGTAAAATAGTTTTTTCATTTGATTTATTTACTTCAAATGCGCTATCATTCCAATTGGTTGTTGCAATGTCTTAAAATTATATTCATCCAATAAATTTTGTAAAATATCAATCCAGTTTTTATTTTTTTGATCTTAAAATAATTGTATTCTCATTTTTCAATTTAAAGTCCTGATTCAACATTCAATAATTGCAGATTTTTCTTCATTTTCATTTTATATTTTTCTATAATTGTTTTAAATTAATAATATTTTCTTAAGATTGTTTTTAATTAATTCAATACTATTCAATTATTTTAGAAAACATAAAAAAAATTTAAGTAACAAAGGAACACCACTTAACACCACCTTAAACATTGACATCCCATGTTGGGGGGGGATTTTGATTAAAATTTCATACACCGGTAGTTTGAATTTATTGTAAAAAATATTTTTTGATATATTCATTGATTGGAACCCAATTTTCCTCATTACTTGGTACTAACTGTATACTTTTATTATCATTACCAAACTTTTATAAATAAATGAGGATTGTAATCAGATAAGTTGTAAAAAGGTATTGGAATAAAATAAAGATTTTGAAAATTTAAATTTGATTAAGAGTGAGCTGCTCCTCTAAAATGTCCTGGTAAATATAATCTCTATTAATAAATCTATAAGATCATGATCTCTAGCTTTATTTTGAATCAATTATTAATACTCAATAGTTTTATTAATAATTGCATTATGTTATTCTATTACTGGTGGTAATCTATTACTCATTTAATTTTTTCCCACTTATATGACAATTTTTTGCATTTTGATATTAATATTTTAGTTCTTTAATTCTACATACTTAATTCTCACATAGGAATTTTTATATCATAATAATATTCAGTATTATCAAAAGCAACTTTTTCAATTTTTTTTATAAAAAACTTTTCTTGTATCAAGGCCAGAATTTTCTACTTGAAGATCATAATCCTCATTAGTATATTTAACATAAAAAAAAAATTATAAGATACATGTTTTTGATAATGATTAGTATAAGAGGATATATCTTCTGGATTACAAGTTTTTATTTTCTGTAGCATACTCTCAAAATCAGCATAAATTGCAAAAGGAACCCTTAAGGAGTTGTTGTATTTTTTAAATTGATAAATATTTTTCAAAGTTCATGTTGTGTTAACATTTTTTTGATCAACACAATAATCTTTATTTTTTAATGTATCTTCATTGGGTTTAAACACATTTTACATAACTTTCCCTTATGTTCTTTATTAATTGTTCACCCACTAATTTCCATATATTTTTTGTATAACAATAAAGAACATTATTTATTATCACTATCCAAATAAAATAAATCAATATATTTCTCTTTTCTGGTTGATGTTACTATTAATGGAATAATTGTATTATTAACTCTAGTAAAGGATGATCCGCCCTCGTCTAGACCAAGATATTCGACAGGACATTCGCAGAGGTCCCACGTTCCGAATGCGCACGACAACGGTTGACGAGAATCTAATACTTTTATAAGTTTCGATTTCTCTCTATCGTTAACCTTGACGACGGGCATTCTCCAGTGTACTTTACTTAGTTCTATATTACACTTTTGGAATTTCGGATTTGTATCACCGCCCCCGCCCGTTATGCGGAGCGCGTCAAAATCCGTTGACGCGCGATTCAAAATCAGCTGTTTATTACAATAAAGTAATATGGTATTGGAATAGGACATTCCGGATTCGTTAACGTTGATGATAATTTCTTATAGTCTTCGCAGAATCCGAATAAATATCTAAGTGTTTTACAACTGGAAAATTTAACATCGTTCATAAATTCTTTTTTATCATCAACGTCCATATGAATCCGCGATTCAAAATCAGCTGTTAATTACAATTAAGTAATATGGTATTGGGATATGACATTCCGGATTCGTCAACGTTGATAATATTTTCTTATAGTCTTTGCAAAACCCGAATAAATATCTAAGTGTTTTACAACCGGAAAATTTAACTTCATTCATAAATTCTTTGTTATTATCAACGTCCATATGAATCCGGAATGTCATATTCCAATAACATATTACTTAATTGAAATCAACCGCTTATTTTGAATCGCGCGTCGACGGATTTTGACGCGCTCCGCATAACGGGCGGGGGCGGTGATACAAATCCGAAATTCAAAAAAATTAAATATCGAACTAAGTAAAGTAGACTGGAGAATTTCCGTTGTCACAGTTAATGCTAAAGAGAAATTGAAACTTTAAAAAGTATTAGATTCTCGTCAACCGTTGTCGTGCGCATTCGGAACGTGGGACCTCTGCGAATGTCCTGTCGAATATCTTGGTCTAGACGAGGGCGGATCATCCTTTACAGGTGAATAGCTTGGAAAAACCGCCCTTACATAATTCACATTGTTGACATGAGTTATGTCGTCGTTTCTAATTTTTGATATTAAAGATTCAATACTATTGTTTTTTTGTGAAATCGTGGTTTAATAGTTTGGTCTGAATCATTTGTTAGATGTTTTGATGCTATCAAATGTCTAGATTATTTTTTTTTTTTTTTTTTTTTTTTTTTTTTTTACGGTGTTACATTACACAAATCACATTTTTATTTTTAAAGATGCTTGAAGGTTTTTTATTTTTGATTCCATTTTATAAATATAAAAGTATTATAAAAAATAATATATTTTTTAAAATGATGTTCAATTTATTTTTTTTAAATGTTGGTTTTAGTAATTCTTCATTATATATACTACCTTCAATCTCTCCATTGTTTAACTCTCTAATTTTATAGTTTAATGGATTTGTATTTATTATCAAACGTTTTATTAAATTATTTTATTCTTACTCTATCATCAATGATAAATTTAATCTTAGAATGAATATTATTACAAGGGAATTACTTCTGTAAAATAGTTTTTTCATTTGATTTATTTACTTCAAATGCGCTATCATTCCAATTGGTTGTTGCAATGTCTTAAAATTATATTCATCCAATAAATTTTGTAAAATATCAATCCAGTTTTTATTTTTTTGATCTTAAAATAATTGTATTCTCATTTTTCAATTTAAAGTCCTGATTCAACATTCAATAATTGCAGATTTTTCTTCATTTTCATTTTATATTTTTCTATAATTGTTTTAAATTAATAATATTTTCTTAAGATTGTTTTTAATTAATTCAATACTATTCAATTATTTTAGAAAACATAAAAAAAATTTAAGTAACAAAGGAACACCACTTAACACCACCTTAAACATTGACATCCCATGTTGGGGGGGGATTTTGATTAAAATTTCATACACCGGTAGTTTGAATTTATTGTAAAAAATATTTTTTGATATATTCATTGATTGGAACCCAATTTTCCTCATTACTTGGTACTAACTGTATACTTTTATTATCATTACCAAACTTTTATAAATAAATGAGGATTGTAATCAGATAAGTTGTAAAAAGGTATTGGAATAAAATAAAGATTTTGAAAATTTAAATTAGATTAAGAGTGAGCTGCTCCTCTAAAATGTCCTGGTAAATATAATCTCTATTAATAAATCTATAAGATCATGATCTCTAGCTTTATTTTGAATCAATTATTAATACTCAATAGTTTTATTAATAATTGCATTATGTTATTCTATTACTGGTGGTAATCTATTACTCATTTAATTTTTTCCCACTTATATGACAATTTTTTGCATTTTGATATTAATATTTTAGTTCTTTAATTCTACATACTTAATTCTCACATAGGAATTTTTATATCATAATAATATTCAGTATTATCAAAAGCAACTTTTTCAATTTTTTTTATAAAAAACTTTTCTTGTATCAAGGCCAGAATTTTCTACTTGAAGATCATAATCCTCATTAGTATATTTAACATAAAAAAAAAATTATAAGATACATGTTTTTGATAATGATTAGTATAAGAGGATATATCTTCTGGATTACAAGTTTTTATTTTCTGTAGCATACTCTCAAAATCAGCATAAATTGCAAAAGGAACCCTTAAGGAGTTGTTGTATTTTTTAAATTGATAAATATTTTTCAAAGTTCATGTTGTGTTAACATTTTTTTGATCAACACAATAATCTTTATTTTTTAATGTATCTTCATTGTGTTTAAACACATTTTACATAACTTTCCCTTATGTTCTTTATTAATTGTTCACCCACTAATTTCCATATATTTTTTGTATAACAATAAAGAACATTATTTATTATCACTATCCAAATAAAATAAATCAATATATTTCTCTTTTCTGGTTGATGTTACTATTAATGGAATAATTGTATTATTAACTCTAGTAAAGGATGATCCGCCCTCGTCTAGACCAAGATATTCGACAGGACATTCGCAGAGGTCCCACGTTCCGAATGCGCACGACAACGGTTGACGAGAATCTAATACTTTTATAAGTTTCGATTTCTCTCTATCGTTAACCTTGACGACGGGCATTCTCCAGTGTACTTTACTTAGTTCTATATTACACTTTTGGAATTTCGGATTTGTATCACCGCCCCCGCCCGTTATGCGGAGCGCGTCAAAATCCGTTGACGCGCGATTCAAAATCAGCTGTTTATTACAATAAAGTAATATGGTATTGGAATAGGACATTCCGGATTCGTTAACGTTGATGATAATTTCTTATAGTCTTCGCAGAATCCGAATAAATATCTAAGTGTTTTACAACTGGAAAATTTAACATCGTTCATAAATTCTTTTTTATCATCAACGTCCATATGAATCCGCGATTCAAAATCAGCTGTTAATTACAATTAAGTAATATGGTATTGGGATATGACATTCCGGATTCGTCAACGTTGATAATATTTTCTTATAGTCTTTGCAAAACCCGAATAAATATCTAAGTGTTTTACAACCGGAAAATTTAACTTCATTCATAAATTCTTTGTTATTATCAACGTCCATATGAATCCGGAATGTCATATTCCAATAACATATTACTTAATTGAAATCAACCGCTTATTTTGAATCGCGCGTCGACGGATTTTGACGCGCTCCGCATAACGGGCGGGGGCGGTGATACAAATCCGAAATTCAAAAAAATTAAATATCGAACTAAGTAAAGTAGACTGGAGAATTTCCGTTGTCACAGTTAATGCTAAAGAGAAATTGAAACTTTAAAAAGTATTAGATTCTCGTCAACCGTTGTCGTGCGCATTCGGAACGTGGGACCTCTGCGAATGTCCTGTCGAATATCTTGGTCTAGACGAGGGCGGATCATCCTTTACAGGTGAATAGCTTGGAAAAACCGCCCTTACATAATTCACATTGTTGACATGAGTTATGTCGTCGTTTCTAATTTTTGATATTAAAGATTCAATACTATTGTTTTTTTGTGAAATCGTGGTTTAATAGTTTGGTCTGAATCATTTGTTAGATGTTTTGATGCTATCAAATGTCTAGATTATTTTTTTTTTTTTTTTTTTTTTTTTTTTTTTTTACGGTGTTACATTACACAAATCACATTTTTATTTTTAAAGATGCTTGAAGGTTTTTTATTTTTGATTCCATTTTATAAATATAAAAGTATTATAAAAAATAATATATTTTTTAAAATGATGTTCAATTTATTTTTTTTAAATGTTGGTTTTAGTAATTCTTCATTATATATACTACCTTCAATCTCTCCATTGTTTAACTCTCTAATTTTATAGTTTAATGGATTTGTATTTATTATCAAACGTTTTATTAAATTATTTTATTCTTACTCTATCATCAATGATAAATTTAATCTTAGAATGAATATTATTACAAGGGAATTACTTCTGTAAAATAGTTTTTTCATTTGATTTATTTACTTCAAATGCGCTATCATTCCAATTGGTTGTTGCAATGTCTTAAAATTATATTCATCCAATAAATTTTGTAAAATATCAATCCAGTTTTTATTTTTTTGATCTTAAAATAATTGTATTCTCATTTTTCAATTTAAAGTCCTGATTCAACATTCAATAATTGCAGATTTTTCTTCATTTTCATTTTATATTTTTCTATAATTGTTTTAAATTAATAATATTTTCTTAAGATTGTTTTTAATTAATTCAATACTATTCAATTATTTTAGAAAACATAAAAAAAATTTAAGTAACAAAGGAACACCACTTAACACCACCTTAAACATTGACATCCCATGTTGGGGGGGGATTTTGATTAAAATTTCATACACCGGTAGTTTGAATTTATTGTAAAAAATATTTTTTGATATATTCATTGATTGGAACCCAATTTTCCTCATTACTTGGTACTAACTGTATACTTTTATTATCATTACCAAACTTTTATAAATAAATGAGGATTGTAATCAGATAAGTTGTAAAAAGGTATTGGAATAAAATAAAGATTTTGAAAATTTAAATTAGATTAAGAGTGAGCTGCTCCTCTAAAATGTCCTGGTAAATATAATCTCTATTAATAAATCTATAAGATCATGATCTCTAGCTTTATTTTGAATCAATTATTAATACTCAATAGTTTTATTAATAATTGCATTATGTTATTCTATTACTGGTGGTAATCTATTACTCATTTAATTTTTTCCCACTTATATGACAATTTTTTGCATTTTGATATTAATATTTTAGTTCTTTAATTCTACATACTTAATTCTCACATAGGAATTTTTATATCATAATAATATTCAGTATTATCAAAAGCAACTTTTTCAATTTTTTTTATAAAAAACTTTTCTTGTATCAAGGCCAGAATTTTCTACTTGAAGATCATAATCCTCATTAGTATATTTAACATAAAAAAAAAATTATAAGATACATGTTTTTGATAATGATTAGTATAAGAGGATATATCTTCTGGATTACAAGTTTTTATTTTCTGTAGCATACTCTCAAAATCAGCATAAATTGCAAAAGGAACCCTTAAGGAGTTGTTGTATTTTTTAAATTGATAAATATTTTTCAAAGTTCATGTTGTGTTAACATTTTTTTGATCAACACAATAATCTTTATTTTTTAATGTATCTTCATTGTGTTTAAACACATTTTACATAACTTTCCCTTATGTTCTTTATTAATTGTTCACCCACTAATTTCCATATATTTTTTGTATAACAATAAAGAACATTATTTATTATCACTATCCAAATAAAATAAATCAATATATTTCTCTTTTCTGGTTGATGTTACTATTAATGGAATAATTGTATTATTAACTCTAGTAAAGGATGATCCGCCCTCGTCTAGACCAAGATATTCGACAGGACATTCGCAGAGGTCCCACGTTCCGAATGCGCACGACAACGGTTGACGAGAATCTAATACTTTTATAAGTTTCGATTTCTCTCTATCGTTAACCTTGACGACGGGCATTCTCCAGTGTACTTTACTTAGTTCTATATTACACTTTTGGAATTTCGGATTTGTATCACCGCCCCCGCCCGTTATGCGGAGCGCGTCAAAATCCGTTGACGCGCGATTCAAAATCAGCTGTTTATTACAATAAAGTAATATGGTATTGGAATAGGACATTCCGGATTCGTTAACGTTGATGATAATTTCTTATAGTCTTCGCAGAATCCGAATAAATATCTAAGTGTTTTACAACTGGAAAATTTAACATCGTTCATAAATTCTTTTTTATCATCAACGTCCATATGAATCCGCGATTCAAAATCAGCTGTTAATTACAATTAAGTAATATGGTATTGGGATATGACATTCCGGATTCGTCAACGTTGATAATATTTTCTTATAGTCTTTGCAAAACCCGAATAAATATCTAAGTGTTTTACAACCGGAAAATTTAACTTCATTCATAAATTCTTTGTTATTATCAACGTCCATATGAATCCGGAATGTCATATTCCAATAACATATTACTTAATTGAAATCAACCGCTTATTTTGAATCGCGCGTCGACGGATTTTGACGCGCTCCGCATAACGGGCGGGGGCGGTGATACAAATCCGAAATTCAAAAAAATTAAATATCGAACTAAGTAAAGTAGACTGGAGAATTTCCGTTGTCACAGTTAATGCTAAAGAGAAATTGAAACTTTAAAAAGTATTAGATTCTCGTCAACCGTTGTCGTGCGCATTCGGAACGTGGGACCTCTGCGAATGTCCTGTCGAATATCTTGGTCTAGACGAGGGCGGATCATCCTTTACAGGTGAATAGCTTGGAAAAACCGCCCTTACATAATTCACATTGTTGACATGAGTTATGTCGTCGTTTCTAATTTTTGATATTAAAGATTCAATACTATTGTTTTTTTGTGAAATCGTGGTTTAATAGTTTGGTCTGAATCATTTGTTAGATGTTTTGATGCTATCAAATGTCTAGATTATTTTTTTTTTTTTTTTTTTTTTTTTTTTTTTACGGTGTTACATTACACAAATCACATTTTTATTTTTAAAGATGCTTGAAGGTTTTTTATTTTTGATTCCATTTTATAAATATAAAAGTATTATAAAAAATAATATATTTTTTAAAATGATGTTCAATTTATTTTTTTTAAATGTTGGTTTTAGTAATTCTTCATTATATATACTACCTTCAATCTCTCCATTGTTTAACTCTCTAATTTTATAGTTTAATGGATTTGTATTTATTATCAAACGTTTTATTAAATTATTTTATTCTTACTCTATCATCAATGATAAATTTAATCTTAGAATGAATATTATTACAAGGGAATTACTTCTGTAAAATAGTTTTTTCATTTGATTTATTTACTTCAAATGCGCTATCATTCCAATTGGTTGTTGCAATGTCTTAAAATTATATTCATCCAATAAATTTTGTAAAATATCAATCCAGTTTTTATTTTTTTGATCTTAAAATAATTGTATTCTCATTTTTCAATTTAAAGTCCTGATTCAACATTCAATAATTGCAGATTTTTCTTCATTTTCATTTTATATTTTTCTATAATTGTTTTAAATTAATAATATTTTCTTAAGATTGTTTTTAATTAATTCAATACTATTCAATTATTTTAGAAAACATAAAAAAAATTTAAGTAACAAAGGAACACCACTTAACACCACCTTAAACATTGACATCCCATGTTGGGGGGGGATTTTGATTAAAATTTCATACACCGGTAGTTTGAATTTATTGTAAAAAATATTTTTTGATATATTCATTGATTGGAACCCAATTTTCCTCATTACTTGGTACTAACTGTATACTTTTATTATCATTACCAAACTTTTATAAATAAATGAGGATTGTAATCAGATAAGTTGTAAAAAGGTATTGGAATAAAATAAAGATTTTGAAAATTTAAATTAGATTAAGAGTGAGCTGCTCCTCTAAAATGTCCTGGTAAATATAATCTCTATTAATAAATCTATAAGATCATGATCTCTAGCTTTATTTTGAATCAATTATTAATACTCAATAGTTTTATTAATAATTGCATTATGTTATTCTATTACTGGTGGTAATCTATTACTCATTTAATTTTTTCCCACTTATATGACAATTTTTTGCATTTTGATATTAATATTTTAGTTCTTTAATTCTACATACTTAATTCTCACATAGGAATTTTTATATCATAATAATATTCAGTATTATCAAAAGCAACTTTTTCAATTTTTTTTATAAAAAACTTTTCTTGTATCAAGGCCAGAATTTTCTACTTGAAGATCATAATCCTCATTAGTATATTTAACATAAAAAAAAAATTATAAGATACATGTTTTTGATAATGATTAGTATAAGAGGATATATCTTCTGGATTACAAGTTTTTATTTTCTGTAGCATACTCTCAAAATCAGCATAAATTGCAAAAGGAACCCTTAAGGAGTTGTTGTATTTTTTAAATTGATAAATATTTTTCAAAGTTCATGTTGTGTTAACATTTTTTTGATCAACACAATAATCTTTATTTTTTAATGTATCTTCATTGGGTTTAAACACATTTTACATAACTTTCCCTTATGTTCTTTATTAATTGTTCACCCACTAATTTCCATATATTTTTTGTATAACAATAAAGAACATTATTTATTTTCACTATCCAAATAAAATAAATCAATATATTTCTCTTTTCTGGTTGATGTTACTATTAATGGAATAATTGTATTATTAACTCTAGTAAAGGATGATCCGCCCTCGTCTAGACCAAGATATTCGACAGGACATTCGCAGAGGTCCCACGTTCCGAATGCGCACGACAACGGTTGACGAGAATCTAATACTTTTATAAGTTTCGATTTCTCTCTATCGTTAACCTTGACGACGGGCATTCTCCAGTGTACTTTACTTAGTTCTATATTACACTTTTGGAATTTCGGATTTGTATCACCGCCCCCGCCCGTTATGCGGAGCGCGTCAAAATCCGTTGACGCGCGATTCAAAATCAGCTGTTTATTACAATAAAGTAATATGGTATTGGAATAGGACATTCCGGATTCGTTAACGTTGATGATAATTTCTTATAGTCTTCGCAGAATCCGAATAAATATCTAAGTGTTTTACAACTGGAAAATTTAACATCGTTCATAAATTCTTTTTTATCATCAACGTCCATATGAATCCGCGATTCAAAATCAGCTGTTAATTACAATTAAGTAATATGGTATTGGGATATGACATTCCGGATTCGTCAACGTTGATAATATTTTCTTATAGTCTTTGCAAAACCCGAATAAATATCTAAGTGTTTTACAACCGGAAAATTTAACTTCATTCATAAATTCTTTGTTATTATCAACGTCCATATGAATCCGGAATGTCATATTCCAATAACATATTACTTAATTGAAATCAACCGCTTATTTTGAATCGCGCGTCGACGGATTTTGACGCGCTCCGCATAACGGGCGGGGGCGGTGATACAAATCCGAAATTCAAAAAAATTAAATATCGAACTAAGTAAAGTAGACTGGAGAATTTCCGTTGTCACAGTTAATGCTAAAGAGAAATTGAAACTTTAAAAAGTATTAGATTCTCGTCAACCGTTGTCGTGCGCATTCGGAACGTGGGACCTCTGCGAATGTCCTGTCGAATATCTTGGTCTAGACGAGGGCGGATCATCCTTTACAGGTGAATAGCTTGGAAAAACCGCCCTTACATAATTCACATTGTTGACATGAGTTATGTCGTCGCTGCGATTCATGGTCAATAATAATTTTCTTGCTAGACTTCAACAATTGTTCCACTCGTCGGCTTATATCTACAATCTGTTCTACAAAGTGCTTTTTATTATAGGTATTTCGGGCATAATACCACACGACTTTTCGAGCGAATGATGAATCGATTTCAACGAATCCCGGTGTTATAGGTAATTCAAGACGCTCTTTTTTCGCTTTCGCGGCAGTTACTGTGTTCTATCTTTGTTTACGTTTTCTACTGACGGGGGCTAAAAGATGAAAAAAAATACCATGTTTCGATGTACTTAATAAACAAATCACTTTTCGACGAGTATATTCGTGATATTATTTTTCGGTACTAGAAAAAAAAAAAAAATCTTACCACATAAACCAGCATTTTCCGCCTTTTCCAAACATTCAGCGTACAGTTTATCATCTTCATCATCGCTAGTTTATAATAAGTGTTCGATCGATGGATCGGGTGCGACGTATTGCGGTGCGTTGGATGGGCCGGCGATTTGAATATCCGGAATGATACGTACTGGAGTGTTTGACGGACCAGTGACAGCTTGCATATCTAGGATAGCGCTGGTAGTGGTGTGTATATTTGGGGCAACGACTCTTCCTTCAAAATGGACATTTCGTACGTGTTGCTTGAGATTACTTTTATACGTAAATAATTTCGGACATAAATTGCACGGGAATATCAAACCATCGTGCGATTTTACATGACAGAGCATGCTACGTTTCGCGGTGAAAACTTTAGTACAACCATTAAATGTGCAGGCGAACATATTTTATTTATTTTAAAAACGGCGAGGAAAATTAATACACTGTCAAAACGAAACAAAAAAATAAAATAAAAAGTGAAAATAATAGGCAAACGGATATATTTTGCACTTTGTGAGTTTATCGTTAGAGTCAGCCAGGGTAGATCTCTATACGAATAAATTCAAAAGTGGACTGTCGTATCGCGAGTCCATTTCTAACTTATATACAGCTCGAAAGGTCTAATAGGTGTCATTTAGACTGATAGCCCAATAGATGTCTCTTTTCACACTCGTTGCAAAATAATTAGGGAAGATAGTATTCACGTTTAAATATACATCCGCGAAAACACTAATAGGTTTGTAATAACAACTATGTAATAGAACGACTATTACGGCTAGGGTTTATCATATTAATAATCATAATATGGTAGTATAACCGATTATCAGTGATATTGTAATCGAAAGGATTATACCAGTGGTGTAAGACTATACCGATGTGGTATGGGTTAGGTAATAGCCTAGACTGTAATGACAGAAAAGTGAATAGGACCGAATACATATCTAAGTGATAACAGTAGTGATAACAGATGAGGAAAAGTAGGGTGGGGGAGGTGGCTAAATCGTCTACGTGGTGGACCTTGCGGTAGTTGCGAGGAGGGGAGGGGGAGGACGTGACTGGTTGGTTAGGTCGTCTACGTGGTGGACCTTGCGGGCGGTCATGTTAAGGTATAGCTGATGGTTGGGCGGCCGTGTAAAGTATAGCTGAGTTTAACCCGCTCTTTTTATCCTGCTCCGTTAGGTCTATTACCCGTGCTGTCTAAGACAATGATATTCGGTCTAATCATCTAATTATGTTAGGTTCGTATAATAATTGAAAAACGCCAATATAATTGTGCTTTGCGTGCGAATGACACGATTGGTGTTACAACCAGAGTATTCAGAAATGCCTGACCAGCGATGTGTGAACACGTCATAGACATGTTCAACAAATGTTAGAGCAAAGCTCAATCTCCAATGGTATGGAACGTGGCAAAAATAGTTTATAATTATTTGTCGATTAAAAAAATAAATTAAAACAATTGCATATCTATTAGCATCAGTCTGAAAATAAAATAAAAATTTTCATTTGTATTCGCATACATATATTATGTTTTATATATATATAATTTATACACTGAGCATACCAATATTATAAATTAATGTTTTACTCGAACTTATCCTTTTATAGTTATGTGTATACATATTACACACTTAACTGAACAATCTAGCTACTACTTACAACTGATGAATTGTAGTTATACAAGGTTCATGGTTTGGATGGTCCAGGAATCTGAACTTTGTTGAACTTTTTTCAAAAATAGACAATAATCATGTTTATTGTTACAACAACATATAAAGATACAATATAAAGTACATATCAAATTAAAAATCATCTTCAGAAATGATAAATGCAACAAAAAAAAAAAAAAAAAAAAAAAAAAAAAAAAAAAAAAAAAAAAAACACTGAGCCTCTGGCATGACATTACGTTCTGTAAGCTCATAACTATGACAAGTGTATTTTGTAAGCCTCTTGTGTGCTATTACTTCCTAGTAGCACCGACTAGATTACAGTCTTTGGTTTGGTGTAAGTGTATGTCACATAAAAGACTTAAAACGTACCCATGTACCAATTTATTATTTTAAAAAGACAATAATCGTTGTAGACTAGTTGTTGTTGGTAAATAAGGTTATACCTAGTGTGTAAATTATATATATTTTCATAAGAAAACGTTTACTGGTTTTGAATGTAATGATATAATTTTTTTTTTTAAATGACTAGTGCTAATTGGTATGATAAAAATAATTAATTAAAATAATTATTCTATGTTATATATACAAAAAAAAAATGTATGGCCATAAATTGTGTAACGTAATGATACAGCCAACATAAATTTATAATAACCATTTAATTAGTCATTGAATTTCAATTATAAAAACAATTATATTATACATGTATAATATATATTACATATAGTATTTTATAAAATCAATGGTGTAAACATATATAAATATACAGACCAGATATTTAGGTTACACTATGATCTTAGCCGATGGACTCCCAATCAGTGCTTCAACTAGGTTTAATGGGGCCCCGGTGCTAACAATTTTACGGGGGTCCCTTGTACAATGGTGCAACCAAGGGGGATGTTTTGAGTGTCTAGACACAACCCTCCAACACACCACTGAGAATATACCGTTTTTATAGAAAAATATTAGTGTGTTTTTTTATTGTACGTTGAATAATAGTAATTTGAATTATTATAATTGAATTGAAGTAGTGCGTCGTCTGGGTGGCGTGCGTGTGTGGGTCTGTGAACATAACATAATTTCAGCACCCCCGAGATATCGGTGGAAAATGACTATTAAAATCGGACAAAACACCGTCGCCTTAGTACGGACGCGCGTATACCGCCGTCGCACACGATCTCCTTGACATCGCTAGCGCGATAATAGCCGTTCGAATTACTCCCGTCGGGCCCGTATTATTATTCATTTGTTTAATGGCTCTCGTCGTTTTGTCCTACCTCTCTTTCGCGCCGCATCCGCAATACGCGACGATAGGTTATATACGCCGCGCACTGTGCTATGGACCTTTCTCTCGCGCGCGGGAAAACATAATATTATTATATAACCCACAATATAAATTATATATATAGAGCTATACCTATATATATATATATATATATATATATTAATATTATAACTGATTCGCGCTCTAAATAACATTCGAATATAATAAAAAAAAACTTAAATGTTTAAAACGCCCATCGCCCCCGCCACGACGACCGGTTTTAAACCGCGACGCCGTGTATACGCACACAGACGATTATTATAATAATAATATTAATAGTATTCTTCTTGGGTTTAGTTCGATATCGCGTTAAATAACCTAGATAATTTTTGTTATAAATAATAATACGTCGATTTACCCCCCCCCCACACACACCCACACCCATTATAATTCCAATAATGCTCAAAATTTAACAAGGGGGGAGGGGTTCATCATCATAGGTTTTATTATCTTAATAGTAGTCGTGGTGCTTTTTTTTTTTTTTTGTACAAGTATTGGTATCTAGTTGGCGCATTGGAAAGGTCATTTTTCGATTTTCCTTAATTATTTACGCAACAATAGTTTCTGTTATATTACGATTTTGTAATTTTGTTGGAATTCATTTTTAAAATCAATCACAGAGAAACTTCTTTAGCTCAGTAAAAATGCTCAACCATTTAAGATGAATAAACACGGTTCTAAATCCGACTTTTTCTCTTTAACAGTTCATAAGAATTGACCAATGATTGTTAATTAAATATCAACCATGGACTAGGCCTACCGGGGAAACCATGTAAAAAAAAACGCGCTGTGCTTTCTACCTCAACGGTGGTGTGGAAATGAAGGCTATTTGTGATATTTGTGATATTTTTTCGTAATTATAATGGTTAGCATTTACAAGCCGTGTGTTTACGGTACGCCGCAACAACAGTAAATACGATTTAAAACTTTGTAGACGGTTTTCATCTCAATAATTTTGTTATATTCATTTTTTACTACCGTACAACTAATAGAAGGCGAGATATCCACGAAAACTCGAATAACGCGTTACTTTTTTATTTTAATTAGATTCTAAACGTAATAATGCATAATGTATTGATTTTACTATGATGTGTGATTGTTTTTCCGCATGTATAAACTTTTCTACGAGAAACCTTGTTCTAGTCAAAAAACGACACAAGACAGATTTTTGTAGCATATTGGATCTAGTATCATATTGGAAAGGTCTTTTTCGATTTTCCTTGTATGAAGAATATTATTTGCGGAACAATAGCTTCTGTTATATTTCGTTTTTGTAATTTTGTTGGAATTCAGTTTAAAATGAATCCTAGAGACCTGCAATTTTTACCGAATACTTCTATTAGCTTTTTCTAAACATAATACAATTTTCAAAACATTCTAGCGTTTTTTGAGCTATATATATTTACATACTTACCACGGGAGTTGGCTATAGACACAGTATAAAATTCAATATTATTTCTATACATAAGTGTAATAAAATGACTATATAAAAGGTTTGTGTTTTTTTAGGTTTTTAAATTCTCAAAATTTGACACAAGTTTTTAATCATATGGTTTACTCTTAATGGTTAAAATTAAATAATTTTTTTTCGTAATCGTTAAAAGTGTAAACTTTGATGAAAATCGTTTTGCGTATCTGCTATTTTCCGATTTATGTGGTTAAAACTTTTTTGGTTCCACAAAATTGCTTAACAATAATTTGAGATGAAGAAACACGGGCAATTTTAATTTATTATGCAGATACAAATTAATAAAATTTTCAATTTTAATTTATTAAACCATTTTTAATCGCTCAGAATCGTTTTTCGTTGTAAATGATTTATCATTGCGTACAGATATAAATCAAACTATACTCTATTGGTACCTTCCGGACTTCCTACCCATAACAGTGACCCACCCATGAGTTGTATCATTTATGTTATTTAGTTAAAAAAAATATGTATTAAAATATTAAAACTGAAACAGTTTTCATTCAGTCAATTTTGGATTTAGAATAGAAATCGATACACTATAATTACTTTTAAGATAAATCGACCAATCGGAATATGCAGTATTCAAAATAAGGGGGTTCCCATTTAAAAAGAAAGTGTTGTGTTGTTCGTGCGCAGAATATGTTCAAAATTTGTAAGTTAGAAAAATAAATGCCTCCCCCCTTATTACTGAATAAGTCAAGGTGCATATCCAACACACAGAATTCAAACATATGTACAGGGTGTTTAGGTATACAGTGTCCTCTGTTTCAGTGGACACAGTATACTAGCACTACAAAAATATGAAAGTTTAAACCGCTGTAAAATTATGTAATACCTATACCTACACAAATTTATGGTCGGGAACCTTCTATTACACAAAAATTAAAAAAAATTTGCAACGACTTAACAAACCGAATCACGAGGGAAACTGTTTGCAAGGAATTTTGCATAATTTAAATTTTTAATAACCTCATTTTTATTTAATTAATTTGAGTTGTAACAATAAGAGTAAAAAGAGTATTGAGTATTATGTGTATTCATAATTTCATTTAATTTTTGAGTTTTACTTTATCAGTATAGACAAACAATTTTTAAGTGTGGATCAAATTAAATATTGTGTTTTATGTCCATGCGAAATTATAATTATTTTTTTTTCGTTATTACAAACAGTCGTCGTCAATAGGAAAATTAAAACTATAAAATAATTTTTGGAAATTTATGACGTTTTGCAATCAATGATAATGTTTTTATGTCGACGAGTCGCCTAACGAGTATAGACACGTTTTAGTGAATATTTCATTTTTCAGTGCCGCAATAATTACTACACCCCCAAGGTCAATATTTCGTATATTATTAACTTATCCTATTTACCTACAATGCTGTTAAAAATATTTAGTGCTGTGTTACTACTACGTATTTATCGTTAAAAATGTAATTTACACTTTAGATGAGATAACACGATGTCCATCGGGCGTTGTACCTACTACTGTAGTACTTAATGCTTATACCAGCATAATTAAAAATGAAAAATAATCAACACAATCAATGGCGAGAGGTAAGTCACCCCCCTAATGGTAATTGAACCGTACACAACGACAATAATAATAAATATTGATAATATTTGGCTACTGAAATTAAATTCGCATGCTGTTTAGTGAAATCGAGTAACATATAATATTCATCATAAACATTAACATATTATAAATTATTTCAAAAATACATTTTTTTTTTTCTAGTGGACAAATAAAAATAATAAATATAATAAAACAATACAAATTGATTGTTACTATTCCAATTCTATTTGTCTTTTACAAAAAGTTTATTTTAATCATATTTTTGGTTCAAATCATTTGTCCGTGTTGTTGGTAATATCAACGATTTGCCTCTATTCGATGGTTACAAGTTTTGCTTTAATATTCAACATACAAATTATAGGTGATATATATTTTTGTAGTGAGCGGGGGCTTTGTCTCTAGGAAAATTTTCCCGTGGGAGCAACCCTCCCTGTTGTTCCGGTGACCCATGTCCGATAAACGTTCTAATAACGAAATATTCGTCATCGTCAACGGCGACGACGATTATAAAAGTAAAATATTATATTATTGCTATACATATATGTACAAGAAACGAAAAATAGGTACAAGGTCGCCGCGTTCTCCTACAATATTATGATATTTTACATTATTATTAATTATTATTACAAATTATTATTATTATAGTTAGTCTCTCTGTCTTCTAATAATATACCGTCGCCACGGTAAAACCATAATGATAATGGTCACTGTATACTCTATATCGACTGTCCTTAATACTATTCGTTGAATAATCGCGTTCGAATTATCGTACTGTCCCGTCATCGCCGCCGCGCGTTATCGGCGTTATTTACGCAATATCGCCACTTGCTAGTCCGACTACACAGTGACGTAGCCATTTCTCTATTAGGGGGTGCAGGAAACTAAGGAGACACGCAGCTTACTATTATCAAATAGTTTTGTTTTAATCCATGTACCTATATCGGCCCAAAGTTATAATACGACGATCGGCCCATCGGGAACTTTCCCGGTATCCCGGTAGACCAATCCGCGGCTGCACAATTATAAAGAGCTAATATAAATATTCTGCGACCGTTTTTAGCTCGTGTGTAAGGGCGACGGGGCGGTCGCCCTCCCTGCTAAAATTCTAACAAATTACTTATTAATAAGTTAGATATTGATTTAAACATTAACAATTTATTATTTATATTTACAACGTAATGCATTTTCATAATACTATTATCCAATGTAAAAATGGTTTTTAATTATTCGAATTCGGAGTTTATAACTATAATGTAGACAATGTACGCAATAGCGTATGCATACTGTGTAGGTATTATCTTTTGGGGATTTGGAAACGGCGCTTGTCGCTGGGGTGACATTGGAAATCAATATTTATACTATTACACGATCAAAATGTAAAAACAAAGGAGGGAGAATTCGGTAATAATACGGCCGTCGGGGCAACACAAATAATCGCTCAACATCTTGCGGAGTGCGGACTGCTGAACAATATGGAACACTTGACGCGTCTAAATGTCAATAATTTTTACTATTTATAATATTATTATTTTACTGGGTTAATTTATTATTGAATTATTATATATTATTAAATATAATCATTAATCAACAATGGATAATTTCTCCTGGGTCAGTTACTCCTGTTTTAGTCCAAAAACTATTACCACCAAAACATATACAAGGGAAACAAAAAACACAAAGTTTTATATCACAGCCATATTACCACTTGTGTTTTGCATACACATTTATATTAAAATGACGAGTGTATTCACTTTTACTTTTTTCCTCTTTAATAATTAGTCCTCTTCATTCAGAAGATGTTCTTTAATTTCAATTTCTGTTCATATGTAAATTAACAAAAAACGGTTATAGTGTTCTTAACGCGCGTAAATTTCGATAATTTTTATTATTTATAATATCGTTAAATATAATCATTAATATTTAATCAACAATGGATAAAAATTCTGTTGCATATTTAATTGCAAATCGTTTTTGTTAATTTACATATGAACAGAAATTAAAATTAAAGAACCCGGAAGACCATCTCCAGAATTAAAAGGACTAATTAATAAAGTAAAGAAAGGTAAATGTAAATACACTCGTCATTTTAATATAGATTTTATGTAAAACACCAGTGGTTATGTGGTTGTGATATAAAACTTGGTGTTTTTTGTTTCCCTTGTATAATATTACATTACGCTGCTACAAGCCAAATTATGATGGCAGTGGGGATGGACAACCAAGGGGATGGACTTCCCCCACTCACCCGCGGGTGGTGTTAGTTTTATTTTTTTTTCCCCATTATAATTATTAGTAGTAGGTACAAATGATGTGAATTTTATATTCAATGTGCCCAAATCGTAACAGTTGATGTATGAGTGACAAAAAAACATATTGATATTAGTATTCACCTTAAAAACTTATAAAATATTTTTCATATATATACACGCAGTAACAATGATTTTGCATTATTGTACATTGTTGAATCTTCTCTGCCCTTGATAAAATCCTGGTTGCGCATCAAGTTGATCGTGTATTATCCGAAACGTTGTTCTTAAGAATAAATTTTAAAAAGCCTCTCACGGGTTAGTTTGAGTTCGATATTTGGAATGAACACTAATTTTTTTTTTTTATAAAGTTAGTCGGCCAAATGAAATTCGGTTGCCCCCCTAAAAGTATGACTTCGTTATGCTCCTGGCACTTGTTACTAAATTACAATTAATTTATGTTTTTAAGATCATAGTCACTATATGTTTATATATTAAAATATATTTTCACCAAAATATTATATATAGCTCGTGATCGTATTAATTAATCTGTTAAAAAATATACGTTTATATATTAACGTTTGGGATTTTTCTATAAATAAAAAAAAAATCGTGTATTAATACATAATATATAATTTAATTATATCGATCTTTATAATATAATATATTACCACTGTTGCGCGCGACCTTAATAATTCTAAAATCACGCGCGCGACCGCCGCCGCGATGATGCGACACACGTATCATTATAATATCGTCAGTGGCCGTATTATTGACAAATTTCACTCGGCAGGCCTTCTCGGTCTATCGCAATAGACCGCCGCCGCCGCCGCCGTAGTTGCTCAACCGCAAGCCGGCAGACGCGTTTCGGTATTAAAAACATAATAATTGATACCCGCCCGACGACAGCGTACGGTCCGGATCGCCGCGGATAACAATAATATTATAATATATATTTACGGGGCGTGAACGACGAAGGACTTTCCGGTGACGGCAGAAGACGACCCTGTTTTTATATTATATATATATATATAAAAAAAAAACGCTTTATAATATGGAATAAAAAATATATTGTTTATAGCATCGCCGTATCCCCGAAAAACGACCCCGTCTCCCACCACCCGCCGAACCCCCACCACCCTTACCCGACCCGAAAACTCTCAATATACTTTGTGGCGCACGCCGGTCGCCCGACAGTACGGCGGCGACAGAACGGCAAACAAGTAACACACCGGGCAACGACTACTATTATACTCAGAGCACGAGAAACGACGATCTCTTATAATTAATTTATTTTATATATATATATATATATATATATGATCATTCTCATTATTACGTCAAACTAACGTAATTTTATCGTTCATTATAATATATAATTCGTACCGCGTTTATACGCCATCACAGTGCCAGGTGTGTGTGTGTGTGTGTGTGTGTGATTTTCTACATTTTTCTGTTATTTATTCAAGCCGCCCCATACATCGAAGTATTCGCGAGAAAAAAAATAAAATTTAAAACAAAATCGCAACGCAGTTTGAAGACCGCAGGCGACACTGAACGCATCGCCACCACGAGTAATAACGCATCGTCGTTTGTCGCATTTCGTAAGTGTTGTTTTATCGCACGTGCAATAAATACATTATTATAATAATAAATACATAATATTTTATTGTAATAATAATATTACGGTACGTTTTAGATTAAAACTCAAAAAAAAATTTTCCTTTCGTTCAAATTTCGAAATACATATTTCGACACGGTCGTATTTATCATGTTTTTTTTTTTTTTAACAAACATCGCAACACTAATCATCGATGACTCGTTTTAATTATGGGGAATAATTCGGCTTTTTATTATTATTATTTTATTTTTCAACTTACACGGACCTGTTGTTTTCGAGTTACATTATATTATTTCTCCAGGCTGGGCACCAAACGATAAATAGTTGACAAGTTCAGTTAATTTTAACATGTTTTAACATGGCTTAAATCGTTTGATTTTCGACCAACTGGTTTGTTATTTCCAGTTAATTTTGAATTGTATCACGTCAAGTTAATTTCTTTTGATTTTAAAATAATATAGAATTCACAATCTATATACACTATATGAATATAGGTACATGGTTTACATAATAATTTATTTATTATTATTCAATAATGTGCGTTGAAGTCGCATAGTTTTAGCATAATTAAAGATAAATTGTTTAATCATTTCCACTGCAACAGTAACAAAAAAATAAATCAACTTGATTCATCAAATAATAAGCTAATTAAATTGTTTAAATATAAACTCGGTCGGTTATTAAAAAAATCTACTCGTTTAACATCAACAATTAATCCGTTAACTTTTTTCAATATTACGAAACTGAACCGAGTTCATATTATTATTATTATTATTGTTATTCGTATTATAATATAGTCGTCGGGTACTTATAAAACACATGAGTTGTCGACAATCCGCCGTATGTTTTGTAATGTAATGTACTTTTTTTTTTTTTCTCTCTTTAATAATATGTTATTGTATATCGTAGCGGACGGGATTTTTATTTGACTTTTGCTTACAGCAGCGCGCTCGATTCGCGAAACGATGAGGACCACCGGCCGCAGCAACAGCTGCACCGTCGTTACCGTGGCGATACTGTTGGTCGTCGGAGCAGCTGCACAGCAGCCACCTCATTTTCAGGTAACGGTTATTGTTAATAATATTAATATTATTATTAGTATTGTTATTATTATTGTTGTTGGTGTTATTGTTAAGTATTTTCTTTTTTTTCTTATGAAAAATTTCAAAAATAAATAAAAATTTTGAAAATGATTTCGATCGCGCGCGTACGATATTTCCGCCCAGGTGTTATACACAATGTATATATTATAATACGTATATTTGCATTGATGGTACGTGTGATACTATACTACGCAGGCAGTGGCGGCTATATTTTAACAAAAATTGGTATTTTTTTTTTTTTCTATGGGTATTGATAAATTTATAATATCGTATAGGAGAAACACTCGCCTACCGGAGAAAAGGTGCCTTTAATAACAAACAAAAAAAAGAATAATAATTTTGATTTGTTGCTTTCCGCGATACTATACAATGTTCACAGGAATATATTTTTCACAGTGTTGTATTTTATCCGGATTGAACATAATTATATATTTCCGTCTAAAAATCCGAGATAAATAATGTATCTCGTCTAAATAAATCGTTTTAGATCGTAATTCGTGTATCGATATGGTTTTAATAAATCAATTATCGAACGACATCAATCACAAAAGCGTTTTTAAAATCCTGGTATACATTTAGGCGTGCTATTCCCAGCACTTATTAGTAGTTATAGTTTTGCGAAATGGGTAACTAATTATCTTTGTTTTACCCAGACGAAAATTAGCCGATTATTTATCTCTATCTGGATAGTTAAATAACTGTTATGTATCTTTATCTGGATATTTGAACATTTATCTCTATGCAACACTGTTGTGCGGGCGGGACGCGTTTACTGAAAATAGAAATTTAACGAACTTGACGGTTCATTGATAAAAGAAAAAACAATCGTTAAAAAGTCATACAATTTTTTGTCACTTTTAATAACTGGTTTTTACCGTTACCCACGAAATGTATGCAAATAATAATATTATGTAATATGTGTTATAATAACCTAAAATATATTTTATTATAAAATATATAAATATATATATTGTAGATATCTACGTTATGCGTTTTATCGGTGATACTTAACATTATTTTTTTTCGATGTTTAAACACCATTTCGTATAAATGGATCGTTGCGTACACATACAAATTAAATTTCTCTCCATATCCTACATAGCCAATTACCTATCCATACCAACAGTGGCCCACCCACAAGTACTATCCTATTGGTTTTTACATTTTTTTTTTTTTTTTTAACATCGTTTCGAAGTGTAAATTTCAAAATGACAACAATTCTCGCGTACCTACCGAATGATAAATAATCAGACTTGTAAAGTATTTAAATAAAAATTTTCGAACGTTTTTTCAGTGTTCGACAAATGCGTATTTTAATTACTGCCAAGCAATTACTCGGTAATTTTGTACCCCTATTTTTTTAATACTTTTATAATTTGTCAAATTGTTTTTCGTCATATTAAATTGAAACGCGTTGAAAGTAAAATCGATACGACGTTTTTAACCGGTACTGGTGTATAATACGTAAGGGTAAATGTATTTGAAAGTGCTTCACAAATAATTTTTAAATTATATTTCGTATTCGCACTTTGAAATACGTTTAAAACGTACCTTAAACGAGTCTGATTGCGATACATAATTAATATAACGCTATATATATATATATATATATATATATATATATATAGGCACGCGCCCGCTCAAAACAATAATTATATTTTAAATAATCCGACTGTCGAGTATAATTATCATTACGACGGTCAGAGTTGCCGATGTAATACATTGTATTATATTGCACACATTAAAGACGTACGCGCGCAATGTATTTGGCGGCGGCGGTGGCGGAGTCGGTGGCGGTGGTGACGGCGGCGGTCGTCGTCCGACGGGGTCGCGGGTGAACGGACGACGGGCCGCACTATGCGATTTTATAACCGTTCGCCGGATAAGTGGTTCAATGACGTCCGTGCGCGCGCGGTGCCCATCCAAGGTCGCCCGTCGGCTATCTGTGCGGCCGATCAGAGGCGACCCACATTTCGCCGATTTCGTATTACAGTGGCGGAGCCGACGGTCCTGGTCCCGGCGATCGTAAGGCGGCTTTTTTCGCGATCGGGCCGGTCGGTATCTTCGATGACGATAATAATATATGCAACATATTATACCGGGCTGAGTAATCGCCGGTCGGGATGAAAAAATTGACAACTTTTTTCCGTTTTTTTTTTTTTTTTTTTCTATATATTATTATCTTCGATATTACTGAATTACCGCGTTTATGTATTTTTTTTTGACGGACAATGCGAAATAGCCGAAAAGGGAAAGGTTAATTTTAGCCCAAATTATCCCGTCCGTGTTTATATAGCCCGTATATCTATTATAAATTTTAATCAAAATTATTTTATTCTGTTTAACGTTTCGATGTATTTAATCATCTTGGAAATGTATGCGTTCCGGTGGCGTAACAATATAGGATGCCGCGACGCACAAAAAGTCACGGGCCCGCGAATACAAAGGACCCCCGTCAAAAGCTAGAAAAAAGCAATTTGAATATTTCAAAATATCACTACTATACCGACATTATACTAACATTTATTTATATCAAGAGTTTTTTTTTATTTTTATTATTAATAGTTAAATTGTACGAATATATATCGTAGGTCTATTAATAAAAACAAATATTATAGCTGCTCGGTTTGCCGGATTAATAATAAAATCGAATATTATTTTTCGAGGGGACGACGGGATATTCTTAAAAAAATAAGAGGCCTTTTTGTATAAGAGGACCTTGTTAATCTCAGTTATACCACTGTGATGTGTACGCCTATATATACTATAGCGATATAATAATAATAATAATAATGATTAAACACGCTACATCGCAATATTTATAAAACAAACCACGCGTATCGTAATTCCGTCTGGGACGGAATACGAATACATTATTATTATTTTTATTATTATTTTCAATATATATATAGGCCAAAGACGGCGAACCACAGCGCGGCACAAGGTCTTTGGACGTGATCACCAGATTGTTGGGCAGTAGCAGCGGCACTTTAGTCGGATCGTCGTCGAGCGGTTCTTCCGCCGGTGTGCCTTCGTCGAGCTCGTCGTCGTCCGGCGGATCGGTAAGTGTTTCACAATACCGGCCGCCGCCGCCACAGCCGCCGCCCAATATTACTTCACCACTGTCCGCGGTCCACTTGACCCGGCACCGCGGAGTTTTCGATTAGACATTGCGGGCACGTGCGAGATAAAACTCGAACGCATTAAACGTATACCAATTAATAATAATAATATCATTATTATTAGTAGTTATAATACCTATTATGACACGGGCCGTACACGCGGTCTTGTGTGGTTTTAGATTCAGAGCGTGACGAGGAATGCTATGCTCTTCTACAGCTTGTTGGTCCATTAGGATCCATCGCTGCCATCACGAATCCTCTTTATCTCTCCCTGTCGTATGCCACGTCCAAAATTGTGTTTTCTTCTATATTTCCTATATCTTGGGCAACCAACGTCCATCCAGTGGATCTTAAGTCTACCTATTGGTCGGCTTACGTTCATTTTGTTAACTAGCATTTCTTTTATTCATTTACCATCTGATCTCCAAAGCTGTTTGTAGCCTCTGCAGCTCTTGATTTCTCCTTTTGCATACGTCTGAGACTCTGTATTATAGCTTAGTCCGTGTATATTTCTTAATACATTTCTTTCGAAGGTAACTACTCGTCTGCTGTTTCCTTTGGTTAGTGACCAGATTTTGCTCGTATATAATACCACTGGTCTCAGATAATTATCGTAAAAGAGAACTTTCGAATTGCGTGATAGTACCTTTGATTTTTAGCAGTTTCATAATGCTGTGGTAACACCGGTTATCGCAAGCTATTCTTTCGTTAATCTCTTCGTGATTGCCGTTGTTGCTGTTTATATTAACGCCTAGGCTAACCTAACCTAATCTAAACGCATTACACGTATCGAACATATTATTAAAAAATAAATAAATTATAAAAATATATATGAAAAACAATAAACGAAGATGTAATAATGTATTTGACGAAATATTTGTTCGTACACGCTGGTATATTGCGCGATGATAAATTTTTAAATCGAAACCGGTCGTGTTTATACACTCAACTAATATAAACCTCCAGGCTTTGATTTGTTCTTTTATTACATTTTGTTTAATTGGTTTTTGTATTTTATACACATATTTTTAATTTTTATTAATATAAATTCGATATCTTATCCAGATCTTCTAAAACGATTTTATGGTTTATCCGTATGTGTTATTTTTATTTTTTTGAAATTTTTCCTACAAAATATCTCGGTCAGATAAAAAAATAGAACTGTTTTGTAACATTTCGGAGTGAGGAGGTCATTTTACGATTTTTCTTGTAGTTTATGTGAAAAAAAAAAACAAGAACGTTTATGGTTTTTCGTTATTGTTATTTTCGATTTTGTTCGACTTTATTGTTGTTATTCGGTTAAAAATAATTGTAGACATGAAATTTTAACCAAATACTTAGTAGTACAACATTCTGGCAATTTTTTGTAGCTATTTGAAATGTTCAAGTTTTTTTTAAAGGTTTATCGGGTTTTAATGCGGTTTAATACATTGCATGGCTTCACGAAAATGCTCGAAAATTCGATACACAAATAACGAAAATAACCTTATAACCGAACTTGGCTCAGAATCGTTTCGAAAAATTACAAATTAAATTTCCTTCGTTAACTCTTCCTCTCCCACTCAACTTCATCCACCTACAACTACTAGTGACCAGTATCTGTTTTTATTTTTATTTTTAATATTTCGTTTGTATTTAAACTCGATTGTTATTTGTTTTTCGTAAGGTAGAGAATTATTAAATAATGTATTAAGTATCCGATCCCGTATCGTGGCACGAGAAATGTTCGTATTATATTAATTAAACAGCCGACGGTCGGGTTTTTTTTTTTCATCGACTCATTAGCAAACATATTCCGTACTATTTTAATTGCGTGTGTAATTATCTTTGCGAACAATAAAAAGGTCATCGCGGAATTTATTTATGTTGATTATCGTGAATAACGAAGTGCGAATTTAATTATTAAAAACAAACAAACAAACAAACATATGGATTTGTAGATGTTATTTCGTTGTCCATCCTTATGGTTTTATTATAATAAGCGCAATTGTTGAAGGACGTAACGCTCGGGTGACTAATTATTGTGAGATTCGAATCGTGTAACGCTTAACTGATGTGTAATTAAAGTCGGCCCGGGCGATTATAATATAATACAATTGTATATCTCGTTATTAATATTAATAAATTAAAGACAAATTATTAATTCGTCTCGACGGCCGTTAATAATGTACATAATATTTTATAATACATTGACAATATATGAGAAACGTTTTTCTTCCGCGTCCCCGTATGAATACTCGACGGCGTCGTTAAAAATAAACAGGACAGCATATTGGGGTTCGTCGTAATATTATAATATAGTTCCGGATGTTTCGATCGCACCGGAAGATATCCACGACAACAACCGTTCTGTTTGCTTTGCGTATTTCGAAATATAAAAATTACGACCCGCGTAGAATAATTTCTATCGGCCCGTATACAGTGGCGCCGGAACGATTTTTGAACAATAGAGACAAAATAATTTTTAAACCCTTAAGGAAACCGACGTACAAATTAATAATCTAAAAATTATTTCAAAAATACTTTTTTTTTCTTTTTAACGGATAACTAAACGACTAATAATATAATACATTATGTTTGTTATTGTTCCAATTCTATTTGTCTTTCACGAAAAGTTTATTTCAATCTTATATTCGGTTCAAATAATTTTTCCATATTGTTCACAATGTCAAAGATTCACCTCTATTCGATGATTTCGAGTTAACAATATTCAACATAATAATTATGTGGGGGCTGATCACCTCCAATTGTCCCCTTTGTTTCGACACTCCTGTGGCGTATATTATCAATAATATTGCCGTTCTTTTTATATTATAATAAGGCAAAAATTGGTTTTTTCTCGCCTTTTCTTTTTTGGTTTTACCCGGTTTTACATTCACGTATTAATCTCGCCCACTACCCGCGAAAAACGTCTGTGGTTATAACGGTATATGTGCCTATTAGAGACCCAAACACGTTTGAGGATAGAAAAAAAACAAACAATTACAACGTCTACAATTGCGAAAAATGCGTAAAATATACGAAATTGCGTTACAGAGCGACCCGACATCTAATCAGTTGGATAATACCGGCGGTAGCGGTAGCGGTAGCGGCAGCGGATCCATACTGAATTTGGTCGCCCCGTTGGTGGGCAGCAGCAGTGGCGTGAGTTTTGAAAATATTATCCCAATCAGTGGCGGATCTAGGATTTGGTTTTGGGATGGAAGGCTAAAGACACCTCCCCCCTCCTGTAAATTCGCCACTGATATCGATTATTTGTGTTCTACACCGTTAATATAATAATTAATAAATAACCTATGCGTTTCAACGCTGCACTCGTCGAATAGAGCGTCAGCGCCGGATCTTCGGGTAGTGCGTCCGGAAGTAGTAGCAATAGCGGTGACGGCAGTGCGTCGGATTCCTCCGGGTCCGGCTCCAGCTCCGGGGGCAGCAGCTTTTCCAGTATCCTGTCGCTTTTGGGACCGATTCTGGGCAGCAGCAGCGGTAGTGGAGTAAGTACCAAGTAAAAAAATTATTGGGTGGTATAATCGAATTCGCGACCTAACCGGTCAAGAACCCAACCCTACACTCGAAAGAGTCTCTGCTCTTCTTATACTATGGAAGAGTATTGGACTATTTATAAAAAAAAAAAAATGAAAAAATACCCCACTCCACTCCTTATCTGGAGATAAGGTCACGAATAATACTATAACGTCTATTAACAGGGTAACGGCGGTGACGGGGGAGATGGTTCGAACGGCGGCAGTGGCAGCGGAGGTTCCAACGTCCTGAGTCTGTTGACCGGACTGATTGGCAGCAGCAGCGGTTCATCAAGCAGCGGCCAATCATCGTCGCCGGCTAGCGGCGGCGGCACGAGTGACGATTCGGTCGGTATTGTTTTTCCCCTGACAAAATTTACGAATAATAAATACTAGATAATATTATACTATAAACAGAAAAGTGTTTTGAATAAAGCGTTAGCGGGTATCATTTTTTTTTTTTTTTGGGGGGGGAGGAGAGAAATTAATACGAGCAAACGTCGATTCGACAATATATTGGAAAATATTTGTAAATTATTTTCGTTTACGGACGATTATTTTTTTTTATTTTTTCACTCGCTAATAAACGTTACAGAAATTGTATAACACCTGACGGGTAATAGCAAGTTTTTTTTTTATTATTTCACGTTTACAATAATATATCCGAGTATAATACGTGTACAAGGACGTAATATTGTCGTGAGTTACCTTTTTCGTAACGACATCAAAATAAATTTGCTCGGAAACGTGTTTTTCGATTGTCGTATAATTAATTTTAAACTCAGCTCAACGCATGTCATTTGAATTCTATACAATGATAGCGGCTTACGAAATAAACCTTATTCGGATCATACATTTTTTTTCGTTTCGCGACCGATGTTCCGGGGAAAATTACTGTGACGACTCATTGCGAGATTACTCTGTTTAATAAACGCATTATAATATTACGATGGATTTTATTGTTTTTTAAAGGGTGCCGGAGCGGGGGGTTCTGGATCCGGTAGCGTATTGCAGTTGATCGGGCCAATCGTAAGCAGCAGTAGCGTAAGTAGACAGGTTTTTGTTGTTGTTGGTTTTATTGGAACAATCTTAAATGTTAATGGTTATTCAATTATTATTATTAATCTAAATTCAATTATTAGTCTGTACGTATATAATAATGATGTGACATACATCCGGATTATCCGAAAATCCAATAAATCCAGATTTTCGGATTTTAAAATCCGAAATTTATTGTAAATCCGGATTTTTATCTGAATTCAAATTTTGCTTTTTAAAATTATGATTTTCGGATTTTGAAACTATAAACATTCATTTTCGGATTTTAAAATCCAAAACTCCAGATTCTCGAACTTTGGCAAATCCGGATTTTTCCCATCACTAGTATATACACAACCGTAGCAATAGCAGCAATGTTCCACTTTCGCGTAATAAAAATAATATATTTACATAAACCACAGACTGTAATACGAAGCAATAGAAATAACATAAGTATTAAAAAAAATAAAATTGCACTTAATACGATCCTACAGTATAGCCGGGTAATTTTCCCAGCCGTGTTTATAGTTGGAATTAAACGATTCACGTAATTAAAATATTATTGTATTACAATAATATGTCTTCAGTTTATGAACACGTATGTGTAATGTACAAGTTCAAGACAATGCAAAATAAACACGTACGTCTGGTTAGTTTCTACGCTAATCGGAAGCTACTTATGAAATGAAAATTAAAAAAACAAAAAAACTCTTAAAAATATTATAGACAACTTCGTTTCTTCGTTAATTCGAACTATTTGTACAAAAGTAAACACTATACGTATTATATTGATATTACATTTATTTCGAATAAAGTCCATAATAATATAAAAGTTTTTATTAACGTTCCGAAGGGGTTAATCCCCTTTAGGGGGGATCAGATTCCGAGTACATTTCAAATCTAACCGGATCGCTAAAAATTATAACGATCCCGATAATTCTACCACCGTGAAAGTACCTATTAGTGGTTTGACATAAATCCGGATTATCCGAAAATCCAATAAATTCGGATTTTTGGATTTTGAAATCCGACATTTATTGTAAATCTGGATTTTTATTTGAATCCAAATTTCCGTTTTTAAAATTGTTGATTTGCGTTTGTTAGAATGGCGGATCCGGTGGATCCGGTGGAGATGGAAGTGCCGCCGGTGGCAGTGCGGGAGGTGGTTCCGACGTCGCATCCCTCTTGGGATCGAGCAGCGGTTCCAGCAGTGGCACGCCCGGTGCCGGAGCAGCGGCACCTGCCTCTTCGGCGGTAAGACGTCAGATCGTGAGCGGTGGTATTTTCCGTAAGCCGTTCGCGTCCACGGCGTCGGCTAACGATAACCTGCAACAAGACGTCACGTACACACAATTGTTGAACGACCGGCCACGTACCTTGCGCCAGCGGTTTTGGTTGTAGATAACTTGCTGTGGCATCAGTGACATAGTACGCTTACCACATCACAGTATCTATAGTTGTATTTCGGAGTAACATCACCAGGTGGAGCTCTTTCTCTCTTCTCTCTCTCTCTCTCTCTCTCTCTCTCTCTCTATCACCCTCTCCACCAAAATTGACAATCTAAATCAAATGGATTATAATAGGATTCGGGACTCGTTGCCTATAGAAAACATTTTCATTATGCGCACAAAACAATTGAAACAATTATATTGAACGCCTAAAATAATATTAAAAGTTACCGAATTTGTCTATGATGAAAAAATATCTCCGGGCTTCAACAGAATTTATTCGTTTAAATAATCAGGTCTTTAAAGTATAGATATATTTTAGTTTGATTAGATAGTATATTAGAATATTAGTGATTGGTGGTATTGATTTTTGTGAAAAACTAAAACTAGGTTTCAATTAAAATTCGTTTTATCTTTTTGTTCCTCTATTATTTCGATTGATTTTTGTTTTGTTTTTCAAATCGCGTTTTAATACAAATTATTTAACAGCGTAACGCCAACCAAGTACGGTTTTTCCAGAAGTTTTATAACGCGAGCGTTAATAATTTTTTTGGCCGATTTTTTACGTACGATTATTTCACATAAATGACGATGATTGGTAATAATAATAATTGTATGCAAATCGTCCCGAGCCCTGGTCATAATTGCCGTGTATATATATATTTATATATTATTAGACGTTAGACTTTAAATAATAACGCCACGGACGGATTACCACGGACGACGACGACTACACGATCCACGGTAATAATAATTATTCACCGTTATAGTAAATATTAAAAATAATAATAAAAATAAGTACCGAACACGTCATCAGTGGCGTTTTCCGTAACGGTCAACGTTCACTTTGTCGTAAGAAATCGCACCGATAGATCGGTGATTTTTTTTTCTCCATATATTATATATCTCGTTACATTCACCGAAGCACGACTTGTGCATAAGAAAAAAAAAAAATAATAATAATAATAATACAAGTTTTGCGTAGTGACTGTATAATATGATTGCGGTGCATCGTCGTATAACACACTCGCGCTGCACCGAACTCCGTTAATTTTTAACGTTATTACGTGACCGGCGAACATGTCGTATTCTGTCATCAGAACACAACGAATATTTATATATTATGCACGTTCGAAAAAGACATTCATTTTAAAACATTAGTTTTTATTATTAATTTTTTTTTTTTTTTATTAGTGTCTGTCGGCGCAGTAAAATTGTACGGGTGTAACTCGATGAGTTACACCGGTTATTACTTCACATTCCGGTAATCCATACGCGCGTGATTTCGCAAACGGTCGAACATTATTATTATTATTTTTTTTTTTTTTTTTTGTACGTAAAGTAAAAGTATAATATAGGTAACAGTTTAACGTTCACTTTCTAGATTTTTTTTTTTAACGATCAATTCGCAAATGAATTATAGTCGCCTCTCTTTCCGTCCCGCTTGCAAGGCCAATATAAATACATTATTACTACACCTCGGGTCGTCGTCGAATCGGCTCGCTCCCGATAATATCGATATTGCCTAGGCTTCAACAAAACACCGGTAAAATAATTCGATTTGTCTGAATCGTCGAAAATAAATTTAAAAAAAAAAAAAAACCATCTAGTATAAAATTGAAATTAAAACATTTTGTACGTGCATATGTTTATTATTTTTTTTTACAAATACTAGTAGAGGTACTTATAAATACAGATTTTGCCGTTACCATATTTTATCATTTATCACCGACAAAAATGTCGAGATATCGACAATTCTGAGTTAATAGAAAAAGCACTCCCGGATAAAATTTTCAAACGAGTGATTCTCGAAATATTTTGAAAAAAGAAAGACGCCGGGGAGCCGTTTCAACAGGTGAAAATAACAACTACCCTGATAATTCAATTTTCCGCCGCGGTATTTGTAAAGAAAAAAAAATGTTTTTAATAAAAACCACAACCTTCCTTCGAACATCTAATTATTTGAATATACCTTCATAGATGTAATATATATAGCATGTAGTTTTCGTCGACGTCCGTCTGTAAATCTGTCGTCCTTACTATGTCCATCTTAATATTATCTTATAAACGTAATCATTTTTTTTTTTTTTTTTTTTTTAGTTTATTCGCGTGTATTATAATTTTAAGCCGGTAAAAAAACGTATACGATTATATTGAGTTTTTCACGTGTAATAACATACCTTCGACATACACATAAAAAATATATGTTCACAGCGTGTGCATATATTTGTAATCGGTATGACACATTATCATCGTCATATAATATATTATTATATAATATCATAACGTAATTATTTTCATTATCATATTTATTTTTTATATTGTTTTTGTTTCAATTATATGTATTTGTGTATAGTGCATAATAATAAAACAGTAGTAGTGAGTAGAAATAGAAATTTAATAAAAAAAAAAATAGTGTTTTTATAGTTAAAATTAGTTAAATATATTTGTACGAGTAATAATAAGTATATCGAAATGTATAATAATATGTAGTGTAGAAATATTACGGTAGCGGTGTATAAATATATTGTGTAAAGTAAACGATAATATTATTATTGAGCACGTTTTTTTTTGTTCCCTCCCCCTCACATAATCGGTTTAATTTAATTTGTGTATTGTAAATAACCGTAGTTTGACGAGATTTAAACCGACGGAAATGAATATGCCGCCGACACGTATTTTATACGTACGGGGTTTCTAAACATTATCGCGATAATATATAATATATTTTGTTTTATCGTTTGCAATAATCTTTTATTATTATTTTTTTTCACAAAATCGCTTATGTTTGTCGCTTAGATAGTTATGGCACACAACGCAATAATGCACAATAATAATAATAATATAATAATAGCACAGCCACAGGCGGGGGCGCGCCTTATCATATTATATAGGAGCGGTTTCTGCGTCGGAAGGCCTCAAATGTCCAAAATTCCGACCGGCCCGATGTTTTACATAACACGACACGGTTGGTATAGGTACAAATTATAATTTATATATAATTATGGGGTAGGGGAAATCGACCATCGTATCAGAAAAAAAAAATGTATAATTTTAAAATTACATAACTTTCTAAGAACGCCCCCCCCACCGCGGACCGCCGATCGAATAATTAATAAATATTATTAAAAAATTGCGGTGGCCGCGAACGCGTAATCTTGTCGCAACGTAAATCGTCATACCTACAATAATTATTATTATTATTATTATTATTAATATTATAGAAAAAAACGCGTAATTACGAAATTACCGTTGGTCCAGTGTATGTAATTATATCACTTTAATAATAATACGTGCTTACCATACGGATCGTAAATATGTTCACAGATTTAACCGATACGATATTCGACCCACATAATATCGGTTATCGACATTCTAATAATCTAGAAATTATTCGAGAAACCGGCCGGATAAATCCTCAGTAGTTTTTTCTCTCGAAATTCCTATTATTTTTATTTTTTTTTCTAAATACTTATTACTTATCCTACGGTTTGGTTTAACGTTCTACGAAATTAAATTCGATAACAATTGCCTACATCCGACCGGGCCAATGTCAACGGCCGCTCACAAATTCCTATACAAAACACGACGAGGGGTAACCTTTTTTTTTTTTTATTTTAGATTTTGAACACGATATTGTTTTGTTTTTTTCGTCGGTGTACATCCGTAGGGTATAATATACGAATAATAATCGGTCGCGATTAAAAATGAAATTTGCTTTTAAAATAAATTCAGCGTAATATCGCGTGAAACGGCGGCGTTTTTATACTTTTGTCGATCGTAGCTTTTCAGCTATGACCGCCAGAAGCCGATGGTGATGTGTAAAATGTGTGGCGGTGGCCTGTTGGCGACGTCCAGACTCCTTAATGGTGAGTGGTGGGTGACGTTTATTTTATTATAATATTGTACCATAATATCATTAGTATCTAATATCACGTGTTGTCGTCTGGAGAATAGCTTCCCGAAATATTCTTTTTCGCGATCTTATCCATTATAATACTGTTAACCGTCGTATATTGTACAATTTTGCATTGGAATTATATAATATCGCATAATATGATCATAACCTAATTACATATCGTTGTATTTCACAAAAAAAATCGCGTATCAAAATATAATTTTAATATTGTAAACTAACATAGGCGCAACTAGACATTTGGACAAGGGGGTGCTTAAATTCCAGGTTTTTTGTGGAACTCATCAGTGGACCCTTCCCCTCCATCACGTATTACAGAAATATACTTCAGGCAGGGGTTAAAAGATAAAACCATCTCCAAACGACACATTCTTGATACTAACGCAATATAATATAATATACAACATTTCATCCAGCTATAGTTTCGTTTGGGGGTCTGTATGGGTGTTCAGAGCTGAAAAACACATCCTCCCACCAGCAACAACGTATTGAATTTATATTAAAATTTAACCCAACATTATCTCTTCGGGTTCGTCTAAAAACAACGCGTTACACCCCGGTTTGAGCTCTTTTGGTTCCGTAGAGAGCCGCTAGAAGTGTCAAAAAGTAGCGAGGAAAAGATATTATATTAGACACAATAGTCTCTATTTTCGGGAAAAATTCTACTAGAATGTATACAAACTAAAAACACATATTTATTACACTAATGAAAATAATCAATATCTTATTTCGTATATATTATTATATTTAGTAATTATTTGTTTCAAATTTGAAGGGCGTTATTATTTTTCCATTATTAAGTCATTACATTGTGAGTTTGGGAAAATAATTTATTTCATCATTATTCATAACTATGAACACTTACGAACGTGGACTACAAACAAAAAAAGTCACATGACATGACATCGAAATAGTTTGTTAAATACAATTGCCTCACATTAGCGTACGATAGTGGTTGACCTTACACAATATCGTTAGGTATACGTTTGAACGTAAATATGTCACATTCGAAAAAAAAAAGAAAAAAAAAGTAGTCCAGTATAATGCTCAGAATTATTGTAATTTAAATGTTTACTTATTGGATAGTTTTGAATCTCTTTTAATCAAACTGAGAAATATGCCGACAAAAAACGTCTCGCATACAAATACTAAATTATTATTTCTAAACGTACTACGAAATACAAATGATGAATGAAAAAAACAACATCGTTTCCAATAATCGTATTTCACAATTTCATCAGTGATGAATCATCTCACACCAAAAGTCCATAACACGTGACAATATTTGTCCTGGTAATCGACGCCCATAAGATAATTTGTAATGCATGGACGACAAACTTGAACCATCAGGTTTTCAAATACGCGTTTAAAGAATACAATACCTGTAAAAAAAAATATTCCATGTGGGGGGAGTGCATGTCTCCCTCTTCTCCCCTTTTCCACAATGGGCTGTTTTTCAAACAAAATTCAAATTTTCGATAATAACGATGACTCGTGTGTATTCTATTTTATAATATACGCTTTGCCGAACAGGTCGTCGAATCGTCGTCCGCGTCGAATTCTTCGTGTCCGGTCCAACAACCGCCGCAGTCTCCGTTGTCAGAACCGATAATGCCGCCTTCGCCGTCGACTCCGTGGTCAGATCCGATTATGCCTCAGCCGTCTCAGTGGACAGACCCGTTAATGCCGCCGTCGACTCTGTGGACGGATCCAATACCGCCGGCGTCGACTCCGTGGACGGACCCAATAATGCCGCCGTCGTCGACTCCGTGGTGGTGGTGGTGGTGATGGTGTTGAACTATATACGTACGGACGGGTCGTAGCCTGAACATTTTTTTCGTTTTCCATGAACGACAATCGCCCAACGCAGATTACGGACAGAAAAACAAAATATTCATCTGCGAATATATTATTATATTATACACTCCGTTGGAATAAACGAAAAATTATACAAATTGTTATTACGTTATTGAGTTTTATTTTATTACGTTATTGTTAAGCGGTGATCGAAGTGGTAAGTGGCTGAAAGAATTACGGGGGTGGGGGTGGTATGGAATCTCTCGGCCTTTTATAATTTACATTTTCCACAATTCCGTTAATGTTGTCCAAAACAATATATCCCCCTTAGAATTATATACGAATATAAGTGTAACTAAAATACAATAACTATCAGTACAATAATGTTCGCTTATTATTTCTAAAAAAACCTTGTTGCATTTACGAATATTGAATATGTTTTCTGGTAAAAGTTACAATCTTTATTTGTTGTTTAATAATGTTATGTATGCTGCATTGTTGGAACATAATAATAATTTTGTCATTATTAAAATTTGTGTGTAAAAAGTGTAGTTTTCCATTTTTTTTCCTGTTTAACGGGTGATGAATACCCCACATGACTATTTTTTATTACTAATTTATTATTATTATTTGTTATTAATATGAAATATAATAAATTAAAATTACCTTTATTATTGTTAACCCGATGGATATAAGAAAAAAAATATATTTTGTAATCAATTTGATATGATAACATGACTTTTTTTTTTTGATTTAATTATTTGACACACTGATAAGAACGGGAATGCTACGGTGCAAAAAATGAGCTTTTTTTTTAGTTGATTACCATGAAATTGCCGCCTTAACAAAGACAAAATATAAATACCCAGCGGCGGATCCAGACATTTTTTAAAGGAGGGACACATTATTTATATTTTTAGTAAATTAATTATAAATTATATATTTAATATAAAATATATAAATAAAAAACATATGTTAATACCTAATAATTACAAATCTAATTGAAGTTTTCTTTTATGTTTTTTTGCAAATATGTTTAATACCTCTTCTGGGGTTACAGCTATATCATTTTTATTAATATTAAGATAAAAATAGATCTTTATTTGATAATCCATTGAGTCTATTCTGATTCATTGTAGATCTTAAATAGGTTTTGATTAGTTTTAATGAATTGAATGATCGTTCTGAAGTCGCTGTTGTGACGGCGGGTCATTTATGTTATACATTTTGTCATTTATTTATTTATGTTCAATATTATTGTGCATATATTATGAAGTGCATAATATAATTACTAGGGCTAGACACTTATAGGAGTTTGCATGTTTTTTAATAATCATTAAAAACATAACTTAATGATATAGAAATTTGTTTCAAGTTACCGGGAACTTATAGAGTTTTATTTAGTTGCACATTTTGCATATTTAGCTCTTTTCCACGCGTTAGTGCATATTTTGATAATATTTGAATTTTTAGAGCATATTTCACTAAATTAAATTTTATCTTTAAAATAGGTAAAACAAAATGTATGTATTTCTATATGATAGCATAGATTTATATTTGAAATTATGAATTGCCAAGATATTATTTTTATCTTCACGTGGACGACATTATGGTATCTTATCTATAAATCAGTCGATGATGACTATAATTATAGTTTCTGGTAACAGGTAATATATTCTAATTTTTTTAATTATATTTAAGATTATAACGTTTTGACGTTGTTATCGTTGTCGCGTTAGTTGATTTTGTGCGTTCTTCTCGTTAACTTGTTTTCGTACCGTGTATTTTTTAATAGTGTCGCGCAAATCCATAATAAAAATAATAAAAATGCCTCGACCAAAACCAAGTCTATGATCGGCTTAATGATTTTGTTAAAGAATTCGGCGAAACAATATTTTCGACAGATAAATCAATCATTTTGTACTGTAAATTATACGTTTAGTGCTCAGAAAAGATTTACAGTAATTCAACATGTTAAAACAGCAAAACACATCGAGGTTATCGACAACTGAAATCAACAAAAACTCAACAACTTGTCTCTACTTCTTTCACACAAAAAAAAGCGATTTTAATAAAGACTTATGCAAAGCGATGTTAAAAAAATATATACCATTATACAAACTGGAAAATAAACATTTTCGAGAATTTTTGAACTCTACACCCAAAAAGAAATACCGTAAAAGTTATTTTGACGACATATTTTTTGAAATATTAGAAAAATTATAAAATGTGTTGACGGAAAATAAATTTGGGTCTTTATCAACGAAATCACGGACACAAAAGGACGCTTTATTGCCAACGTAATAATTGGGATTATTACAGTTGATTGACCGGGTGATATGTTTTTGTTGAATTCGGAAGAATTAGAAATAGTTAACTATTCGACCGTTTTTAAGCTTTTTGAACAATCATTAAAACCGCTTTAAAAAGAAGTACTTGAAGTATTATTGTTTGTAACCCGATAAAGCGATACAAAATCTGTATACTATAATGATACATGTGACTTGTTTAGCACACGGGTTTCACCGTGTGGCTGAAGAGATTTGAAACCAGTACAAAAACGTCGATCAACTCGTATCCAAGGTAAAAAATCTTTTCTTAAGGCACCGTAACGTAATCAAACACTAAAATCTGTTTCACCTGACATTCCATTACCTCCACAGCCTATTTTAACCAGGTGGGGTACGTGGATAGATGCGGCTTTATGCTATTGCAAACATTGTAAAATAATTAAGCGGTTAATTGATATACTTGATGAGAAATATGTTGAATCTATCAAAATATATACCAATACTCGACTTAAAACCCAAGGCGTGGCACTACCGAGTCCATTAAAATAATTAAAACTACAAAAGAATATATACATTTTACGAAAATTGTTGGATCTGCACAAGCTCAAGTTATTGATGACAAAATTAATAAAATAATGGAAAAAAATGTTGGATTTGATCAACTACAAATAATATCAAACATTTTAAATGGTCATAATGAATCTATGGACGGCTTGCAGATACGAGGTGTGACAATAAAATAACGAGACTTTTTGAATAAAAGTTGTTTATTTTAAAAATGTTATAATTTAATGATTATCACCTTCAAAGTACCTTCCCTCAGCATCAATACACAGTTGCATACGTCGCTGCCATTCTTGAAAACAGTGTTGCCGATTGCTTTCATTCAGCCCTTTTAGAAGTTCTGCCGTTTTCATTTTTACGTCATCAACTGTTTGAAAATGGGAAAAGAAATAAGAAGGAAATAAGAAGTCACAAGGAGCAAGGTCTGGCGAGTACGGGGGATGTTGAAGTACAGAAATTTTTTTTTCAGTTAAAAAACGTTGAATTGAAAATGTACTGTGAGCTGGAGCATTGTCTTGGTGAAGAACCCAGCCATTTTTCCATAGATCTGGTCGCTTCTTTCTGACACGTTCTTTTAATTTAATTAATACCTCTTTATAATAATATTGATTAATTAATTTTGTCGATTTTTTCAACGTTTTCGTTTGTTGAAGACGTGGTAGGACGTCCAGAACGATCATCGTCTTCGACGTCCTCCCTTCCACTACAAAACCGTTTGTGCCATTCAAAAACACGAGCTCTTGATAAACATTCTTCGCCATAAACTTCACATAAAATACGAAACGATTCCGCGGCAGTTTTTTTTAATTTAACAAGAAATTTAATGTTAACACATGTTGTTCGATTTTTATATCTAACATTTTTCGGCAGTATAGTCGAACTCGCACTAATAACAAGGCTACTAACGTATAAGAAAATGAATCGATGCCATCAGTGTTCATAGTACTTTTAGATAAGTGTTTTCTAATCATATTTCAATAATCGTTTTATAGATAACGTTAATAGTTTAGGTTATATTTAGAAAGTCTCGTTATTTTATTGTCACACCTCGTATATGTAGTGGTGGTATACCATTTTTTAAGTTCGCACCAATAACTTCCGTAGATGTGGAACATTCCATTTCAAAATACAAAAATATTTTGGTTGGTAACAGGTCATTCAAATTTTCCAACTTAAGAAAACATCAAATAGTTCAATGCTCTGGGTAATTAAGTCTATATTAATTTCAAAAAATAAATAATCATATTCAATTTAAAAATTGTTATTTGAAAAAAATATTCTACTTAAAAAGTACATATTTAAATAGCATATTTTCCAGTTTTTTTATGCAATAATGCATACAAATTTTTTGAATACATATTTAACAGCATATTCTCCATTTTTTTAGTGCTATAACTCTTTCCAGCACGACGGGATATATGCAATCCAACCGAAAAATTATCCATCCGACAGTGGGACAAATATACAACCTATAAAATATTTAATTTTCTATTTTTCAGTCTATATGTCTTATTTTAGATAGTAATGTGTTTCCCATTATTCTCGTATATAGCTCGAGTATACGAGTATATACAATTTTAGAGGCCAACATTATTACATATCCATTAATTAATTGTTTTAAATTATTATATTTATAACTTGATGTTTTGTTTTCTTCGAATTGAATCGACCTATTTGAATGATTATTTCATCATACGATTTCAAGTAAAATATATTTTATTTTAGTCTTAGTTTTGTTTAGCTATTTTTAATACACTGACTAATATTTGTGTAAAAGTGAGCATCCATTATGTCCCACCGTGCAACGTCAGTAGAAAATACGCTATTCGTATTTCGTAATCGATTAATACCAACGATGGTACGAGTACTATGCGGGTTTATTTATTAATTATTAGTCCTTCAAGTGTGTGTTTTCATTTTTTTTTTATTAATATTTTAAAATGGCTAAAAAATATACACCAAGAATTAAATAAAATGATTTTTGAAGATTATAAGATTATTACCGTCATATGACGAAAGTGTATAGACGATACCGATGAAAACGAAACTTATTTTCCCGGGCCTGATAATGATACTTTATTAGTTATGGATTCATATTCAGATAGCGATGAAAACGTAGACATTTAAAATATTGATAAAAATGTTACTTATATTCTCCGAAGTCCGCATAAAACTCGTTCAAGTCGTGGGGAAAAATATCCAAATAAAACCACAAATGTTTATGTCAGTCGTCGTCAGTGATAGGAACAGATAACAAAAAAATCATCTGAATAAAGATAAAGATAACAACTCTAAATTTTATCTAAGATACAGTTAAAAATATTTTATCTAGATATATTACAGATAATTATAGAAATTCAAATTAATATTATCGCCAAATGCTACAACTTGAGACAGTTTTCAACTTTAAACTTGCCTTAATTCTAAATTAATTTAGGTAAACTTTTGATTTTGGTGTCAAAAGTTTACTCTTAGATTGCTAAGATGCCTATTCACACCTTTATAGTTTTAAATACTTTTGGTTAACTTAAGTGGCTTTTTTATTTTTGTCCCAAGTTATACGTAGGGTGCTACAACTAGGATGTCTACTAAAAATGCTTAAAAACCATATTTCCAATACCAAAAACAACTTGAGACACATTCAAACTTTTAACAATAATAAACTATAATATTCTGTAGTATTTAGAAAAAAAAAAAATTAAAAATACTTTTATTTTATCATAGGTAAATAAAATATGTGTACTATGTTAATAAAATAAAACATTTTATTTGTGTATGTTTTGTACCGCCTAGCACCCGATTTTCTTCTCAGAGATATTTTGAAAAAAAAAAAAATTATGTGTGTCTCCTAAGTTTTGTTACTTATATAAATCATAAGCTACAATGTTTAAAATTGAATTTCGGTTTTTTAACTTTAAACTAGACATTTATCTATGAAAAATAAAGAATACAAATTTGTCATTTTTGTGTTTTGGGCGGCCTTATCACATTGAATCCATAGATAATTTTGTTTAAATAATGATAAAAAAAAAAAGTTGATTATCTCAAATACTGCGCAGCCATGGTGATTTAACTTTTAATTAATATTCCTGTCCCAAGTTGTGGCATTTGATGGTACTAATGATTAAAAAAAAATATACCTTTATGTATGTTTGTTTTTGTCTTAATTTATTACATGTTGTGTATCACCAAATATTAACTTCAACACATATTATATAAAGAACCAATGAGAACATTTGAACAAAGGTACAAGTAAAACTAGGAGAAGTCGCCCTGCTGTAAAGTAGATGTCGAGTGGGCCAAAAACATAATATACCTAATTAATAATATATTTAGAAACAATAATTATTACAGGTAATAATAAAATATAAACATTATTGAGAAAAATTATATATCATAGAAACAAAAAATACTTTAAATGAAGTATTACATCAAATGCAAAAATACAATTAGGTACCTAGTTAATAATATTTATTAAAAGTACAATATAAAAATGTTTTAAATCTAAATGATTAAAGCAAATACTTCAAATCAAATTATAACATTTTTAAAAATGAATATTAATTAAAATTATAAATAATAAAATTAATACAAAATAGGTAATGATTACCTCTAGAAAGCATAATAATAAACATTAATTAAAAATTGTTTAGAAAGTAATATTAAGTAAGATTATTTTTTTGCATTAAACATCTACAACATAGAAGCATAACAAAATGTTTATTACGAAGACGATTACGTATTGGAATTAAAATTTGGATAGCCCCACTTAAGTCTTTCAACTGGCGCCGAAATGGGAATGGGTGTATTGAATATCATAAAGACTTTTTTAACTACTGGGAATGAGTCCAATATATTCAACTCATTAACTTTTGAATTTCAAAAAGATAAGGCTTCAACACTAGACAAATTAGAATTTCTAAGGGCCAAATTTGCGTTGGTGGATAGTTCATCATTTGAAGGATTATTTTTTGATGAAAAAACATTATCATAAAATTCACTATCACTATCATCACTGTTATCAGAAATAGTATTTTCAAATAAATCAGAATAAGAATTTGTTAATTTGCATTCATTTATGAAAAGTTCTTTACACAAATCTATGTAACTTAGTGGAATCCAACTACATTTAAATAATAAATTGACCATAGATGATATAATAAAGCATTTACTTTTTGGAGAACTCAAGTTGAACAAATAATTGAACCATTTCTCAAAACATAACACAAAATTAAAAGGACTACAATATGTTACCGATGATAGCTCAATTAATTAATGTCTCCAAATAATAATAGTTGGTGCAACAAAACTTAAATAATTACGTTTTACTCCCTGTAATTTATTCAAAAGAAATTGTTAATGGTTGAATTATTTTACAATATTCTTCCAAAAAGAATACCCATTCTGTATTCTTCAATTTAGCTAAATTTAATATATAATATAATAAGCTTCTCTCTAAATAATAATACTTTTTGAATTGAATCAAACATGGAGTTCTATTTTCTTATTATTGGCACAGGAAATTTAATTTTGCAAGTATCAAAAACTTTGTCTGATGTTGCAGTACTTCTAGTTAATAAATTCCAAAATGAACTTTATTTATTAAAAACTTGTTTGGAAATATTTATACAGTTTTTATCAGTTATGTTTGCTACATCAGTAGTGGCTATTAAGTTTAAAGTAGGGCTCGACAGATTGTTTTCATATTCACTGTCAAACTCGTCTTAGTTACCTATATGAGGGTCTGATACAATTGTTGAGCTTTTTATAAATGTACAGAAAGCTTTGCCAAAGTTACTAACATTATCTGTTATGATATATGTGATTTTAGAACTTTTAATTTGATAAGTATCACAAATATCAGTTAATACATCATTAATATTCAAATAATTATGACTACCTTTTATTCGCCTACAGCTTAAGACAAATGAAGACCATTTGTATGAATGTTCATCGATAAAATTACATGTTATTCCCATAAAACTTGTATTGTTTGCACTCCATATATCTGCTGTACAACAGATGTGTTTCTGTTTTTCAATTAAATTAGTTAACATGGATACATAATTTTAATATTTAAATTGTAATATTTTTGATATATTCTTATGGTTTGGAAGTAAAATTGAATCAGTAATCCCAGTAAACTCTTGAATGGATGATAAAATTAAAGTTTTTCACAAGTAACAATCGGTCTCATTTCTTCAAAAATGCAATTAAACATTAACTCGGTAATCTGAAAAATAAAACAAGGTTTAATAAAATAACAAATTTGTATTTATTTATTTAAATTATTATGGGCATAATAAGTCCAATACCATAATGAAATTTAGTATTATATACAAACTTATATCAAAAAGTTACAACATATTGAAACAAAAGAACAGATTAGAACATAGCAAGCTTAAAAATAATATCAAAAATTTAGATTATAGTTAAAAATCAAGTTAAGGAATTTTTTTTAGAGAAAGCAATAACATAGTTATTTTTTTAGTTTTGTTTCTAAGTTATCTATGCATTGAAAATAAAACACTATAAAATTAGTAATATTTCCTAAATATGCATTGATTACATTAGTTATAATGGCATTCAAATTGTAAAAAAAAATTCTCTTATCATTAGAATAATAATTAGGTATATTCATAATATTGACAATACTAACAGACTTATAGACTGTAGTCTGTAGTTATGAATAATAAATACAAATATAGGCTTATGTAATTGAATTAACTTACTTGACATTTTATAATACTGGTTTTGAAAAAATGGCAATTGCATTTGTTTGCTGGGAGTAATTAAACCTTCATCATTGTTTTTTTTAATAAGTTTTTACTGTCTAATTTTGAATAGTATTGATACATGTTTAAACTAAAAACAATATTAATTTGATTATAAAATAAGCAATGACTTTATAAGTTATTAATGAAAACTTTAAAATTACATATTCCATATTCCATATTCAATCAAACAAACACCAATCAATAGTCAAAAAATATTAAATCTATAAATTATTAAGCTAATTTAATTAAAAAGATATATGCCTTAATGTGAAAATTTCCTGTAGAACCTTTATATTCTTGAATTATTTTTTGACATAATTGACATTGTGCAGGCATTTTTTTATTTGTATCTTTATTACTTATTATAATTTTAAAATGATTCCCGTCAAACAGGTAACATGACTTATTGTTTTCGTGTTTATTATATTTTGATCAGCGGGTTCATGTTCACAATCCGACTAGGTTAATTTCCGTTTATTGCTCGAACTGGCGGTTGAATGTACCAAAAACTTGTCCATTTTTGTTATAATAATGTAAATAATATAATACTATCGTACTGTACTCGTTCGACTAAAGACTAACACAATGATATAATTTAATTTCGTAGTTCGTATCACGACATCGCGTTCGTTGAATTGAAGAAATACCTAATAAATGCAATAAGATAACGAGTGAGAAAATTGTTAGTTTTAAAAATATTATTTCCATGAATACATCCTAAATTCCTAAAATTAATACACACATTAAAATAGTTAATTAACAACATTGAAAAGATATTTACGAGTATTGTGTATAAAAAATAATGTTTAGTATTTTATACGTCATGAGCGTATTAAAAATGGTTTACAGATACTTCATAGTCCATAATCTATATTACATAACCCGAACATTAGTAGCATGTCACGTATTTGGTTGCCAGACTTATTAATTATCATTAATATGATTTCTGGGGAAATGTGAATTAAATATTTTATATTTAATTGCAGATTGTATAGTGAATACGAAAAGAATATACGGGGCTGGTTTATCATTATAACTCAATAAATAATATTATATTTTATTGCTTGGCGGTGATTATATTAATTTTTCGTCTGTTTTTATTATACGTATTTTAATTATAATTTACAATTATTTATAAAATTACGGGAAATAACACCGGTTGCGACAAACAACAGTAATATAAATGAATTAATATATTTTACGTAAATTTATAACCAAAGACAGAATAATAATAAATAGGAACAATTTAGTCTTTTGACAATAATGTCATATATTTGAAGCCCGGGATGTTATTATATACATACAAGTTGTGCCTGAGACAAACAGAATAAAAATGAAACGTTTTCGAACGGATCTAGCTAATTTTCACAAACAAATTTATCTTGTGAATTTATCTAGATAAGATAAAAGATAACAAAATAATTATCTAGATTTGTCCTAATACTGGTCGTCGTGAGATTTTTCCTGATATTGAAAATAATAAAATAAATGAAGAAATTGCAGTGCCTATACTGACGCAAAACACAGTGGGTAAAGAACCAACTTTTGATAATAAATCACATTTTCAAGATCAGTTTATTGAACCTGTTTGGTCGTAAAATGAAAATAAAAATATGGGAATTTCTGCCTTTGATTGTTTAGAAGTGTGTCAGCATATCGAATGCTATTACAATACTTAATATTAAAAGAATATTTACATGTTATATTGAGTTAATACGTTTTTGTATTAATAATTATAATGTTTATCTTCGTCGGGTTTTTGTTTTGGAATCCGGATTGTGCTCCATCAGATATTTGGTGATTGGCGTATGAATTTGTGAATCGTGTTTTTATTCACCCTAATAGGAGAGGTATTCCTGAGTCTTTGTGAATTTGACTATTCCTCATGGGGCTTTTAGGTATATTCTCAGAAATTTTTTTTGGATGATTTGAATCTTGTTTGTTTTGGTTGGAGAGAAAGTTATATTTTCAAATATCTATATATATGTATATATATAAGAGTAAAATGATATTTTTTTGTAACGGGTAATCTCCAAATTACCATAAAACAAAATACTTTTTTTATTTGTTTAAAACTTTTTATCATATTTCTTTTTCTATTAACATTAATTATTTAATATATTAAAATATATATAATTAATAATATGACGTGCACAGTAACAAAAAAAAAAAAAAACAGACTCGTATGACGAGTGACTTATATGTGTGAATCGACATTAATCCTAATGACATGAAATGAATATTTTCAATGTGTGTTAATTTGGTTTTTTCAATTCACAAAAATCCAGTAGTCCAATTTAAATTTTTGTCGTTGTGAACCATCACACGTAAAATGTTCCTTGTATAAATAGTGACAAATATTAACTTCAGTACAAAACATTTTTATTAGTGCTTCTAATGGTTCTTTGATAATTTTCTTCCATTAAGACAAAACGCAGTAACTAGTAAGAAATTACAAACAAATTTTAAAAGATTGGGTGCATCGGGAATATGGACAATGATTCTTTTTTCGAAATTACAAAATCATATACATAAAAACTAAGGAAATGTTATATGTTCTCTATTCGTGGGCATTCAATAATGCTATGGTATACTTTTCATTGTATCAATGTAATTTGCAATTTAGTCTTTTGATATGGGGTGGCTTTTACAAGATAACGACAATTACACGAATAGTGATTAAAAATAATATTTTCAAAATTTGTTTAAATAAATTTTCTCTACAATGATCTATGATTGGAAACTACAAAGAATTTGGTGTAATGCCACAAATTACTTATACAAAAAAATTGGTGTTTATGTACATAATTAAGAAAATTAAATTACATCTCTTTATGGTTTTTATTAACAAAAGAGAACTGAGAAATGATATTTTGCCGATTAAATATTGCAATAAATCTTTTAGTCAGTCATTCGTGGATTACTAATGATCAACCTTCTTCAATTAAAAGCCTTTGGAATTTTAAAAGAAATGTGGGTAAAAATATTTGTTTTTTGACATAATAAAATAATTATATGCGTGTATGTTAACTAATTTGTTGTAATTTCTTCTTACATACTATAATTTATTTATCATTAACATTTGTTTCTACTATAATGTTATATTAGAAGTATACTAATTGCTCATATTAAAATTGATACATTTTATTTTACCATTTATTCTATCATTGTTCAGTAATAGTTATAACTCCCGTTCCCCAACACAAGGTGTATAGCTTATAGGAGATAAAAAAAAAAAAAATAACATTACTTTATTAGTGCCTAATGTAAATGTATAAACATGACACTTCACAGTATATTGGCAAGTCTTTTCAGTTCAAAGCTATTTTCGAATTTCCGATACCACAGCATAGCCCATACAATATTATTGCAGACCATTGTTATCGTCGTATTTTTATTATCTATACGACGCGGTTTAATAGTCTAGTTGGTAAAACGTAAAATAATAACAGCTACTTTTCCCATGTCATTTATAATAGTTTTCACCACTATTTTATATACATAAAAACAATATGTAAATTAATCTACGATTTTACACAATCTTTTATATGGTAGAACTATTGTCACGTTTTGTGCTTGGTAGATTAGAACGAACGTTTACAACATCAGACCAATGCATCTTTTTGTTTTTAGTCGAGGAGGGTGGTTTATACCGTCATATCGATCGGCTTCCTCAGAGCCTTTGTTCAGTAGTTTTGTTCATTGTGTTTTAATATTATTTAGGATTAATTTTTGTTTCAAGCCTATTACATATTTTCCTTAATATCGTGTATGTACATTATTATTCATTATAAGGTATAGTTGGTTCGAATTGTGAATTGATATTGTTATTTTTTGTACTCGAGCGTATTATTTTAAAAACTAAGGAAATGTTATATGTTCTCTATTCGTGGCCATTCAATAAGTCTAATGCGTGTTTTTAAAATATTACTATAAAATTTATTCATTCTTAATTAAATCCAATTATTTGTTTTAGAAATGCAGTAAATATTGGCGGTCCGTTCTCTGTTTCCTATAGTCATGGCGCTGAATAAGTATGTACTTTGTAAACGGGAAAAGTAATACCAGTTGGTTGAAGTAAAGAAAAACAATCGCTGTAAGTAATATTCAAGATTATTTATTCTTATTAGGATTTTTTAGTTTATAAACAAAATGTTATTCATAAATCTGTGTATTGTATTGTTTATTATCATAGCAATCAATGAAAATAAATAAATACATTTCAAGACAATTTGAACTTATTGTTCTACTGTTAAAAACTAGTTTATCCAATTCACTCCATACAATCTTGTGTGCTATGTACAAATTTGGCTTTAATTTAATGAGTGAATATTATTATTTATTTATTTTTATTATAACATTCAGATTCTTGACAAACCACTTCCACGCCCTTATTTGGGTATACCCTATGTTTCTTTATGCAAATATGCAAGTCAATGCGTGTGTACTAAATTGCCACTCAAAATTCAACCTCAATATAATCGTTGTGACAACCCGTAATATTTTTACATTTTAGCTGTAGCAGTGTATAAGTGTAGTGAATTGACTCTGAAACCATCCAAGAGAGAATTTATTGAGTCATCCAGGGAAAACAAACTTACAGATAATTTGTTTAATGCTATTTAGAAAAATGTTTCCATTTACCTTAATGATAACTGAATACAATTCAATAGAAAATTTGTTTTTTAAGACTATAGCCTTTGCTCTTGTTTCTGGCTACTTATTTGCATGACTTAGAGACTGAAATATTTATTTAAAAAAAAAAAAAATGCAAAAGCCGTAGTAGTAGAGATATAGTGAGTAATCTCTAATCAAATTAAAATAAATTGTATATACAAATATACAACGTTATTATCATTATAATTTTAATTAAATAATTGTATTTTATTTCTATTATCGACAATGTTTATAATGGTTATCTAAATTATGGAATTTATTTTTTAAAATCTTCTGAATTTGTGTTTGTATGAATAATAATGTGATTAGTAATTATATCAATATAATTTTATGACACTTGTTCACTGTTGTCACATAAATCATGAGATGGAGTATATGAAAAGGCCGACAGGGGTTTCAGTAAGATATTAAAAAGCTTAAGTGACAGAAATCTATTTCTAAATGTAGCCAAAACTATTGCCATTTTCAAATAATAAATTATATTACGATAGGATCTAATAAAATCTGTAATCCGCAAAACAGTTAAATTATAAAAAAAGTTGATAAAATTTGTTACTTAGGTCATATTTTTGTCATTAACGTTAGATGAAACTTTCATTTAAAAAACCTATTAGGAAAGCTACGGTTTATAGTTTATAAATTGTGGTCAAACTCAATAATATTGTAATTAAACAAACTATGAAAACGGTATACTTTACATTGTATCATTGTAATTTGCAATATAGTCTTTTGATATGGGGTGGCTTTTACAAGATAACGACAATTACACGAATAGTGATTAAAAATAATATTTTTAAAATTTGTTTAAATAAATTTTCTCTACAATGATCTACGATTGGAAACTACAAAGAATTTGGTGTAATGCCACAAATTACTTATACAAAAAAATTGGTGTTTATGTACATAATTAAGAAAATTAAATTACATCTCTTTATGGTTTTTATTAACAAAAGAGAACTGAGAAATTATATTTTGCCGATTAAATATTGCAATAAATCTTTTAGTCAGTCATTCGTGGATTACTAATGATCAACCTTCTTCCATTAAAAGCCTTTTGAATTTTAAAAGAAATGTGGGTAAAAATATTTGTTTTTTGACATAATAAAATAATTATATGCGTGTATGTTAACTAATTTGTTGTAATTTCTTCTTACATACTATAATTTATTTATCATTAACATTTGTTTCTACTATAATGTTATATTAGAAGTATTCTAATTGCTCATCTTAAAATTGATACGTTTTATTTTACCATTTATTCTATCATTGTTCAGTAATAGTTATAACTCCCGTTCCCTAACACAAGGTGTATAGCTTATAGGAGATAAAAAAAAAAAAAATAACATTACTTTATTAGTGCCTAATGTAAATGTATAAACATGACACTTCACAGTATATTGGCAGGTCTTTTCAGTTCAAAGCTATTTTCGAATTTCCGATACCACGGCACAGACCATACAATATTATTGCAGACAATTGTTATCGTCGTATTTTTATTATCTATACGACGCGGTTTAATAGTCTAGTTGGTAAAACGTAAAATAATAACAGCTACTTTTCCCATGTCATTTATAATAGTTTTCACCTCTATTTTATATACATAAAAACAATATGTAAATTAATCTACGATTTTACACAATCTTTTATATGGTAGAACTATTGTCACGTTTTGTGCTTGGTAGATTAGAACGAACGTTTACAACATCAGACCAATGCATCTTTTTGTTTTTAGTCGAGGAGGGTGGTTTATACCGTCATATCGATCGGCTTCCTCAGAGCCTTTGTTCAGTAGTTTTGTTCATTGTGTTTTAATATTATTTAGGATTAATTTTTGTTTCAAGCCTATTACATATTTTCCTTAATATCGTGTATGTACATTATTATTCATTATAAGGTATAGTTGGTTCGAATTGTGAATTGATATTGTTATTTTTTGTACTCGAGCGTATTATTTTAAAAACTAAGGAAATGTTATATGTTCTCTATTCGTGGCCATTCAATAAGTCTAATGCGTGTTTTTAAAATATTACTATAAAATTTATTCATTCTTAATTAAATCCAATTATTTGTTTTAGAAATGCAGTAAATATTGGCGGTCCGTTCTCTGTTTCCTATAGTCATGGCGCTGAATAAGTATGTACTTTGTAAACGGGAAAAGTAATACCAGTTGGTTGAAGTAAAGAAAAACAATCGCTGTAATTAATATTCAAGATTATTTATTCTTATTAGGATTTTTTAGTTTATAAACAAAATGTTATTCATAAATCTGTGTATTGTATTGTTTATTATCATAGCAATCAATGAAAATAAATAAATACATTTCAAGACAATTTGAACTTATTGTTCTACTGTTAAAAACTAGTTTATCCAATTCACTCCATACAATCTTGTGTGCTATGTACAAATTTGGCTTTAATTTAATGAGTGAATATTATTATTTATTTATTTTTATTATAACATTCAGATTCTTGACAAACCACTTCCACGCCCTTATTTGGGTATACCCTATGTTTCTTTATGCAAATATGCAAGTCAATGCGTGTGTACTAAATTGCCACTCAAAATTCAACCTCAATATAATCGTTGTGACAACCCGTAATATTTTTACATTTTAGCTGTAACAGTGTATAAGTGTAGTGAATTAACTCTGAAACCATCCAAGAGAGAATTTATTGAGTCATCCAGGGAAAACAAACTTACAGATAATTTGTTTAATGCTATTTAGAAAAATGTTTCCATTTACCTTAATGATAACTGAATACAATTCAATAGAAAATTTGTTTTTTAAGACTATAGCCTTTGCTCTTGTTTCTGGCTATTTATTTGCATGACTTAGAGACTGAAATATTTATTTAAAAAAATAAAAATGCAAAAGCCGTAGTAGTAGAGATATAGTGAGTAATCTCTAATCAAATTAAAATAAATTGTATATACAAATATACATACAACGTTATTATCATTATAATTTTAATTAAATAATTGTATTTTATTTCTATCATCGACAATGTTTATAATGGTTATCTAAATTATGGGATTTATTTTTTAAAATTTTCTTCTGAATTTGTGTTTGTATGAATAATAATGTGATTAGTAATTATATCAATATAATTTTATGATACTTGTTCACTGTTGTCACATAAATCATGAGATGGAGTATATGAAAAGGCCGACAGGGGTTTCAGTAAGATATTAAAAAGCTTAAGTGACAGAAATCTATTTCTAAATGTAGCCAAAACTATTGCTATTTTCAAATAATAAATTATATTACGATAGGATCTAATAAAATCTGTAATCCGGAAAACAGTTAAATTATAAAAAAAGTTGATAAAATTTGTTACTTAGGTCATATTTTTGTCATTAACGTTAGATGAAACTTTCATATAAAAAGCCTATTAGGAAAGCTACGGTTTATAGTTTATAAATTGTGGTCAAACTCAATAATATTGTAATTAAACAAATTATGAAAACGGTATACTTTACATTGTATCATTGTAATTTGCAATATAGTCTTTTGATATGGGGTGGCTTTTACAAGATAATGACAATTACACGAATAGTGATTAAAAATAATATTTTTAAAATTTGTTTAAATAAATTTTCTCTACAATGATCTACGATTGGAAACTACAAAGAATTTGGTGTAATGCCACAAATTACTTATACAAAAAAATTGGTGTTTATGTACATAATTAAGAAAATTAAATTACATCTCTTTATGGTTTTTATTAACAAAAGGGAACTGAGAAATTATATTTTGCCGATTAAATATTGCAATAAATCTTTTAGTCAGTCATTCGTGGATTACTAATGATCAACCTTCTTCCATTAAAAGCCTTTTGAATTTTAAAAGAAATGTGGGTAAAAATATTTGTTTTTTGACATAATAAAATAATTATATGCGTGTATGTTAACTAATTTGTTGTAATTTCTTCTTACATACTATAATTAATTTATCATTAACATTTGTTTCTACTATAATGTTATATTAGAAGTAGTCTAATTGCTCATCTTAAAATTGATACGTTTTATTTTACCATTTATTCTATCATTGTTCAGTAATAGTTATAACTCCCGTTCCCTAACACAAGGTGTATAGCTTATAGGAGATAAAAAAAAAAAAAATAACATTACTTTATTAGTGCCTAATGTAAATGTATAAACATGACACTTCACAGTATATTGGCAGGTCTTTTCAGTTCAAAGCTATTTTCGAATTTCCGATACCACGGCACAGACCATACAATATTATTGCAGACAATTGTTATCGTCGTATTTTTATTATCTATACGACGCGGTTTAATAGTCTAGTTGGTAAAACGTAAAATAATAACAGCTACTTTTCCCATGTCATTTATAATAGTTTTCACCTCTATTTTATATACATAAAAACAATATGTAAATTAATCTACGATTTTACACAATCTTTTATATGGTAGAACTATTGTCACGTTTTGTGCTTGGTAGATTAGAACGAACGTTTACAACATCAGACCAATGCATCTTTTTGTTTTTAGTCGAGGAGGGTGGTTTATACCGTCATATCGATCGGCTTCCTCAGAGCCTTTGTTCAGTAGTTTTGTTCATTGTGTTTTAATATTATTTAGGATTAATTTTTGTTTCAAGCCTATTACATATTTTCCTTAATATCGTGTATGTACATTATTATTCATTATAAGGTATAGTTGGTTCGAATTGTGAATTGATATTGTTATTTTTTGTACTCGAGCGTATTATTTTAAAAACTAAGGAAATGTTATATGTTCTCTATTCGTGGCCATTCAATAAGTCTAATGCGTGTTTTTAAAATATTACTATAAAATTTATTCATTCTTAATTAAATCCAATTATTTGTTTTAGAAATGCAGTAAATATTGGCGGTCCGTTCTCTGTTTCCTATAGTCATGGCGCTGAATAAGTATGTACTTTGTAAACGGGAAAAGTAATACCAGTTGGTTGAAGTAAAGAAAAACAATCGCTGTAATTAATATTCAAGATTATTTATTCTTATTAGGATTTTTTAGTTTATAAACAAAATGTTATTCATAAATCTGTGTATTGTATTGTTTATTATCATAGCAATCAATGAAAATAAATAAATACATTTCAAGACAATTTGAACTTATTGTTCTACTGTTAAAAACTAGTTTATCCAATTCACTCCATACAATCTTGTGTGCTATGTACAAATTTGGCTTTAATTTAATGAGTGAATATTATTATTTATTTATTTTTATTATAACATTCAGATTCTTGACAAACCACTTCCACGCCCTTATTTGGGTATACCCTATGTTTCTTTATGCAAATATGCAAGTCAATGCGTGTGTACTAAATTGCCACTCAAAATTCAACCTCAATATAATCGTTGTGACAACCCGTAATATTTTTACATTTTAGCTGTAACAGTGTATAAGTGTAGTGAATTAACTCTGAAACCATCCAAGAGAGAATTTATTGAGTCATCCAGGGAAAACAAACTTACAGATAATTTGTTTAATGCTATTTAGAAAAATGTTTCCATTTACCTTAATGATAACTGAATACAATTCAATAGAAAATTTGTTTTTTAAGACTATAGCCTTTGCTCTTGTTTCTGGCTATTTATTTGCATGACTTAGAGACTGAAATATTTATTTAAAAAAATAAAAATGCAAAAGCCGTAGTAGTAGAGATATAGTGAGTAATCTCTAATCAAATTAAAATAAATTGTATATACAAATATACATACAACGTTATTATCATTATAATTTTAATTAAATAATTGTATTTTATTTCTATCATCGACAATGTTTATAATGGTTATCTAAATTATGGGATTTATTTTTTAAAATTTTCTTCTGAATTTGTGTTTGTATGAATAATAATGTGATTAGTAATTATATCAATATAATTTTATGATACTTGTTCACTGTTGTCACATAAATCATGAGATGGAGTATATGAAAAGGCCGACAGGGGTTTCAGTAAGATATTAAAAAGCTTAAGTGACAGAAATCTATTTCTAAATGTAGCCAAAACTATTGCTATTTTCAAATAATAAATTATATTACGATAGGATCTAATAAAATCTGTAATCCGGAAAACAGTTAAATTATAAAAAAAGTTGATAAAATTTGTTACTTAGGTCATATTTTTGTCATTAACGTTAGATGAAACTTTCATATAAAAAGCCTATTAGGAAAGCTACGGTTTATAGTTTATAAATTGTGGTCAAACTCAATAATATTGTAATTAAACAAATTATGAAAACGGTATACTTTACATTGTATCATTGTAATTTGCAATATAGTCTTTTGATATGGGGTGGCTTTTACAAGATAATGACAATTACACGAATAGTGATTAAAAATAATATTTTTAAAATTTGTTTAAATAAATTTTCTCTACAATGATCTACGATTGGAAACTACAAAGAATTTGGTGTAATGCCACAAATTACTTATACAAAAAAATTGGTGTTTATGTACATAATTAAGAAAATTAAATTACATCTCTTTATGGTTTTTATTAACAAAAGGGAACTGAGAAATTATATTTTGCCGATTAAATATTGCAATAAATCTTTTAGTCAGTCATTCGTGGATTACTAATGATCAACCTTCTTCCATTAAAAGCCTTTTGAATTTTAAAAGAAATGTGGGTAAAAATATTTGTTTTTTGACATAATAAAATAATTATATGCGTGTATGTTAACTAATTTGTTGTAATTTCTTCTTACATACTATAATTAATTTATCATTAACATTTGTTTCTACTATAATGTTATATTAGAAGTAGTCTAATTGCTCATCTTAAAATTGATACGTTTTATTTTACCATTTATTCTATCATTGTTCAGTAATAGTTATAACTCCCGTTCCCTAACACAAGGTGTATAGCTTATAGGAGATAAAAAAAAAAAAAATAACATTACTTTATTAGTGCCTAATGTAAATGTATAAACATGACACTTCACAGTATATTGGCAGGTCTTTTCAGTTCAAAGCTATTTTCGAATTTCCGATACCACGGCACAGACCATACAATATTATTGCAGACAATTGTTATCGTCGTATTTTTATTATCTATACGACGCGGTTTAATAGTCTAGTTGGTAAAACGTAAAATAATAACAGCTACTTTTCCCATGTCATTTATAATAGTTTTCACCTCTATTTTATATACATAAAAACAATATGTAAATTAATCTACGATTTTACACAATCTTTTATATGGTAGAACTATTGTCACGTTTTGTGCTTGGTAGATTAGAACGAACGTTTACATCATCAGACCAATGCATCTTTTTGTTTTTAGTCGAGGAGGGTGGTTTATACCGTCATATCGATCGGCTTCCTCAGAGCCTTTGTTCAGTAGTTTTGTTCATTGTGTTTTAATATTATTTAGGATTAATTTTTGTTTCAAGCCTATAACATATTTTCCTTAATATCGTGTATGTACACTATTATTCATTATAAGGTATAGTTGGTTCGAATTGTGAATTGATATTGTTATTTTTTGTACTCGAGCGTATTATTTTAAAAACTAAGGAAATGTTATATGTTCTCTATTCGTGGCCATTCAATAAGTCTAATGCGTGTTTTTAAAATATTACTATAAAATTTATTCATTCTTAATTAAATCCAATTATTTGTTTTAGAAATGCAGTAAATATTGGCGGTCCGTTCTCTGTTTCCTATAGTCATGGCGCTGAATAAGTATGTACTTTGTAAACGGGAAAAGTAATACCAGTTGGTTGAAGTAAAGAAAAACAATCGCTGTAAGTAATATTCAAGATTATTTATTCTTATTAGGATTTTTTAGTTTAAAAAACAAAATGTTATTCATAAATCTGTGTATTGTATTGTTTATTATCATAGCAATCAATGAAAATAAATAAATACATTTCAAGACAATTTGAACTTATTGTTCTACTGTTAAAAACTAGTTTATCCAATTCACTCCATACAATCTTGTGTGCTATGTACAAATTTGGCTTTAATTTAATGAGTGAATATTATTATTTATTTATTTTTATTATAACATTCAGATTCTTGACAAACCACTTCCACGCCCTTATTTGGGTATACCCTATGTTTCTTTATGCAAATATGCAAGTCAATGCGTGTGTACTAAATTGCCACTCAAAATTCAACCTCAATATAATCGTTGTGACAACCCGTAATATTTTTACATTTTAGCTGTAACAGTGTATAAGTGTAGTGAATTAACTCTGAAACCATCCAAGAGAGAATTTATTGAGTCATCCAGGGAAAACAAACTTACAGATAATTTGTTTAATGCTATTTAGAAAAATGTTTCCATTTACCTTAATGATAACTGAATACAATTCAATAGAAAATTTGTTTTTTAAGACTATAGCCTTTGCTCTTGTTTCTGGCTACTTATTTGCATGACTTAGAGACTGAAATATTTATTTAAAAAAATAAAAATGCAAAAGCTGTAGTAGTAGAGATATAGTGAGTAATCTCTAATCAAATTAACATAAATTGTATATACAAATATACATACAACGTTATTATCATTATAATTTTAATTAAATAATTGTATTTTATTTCTATCATCGACAATGTTTATAATGGTTATCTAAATTATGGAATTTATTTTTTAAAATTTTCTTCTGAATTTGTGTTTGTATGAATAATAATGTGATTAGTAATTATATCAATATAATTTTATGATACTTGTTCACTGTTGTCACATAAATCATGAGATGGAGTATATGAAAAGGCCGACAGGGGTTTCAGTAAGATATTAAAAACTTAAGTGACAGAAATCTATTTCTTAATGTAGACAAAACTATTGCCATTTTCAAATAATAAATTATATTACGATAGGATCTAATAAAATCTGTAATCCGGAAAACAGTTAAATTATAAAAAAAGTTGATAAAATTTGTTACTTAGGTCATATTTTTGTCATTAACGTTAGATGAAACTTTCATATAAAAAGCCTATTAGGAAAGCTACGGTTTATAGTTTATAAATTGTGGTCAAACTCAATAATATTGTAATTAAACAAATTATAAAAACGGTATACTTTACATTGTATCATTGTAATTTGCAATATAGTCTTTTGATATGGGGTGGCTTTTACAAGATAACGACAATTACACGAATAGTGATTAAAAATAATATTTTTAAAATTTGTTTAAATAAATTTTCTCTACAATGATCTACGATTGGAAACTACAAAGAATTTGGTGTAATGCCACAAATTACTTATACAAAAAAATTGGTGTTTATGTACATAATTAAGAAAATTAAATTACATCTCTTTATGGTTTTTATTAACAAAAGAGAACTGAGAAATTATATTTTGCCGATTAAATATTGCAATAAATCTTTTAGTCAGTCATTCGTGGATTACTAATGATCAACATTCTTCAATTAAAAGCCTTTTGAATTTTAAAAGAAATGTGGGTAAAAATATTTGTTTTTTGACATAATAAAATAATTATATGCGTGTATGTTAACTAATTTGTTGTAATTTCTTCTTACATACTATAATTTATTTATCATTACCATTTGTTTCTACTATAATGATATATTAGAAGTAGTCTAATTGCTCATCTTAAAATTGATACATTTTATTTTACCATTTATTCTATCATTGTTCAGTAATAGTTATAACTCCCGTTCCCCAACACAAGGTGTATAGCTTATAGGAGATAAAAAAAAAAAAAATAACATTACTTTATTAGTGCCTAATGTAAATGTATAAACATGACACTTCACAGTATATTGGCTAGTCTTTTCAGTTCAAAGCTATTTTCGAATTTCCGATACCACGGCATAGCCCATACAATATTATTGCAGACAATTGTTATCGTCGTATTTTTATAATCTATACAACGCGGTTTAATAGTCTAGTTGGTAAAACGTAAAATAATAACAGCTACTTTTCCCATGTCATTTATAATAGTTTTCACCACTATTTTATATACATAAAAACAATATGTAAATTAATCTACGATTTTACACAATCTTTTATATGGTAGAACTATTGTCACGTTTTGTGCTTGGTAGATTAGAACGAACGTTTACAACATCAGACCAATGCATCTTTTTGTTTTTAGTCGAGGAGGGTGGTTTATACCGTCATATCGATCGGCTTCCTCAGAGCCTTTGTTCAGTAGTTTTGTTCATTGTGTTTTAATATTATTTAGGATTAATTTTTGTTTCAAGCCTATAACATATTTTCCTTAATATCGTGTATGTACACTATTATTCATTATAAGGTATAGTTGGTTCGAATTGTGAATTGATATTGTTATTTTTTGTACTCGAGCGTATTATTTTAAAAACTAAGGAAATGTTATATGTTCTCTATTCGTGGCCATTCAATAAGTCTAATGCGTGTTTTTAAAATATTACTATAAAATTTATTCATTCTTAATTAAATCCAATTATTTGTTTTAGAAATGCAGTAAATATTGGCGGTCCGTTCTCTGTTTCCTATAGTCATGGCGCTGAATAAGTATGTACTTTGTAAACGGGAAAAGTAATACCAGTTGGTTGAAGTAAAGAAAAACAATCGCTGTAATTAATATTCAAGATTATTTATTCTTATTAGGATTTTTTAGTTTATAAACAAAATGTTATTCATAAATCTGTGTATTGTATTGTTTATTATCATAGCAATCAATGAAAATAAATAAATACATTTCAAGACAATTTGAACTTATTGTTCTACTGTTAAAAACTAGTTTATCCAATTCACTCCATACAATCTTGTGTGCTATGTACAAATTTGGCTTTAATTTAATGAGTGAATATTATTATTTATTTATTTTTATTATAACATTCAGATTCTTGACAAACCACTTCCACGCCCTTATTTGGGTATACCCTATGTTTCTTTATGCAAATATGCAAGTCAATGCGTGTGTACTAAATTGCCACTCAAAATTCAACCTCAATATAATCGTTGTGACAACCCGTAATATTTTTACATTTTAGCTGTAACAGTGTATAAGTGTAGTGAATTAACTCTGAAACCATCCAAGAGAGAATTTATTGAGTCATCCAGGGAAAACAAACTTACAGATAATTTGTTTAATGCTATTTAGAAAAATGTTTCCATTTACCTTAATGATAACTGAATACAATTCAATAGAAAATTTGTTTTTTAAGACTATAGCCTTTGCTCTTGTTTCTGGCTACTTATTTGCATGACTTAGAGACTGAAATATTTATTTAAAAAAATAAAAATGCAAAAGCTGTAGTAGTAGAGATATAGTGAGTAATCTCTAATCAAATTAACATAAATTGTATATACAAATATACATACAACGTTATTATCATTATAATTTTAATTAAATAATTGTATTTTATTTCTATCATCGACAATGTTTATAATGGTTATCTAAATTATGGAATTTATTTTTTAAAATTTTCTTCTGAATTTGTGTTTGTATGAATAATAATGTGATTAGTAATTATATCAATATAATTTTATGATACTTGTTCACTGTTGTCACATAAATCATGAGATGGAGTATATGAAAAGGCCGACAGGGGTTTCAGTAAGATATTAAAAAGCTTAAGTGACAGAAATCTATTTCTTAATGTAGACAAAACTATTGCCATTTTCAAATAATAAATTATATTACGATAGGATCTAATAAAATCTGTAATCCGGAAAACAGTTAAATTATAAAAAAAGTTGATAAAATTTGTTACTTAGGTCATATTTTTGTCATTAACGTTAGATGAAACTTTCATATAAAAAGCCTATTAGGAAAGCTACGGTTTATAGTTTATAAATTGTGGTCAAACTCAATAATATTGTAATTAAACAAATTATGAAAACGGTATACTTTACATTGTATCATTGTAATTTGCAATATAGTCTTTTGATATGGGGTGGCTTTTACAAGATAACGACAATTACACGAATAGTGATTAAAAATAATATTTTTAAAATTTGTTTAAATAAATTTTCTCTACAATGATCTACGATTGGAAACTACAAAGAATTTGGTGTAATGCCACAAATTACTTATACAAAAAAATTGGTGTTTATGTACATAATTAAGAAAATTAAATTACATCTCTTTATGGTTTTTATTAACAAAAGAGAACTGAGAAATTATATTTTGCCGATTAAATATTGCAATAAATCTTTTAGTCAGTCATTCGTGGATTACTAATGATCAACATTCTTCAATTAAAAGCCTTTTGAATTTTAAAAGAAATGTGGGTAAAAATATTTGTTTTTTGACATAATAAAATAATTATATGCGTGTATGTTAACTAATTTGTTGTAATTTCTTCTTACATACTATAATTTATTTATCATTACCATTTGTTTCTACTATAATGATATATTAGAAGTAGTCTAATTGCTCATCTTAAAATTGATACATTTTATTTTACCATTTATTCTATCATTGTTCAGTAATAGTTATAACTCCCGTTCCCCAACACAAGGTGTATAGCTTATAGGAGATAAAAAAAAAAAAAATAACATTACTTTATTAGTGCCTAATGTAAATGTATAAACATGACACTTCACAGTATATTGGCAAGTCTTTTCAGTTCAAAGCTATTTTCGAATTTCCGATACCACGGCATAGCCCATACAATATTATTGCAGACAATTGTTATCGTCGTATTTTTATAATCTATACGACGCGGTTTAATAGTCTAGTTGGTAAAACGTAAAATAATAACAGCTACTTTTCCCATGTCATTTATAATAGTTTTCACCACTATTTTATATACATAAAAACAATATGTAAATTAATCTATGATTTTACACAATCTTTTATATGGTAGAACTATTGTCACGTTTTGTGCTTTGTAGATTAGAACGAACGTTTACATCATCAGACCAATGCATCTTTTTGTTTTTAGTCGAGGAGGGTGGTTTATACCGTCATATCGATCGGCTTCCTCAGAGCCTTTGTTCAGTAGTTTTGTTCATTGTGTTTTAATATTATTTAGGATTAATTTTTGTTTCAAGCCTATAACATATTTTCCTTAATATCGTGTATGTACACTATTATTCATTATAAGGTATAGTTGGTTCGAAATGTGAATTGATATTGTTATTTTTTGTACTCGAGCGTATTATTTTAAAAACTAAGGAAATGTTATATGTTCTCTATTCGTGGCCATTCAATAAGTCTAATGCGTGTTTTTAAAATATTACTATAAAATTTATTCATTCTTAATTAAATCCAATTATTTGTTTTAGAAATGCAGTAAATATTGGCGGTCCGTTCTCTGTTTCCTATAGTCATGGCGCTGAATAAGTATGTACTTTGTAAACGGGAAAAGTAATACCAGTTGGTTGAAGTAAAGAAAAACAATCGCTGTAAGTAATATTCAAGATTATTTATTCTTATTAGGATTTTTTTAGTTTAAAAAACAAAATGTTATTCATAAATCTGTGTATTGTATTGTTTATTATCATAGCAATCAATGAAAATAAATAAATACATTTCAAGACAATTTGAACTTATTGTTCTACTGTTAAAAACTAGTTTATCCAATTCACTCCATACAATCTTGTGTGCTATGTACAAATTTGGCTTTAATTTAATGAGTGAATATTATTATTTATTTATTTTTATTATAACATTCAGATTCTTGACAAACCACTTCCACGCCCTTATTTGGGTATACCCTATGTTTCTTTATGCAAATATGCAAGTCAATGCGTGTGTACTAAATTGCCACTCAAAATTCAACCTCAATATAATCGTTGTGACAACCCGTAATATTTTTACATTTTAGCTGTAACAGTGTATAAGTGTAGTGAATTAACTCTGAAACCATCCAAGAGAGAATTTATTGAGTCATCCAGGGAAAACAAACTTACAGATAATTTGTTTAATGCTATTTAGAAAAATGTTTCCATTTACCTTAATGATAACTGAATACAATTCAATAGAAAATTTGTTTTTTAAGACTATAGCCTTTGCTCTTGTTTCTGGCTACTTATTTGCATGACTTAGAGACTGAAATATTTATTTAAAAAAAAAAAAAATGCAAAAGCCGTAGTAGTAGAGATATAGTGAGTAATCTCTAATCAAATTAAAATAAATTGTATATACAAATATACATACAACGTTATTATCATTATAATTTTAATTAAATAATTGTATTTTATTTCTATCATCGACAATGTTTATAATGGTTATCTAAATTATGGAATTTATTTTTTAAAATCTTCTGAATTTGTGTTTGTATGAATAATAATGTGATTAGTAATTATATCAATATAATTTTATGACACTTGTTCACTGTTGTCACATAAATCATGAGATGGAGTATATGAAAAGGCCGACAGGGGTTTCAGTAAGATATTAAAAAGCTTAAGTGACAGAAATCTATTTCTAAATGTAGCCAAAACTATTGCTATTTTCAAATAATAAATTATATTACGATAGGATCTAATAAAATCTGTAATCCGGAAAACAGTTAAATTATAAAAAAAGTTGATAAAATTTGTTACTTAGGTCATATTTTTGTCATTAACGTTAGATGAAACTTTCATATAAAAAGCCTATTAGGAAAGCTACGGTTTATAGTTTATAAATTGTGGTCAAACTCAATAATATTGTAATTAAACAAATTATGAAAACGGTATACTTTACATTGTATCATTGTAATTTGCAATATAGTCTTTTGATATGGGGTGGCTTTTACAAGATAACGACAATTACACGAATAGTGATTAAAAATAATATTTTTAAAATTTGTTTAAATAAATTTTCTCTACAATGATCTACGATTGGAAACTACAAAGAATTTGGTGTAATGCCACAAATTACTTATACAAAAAAATTGGTGTTTATGTACATAATTAAGAAAATTAAATTACATCTCTTTATGGTTTTTATTAACAAAAGAGAACTGAGAAATTATATTTTGCCGATTAAATATTGCAATAAATCTTTTAGTCAGTCATTCGTGGATTACTAATGATCAACCTTCTTCAATTAAAAGCCTTTTGAATTTTAAAAGAAATGTGGGTAAAAATATTTGTTTTTTGACATAATAAAATAATTATATGCGTGTATGTTAACTAATTTGTTGTAATTTCTTCTTACATACTATAATTAATTTATCATTAACATTTGTTTCTACTATAATGTTATATTAGAAGTATTCTAATTGCTCATCTTAAAATTGATACGTTTTATTTTACCATTTATTCTATCATTGTTCAGTAATAGTTATAACTCCCGTTCCCCAACACAAGGTGTATAGCTTATAGGAGATAAAAAAAAAAAAAATAACATTACTTTATTAGTGCCTAATGTAAATGTATAAACATGACACTTCACAGTATATTGGCAAGTCTTTTCAGTTCAAAGCTATTTTCGAATTTCCGATACCACGGCATAGCCCATACAATATTATTGCAGACAATTGTTATCGTCGTATTTTTATTATCTATACGACGCGGTTTAATAGTCTAGTTGGTAAAACGTAAAATAATAACAGCTACTTTTCCCATGTCATTTATAATAGTTTTCACCACTGTTTTATATACATAAAAACAATATGTAAATTAATCTACGATTTTACACAATCTTTTATATGGTAGAACTATTGTCACGTTTTGTGCTTGGTAGATTAGAACGAACGTTTACATCATCAGACCAATGCATCTTTTTGTTTTTAGTCGAGGAGGGTGGTTTATACCGTCATATCGATCGGCTTCCTCAGAGCCTTTGTTCAGTAGTTTTGTTCATTGTGTTTTAATATTATTTAGGATTAATTTTTGTTTCAAGCCTATTACATATTTTCCTTAATATCTTGTATGTACATTATTATTCATTATAAGGTATAGTTGGTTCGAATTGTGAATTGATATTGTTATTTTTTGTACTCGAGCGTATTATTTTAAAAACTAAGGAAATGTTATATGTTCTCTATTCGTGGCCATTCAATAAGTCTAATGCGTGTTTTTAAAATATTACTATAAAATTTATTCATTCTTAATTAAATCCAATTATTTGTTTTAGAAATGCAGTAAATATTGGCGGTCCGTTCTCTGTTTCCTATAGTCATGGCGCTGAATAAGTATGTACTTTGTAAACGGGAAAAGTAATACCAGTTGGTTGAAGTAAAGAAAAACAATCGCTGTAAGTAATATTCAAGATTATTTATTCTTATTAGGATTTTTTTAGTTTAAAAAACAAAATGTTATTCATAAATCTGTGTATTGTATTGTTTATTATCATAGCAATCAATGAAAATAAATAAATACATTTCAAGACAATTTGAACTTATTGTTCTACTGTTAAAAACTAGTTTATCCAATTCACTCCATACAATCTTGTGTGCTATGTACAAATTTGGCTTTAATTTAATGAGTGAATATTATTATTTATTTATTTTTATTATAACATTCAGATTCTTGACAAACCACTTCCACGCCCTTATTTGGGTATACCCTATGTTTCTTTATGCAAATATGCAAGTCAATGCGTGTGTACTAAATTGCCACTCAAAATTCAACCTCAATATAATCGTTGTGACAACCCGTAATATTTTTACATTTTAGCTGTAACAGTGTATAAGTGTAGTGAATTAACTCTGAAACCATCCAAGAGAGAATTTATTGAGTCATCCAGGGAAAACAAACTTACAGATAATTTGTTTAATGCTATTTAGAAAAATGTTTCCATTTACCTTAATGATAACTGAATACAATTCAATAGAAAATTTGTTTTTTAAGACTATAGCCTTTGCTCTTGTTTCTGGCTACTTATTTGCATGACTTAGAGACTGAAATATTTATTTAAAAAAAAAAAAAATGCAAAAGCCGTAGTAGTAGAGATATAGTGAGTAATCTCTAATCAAATTAAAATAAATTGTATATACAAATATACATACAACGTTATTATCATTATAATTTTAATTAAATAATTGTATTTTATTTCTATCATCGACAATGTTTATAATGGTTATCTAAATTATGGAATTTATTTTTTAAAATCTTCTGAATTTGTGTTTGTATGAATAATAATGTGATTAGTAATTATATCAATATAATTTTATGACACTTGTTCACTGTTGTCACATAAATCATGAGATGGAGTATATGAAAAGGCCGACAGGGGTTTCAGTAAGATATTAAAAAGCTTAAGTGACAGAAATCTATTTCTAAATGTAGCCAAAACTATTGCTATTTTCAAATAATAAATTATATTACGATAGGATCTAATAAAATCTGTAATCCGGAAAACAGTTAAATTATAAAAAAAGTTGATAAAATTTGTTACTTAGGTCATATTTTTGTCATTAACGTTAGATGAAACTTTCATATAAAAAGCCTATTAGGAAAGCTACGGTTTATAGTTTATAAATTGTGGTCAAACTCAATAATATTGTAATTAAACAAATTATGAAAACGGTATACTTTACATTGTATCATTGTAATTTGCAATATAGTCTTTTGATATGGGGTGGCTTTTACAAGATAACGACAATTACACGAATAGTGATTAAAAATAATATTTTTAAAATTTGTTTAAATAAATTTTCTCTACAATGATCTACGATTGGAAACTACAAAGAATTTGGTGTAATGCCACAAATTACTTATACAAAAAAATTGGTGTTTATGTACATAATTAAGAAAATTAAATTACATCTCTTTATGGTTTTTATTAACAAAAGAGAACTGAGAAATTATATTTTGCCGATTAAATATTGCAATAAATCTTTTAGTCAGTCATTCGTGGATTACTAATGATCAACCTTCTTCAATTAAAAGCCTTTTGAATTTTAAAAGAAATGTGGGTAAAAATATTTGTTTTTTGACATAATAAAATAATTATATGCGTGTATGTTAACTAATTTGTTGTAATTTCTTCTTACATACTATAATTTATTTATCATTACCATTTGTTTCTACTATAATGTTATATTAGAAGTAGTCTAATTGCTCATCTTAAAATTGATACATTTTATTTTACCATTTATTCTATCATTGTTCAGTAATAGTTATAACTCCCGTTCCCCAACACAAGGTGTATAGCTTATAGGAGATAAAAAAAAAAAAAATAACATTACTTTATTAGTGCCTAATGTAAATGTATAAACATGACACTTCACAGTATATTGGCAGGTCTTTTCAGTTCAAAGCTATTTTCGAATTTCCGATACCACGGCATAGCCCATACAATATTATTGCAGACAATTGTTATCGTCGTATTTTTATTATCTATACGACGCGGTTTAATAGTCTAGTTGGTAAAACGTAAAATAATAACAGCTACTTTTCCCATGTCATTTATAATAGTTTTCACCTCTATTTTATATACATAAAAACAATATGTAAATTAATTTATGATTTTACACAATCTTTTATATGGTAGAACTATTGTCACGTTTTGTGCTTGGTAGATTAGAACGAACGTTTACATCATCAGACCAATGCATCTTTTTGTTTTTAGTCGAGGAGGGTGGTTTATACCGTCATATCGATCGGCTTCCTCAGAGCCTTTGTTCAGTAGTTTTGTTCATTGTGTTTTAATATTATTTAGGATTAATTTTTGTTTCAAGCCTATTACATATTTTCCTTAATATCTTGTATGTACATTATTATTCATTATAAGGTATAGTTGGTTCGAATTGTGAATTGATATTGTTATTTTTTGTACTCGAGCGTATTATTTTAAAAACTAAGGAAATGTTATATGTTCTCTATTCGTGGCCATTCAATAAGTCTAATGCGTGTTTTTAAAATATTACTATAAAATTTATTCATTCTTAATTAAATCCAATTATTTGTTTTAGAAATGCAGTAAATATTGGCGGTCCGTTCTCTGTTTCCTATAGTCATGGCGCTGAATAAGTATGTACTTTGTAAACGGGAAAAGTAATACCAGTTGGTTGAAGTAAAGAAAAACAATCGCTGTAAGTAATATTCAAGATTATTTATTCTTATTAGGATTTTTTTAGTTTAAAAAACAAAATGTTATTCATAAATCTGTGTATTGTATTGTTTATTATCATAGCAATCAATGAAAATAAATAAATACATTTCAAGACAATTTGAACTTATTGTTCTACTGTTAAAAACTAGTTTATCCAATTCACTCCATACAATCTTGTGTGCTATGTACAAATTTGGCTTTAATTTAATGAGTGAATATTATTATTTATTTATTTTTATTATAACATTCAGATTCTTGACAAACCACTTACACGCCCTTATTTGGGTATACCCTATGTTTCTTTATGCAAATATGCAAGTCAATGCGTGTGTACTAAATTGCCACTCAAAATTCAACCTCAATATAATCGTTGTGACAACCCGTAATATTTTTACATTTTAGCTGTAACAGTGTATAAGTGTAGTGAATTAACTCTGAAACCATCCAAGAGAGAATTTATTGAGTCATCCAGGGAAAACAAACTTACAGATAATTTGTTTAATGCTATTTAGAAAAATGTTTCCATTTACCTTAATGATAACTGAATACAATTCAATAGAAAATTTGTTTTTTAAGACTATAGCCTTTGCTCTTGTTTCTGGCTACTTATTTGCATGACTTAGAGACTGAAATATTTATTTAAAAAAAAAAAAAATGCAAAAGCCGTAGTAGTAGAGATATAGTGAGTAATCTCTAATCAAATTAAAATAAATTGTATATACAAATATACATACAACGTTATTATCATTATAATTTTAATTAAATAATTGTATTTTATTTCTATCATCGACAATGTTTATAATGGTTATCTAAATTATGGAATTTATTTTTTAAAATCTTCTGAATTTGTGTTTGTATGAATAATAATGTGATTAGTAATTATATCAATATAATTTTATGACACTTGTTCACTGTTGTCACATAAATCATGAGATGGAGTATATGAAAAGGCCGACAGGGGTTTCAGTAAGATATTAAAAAGCTTAAGTGACAGAAATCTATTTCTAAATGTAGCCAAAACTATTGCTATTTTCAAATAATAAATTATATTACGATAGGATCTAATAAAATCTGTAATCCGGAAAACAGTTAAATTATAAAAAAAGTTGATAAAATTTGTTACTTAGGTCATATTTTTGTCATTAACGTTAGATGAAACTTTCATATAAAAAGCCTATTAGGAAAGCTACGGTTTATAGTTTATAAATTGTGGTCAAACTCAATAATATTGTAATTAAACAAATTATGAAAACGGTATACTTTACATTGTATCATTGTAATTTGCAATATAGTCTTTTGATATGGGGTGGCTTTTACAAGATAACGACAATTACACGAATAGTGATTAAAAATAATATTTTTAAAATTTGTTTAAATAAATTTTCTCTACAATGATCTACGATTGGAAACTACAAAGAATTTGGTGTAATGCCACAAATTACTTATACAAAAAAATTGGTGTTTATGTACATAATTAAGAAAATTAAATTACATCTCTTTATGGTTTTTATTAACAAAAGAGAACTGAGAAATTATATTTTGCCGATTAAATATTGCAATAAATCTTTTAGTCAGTCATTCGTGGATTACTAATGATCAACCTTCTTCAATTAAAAGCCTTTTGAATTTTAAAAGAAATGTGGGTAAAAATATTTGTTTTTTGACATAATAAAATAATTATATGCGTGTATGTTAACTAATTTGTTGTAATTTCTTCTTACATACTATAATTTATTTATCATTACCATTTGTTTCTACTATAATGTTATATTAGAAGTAGTCTAATTGCTCATCTTAAAATTGATACATTTTATTTTACCATTTATTCTATCATTGTTCAGTAATAGTTATAACTCCCGTTCCCCAACACAAGGTGTATAGCTTATAGGAGATAAAAAAAAAAAAAATAACATTACTTTATTAGTGCCTAATGTAAATGTATAAACATGACACTTCACAGTATATTGGCAGGTCTTTTCAGTTCAAAGCTATTTTCGAATTTCCGATACCACGGCATAGCCCATACAATATTATTGCAGACAATTGTTATCGTCGTATTTTTATTATCTATACGACGCGGTTTAATAGTCTAGTTGGTAAAACGTAAAATAATAACAGCTACTTTTCCCATGTCATTTATAATAGTTTTCACCTCTATTTTATATACATAAAAACAATATGTAAATTAATTTATGATTTTACACAATCTTTTATATGGTAGAACTATTGTCACGTTTTGTGCTTGGTAGATTAGAACGAACGTTTACAACATCAGACCAATGCATCTTTTTGTTTTTAGTCGAGGAGGGTGGTTTATACCGTCATATCGATCGGCTTCCTCAGAGCCTTTGTTCAGTAGTTTTGTTCATTGTGTTTTAATATTATTTAGGATTAATTTTTGTTTCAAGCCTATTACATATTTTCCTTAATATCTTGTATGTACATTATTATTCATTATAAGGTATAGTTGGTTCGAATTGTGAATTGATATTGTTATTTTTTGTACTCGAGCGTATTATTTTAAAAACTAAGGAAATGTTATATGTTCTCTATTCGTGGCCATTCAATAAGTCTAATGCGTGTTTTTAAAATATTACTATAAAATTTATTCATTCTTAATTAAATCCAATTATTTGTTTTAGAAATACAGTAAATATTGGCGGTCCGTTCTCTGTTTCCTATAGTCATGGCGCTGAATAAGTATGTACTTTGTAAACGGGAAAAGTAATACCAGTTGGTTGAAGTAAAGAAAAACAATCGCTGTAATTAATATTCAAGATTATTTATTCTTATTAGGATTTTTTAGTTTATAAACAAAATGTTATTCATAAATCTGTGTATTGTATTGTTTATTATCATAGCAATCAATGAAAATAAATAAATACATTTCAAGACAATTTGAACTTATTGTTCTACTGTTAAAAACTAGTTTATCCAATTCACTCCATACAATCTTGTGTGCTATGTACAAATTTGGCTTTAATTTAATGAGTGAATATTATTATTTATTTATTTTTATTATAACATTCAGATTCTTGACAAACCACTTCCACGCCCTTATTTGGGTATACCCTATGTTTCTTTATGCAAATATGCAAGTCAATGCGTGTGTACTAAATTGCCACTCAAAATTCAACCTCAATATAATCGTTGTGACAACCCGTAATATTTTTACATTTTAGCTGTAGCAGTGTATAAGTGTAGTGAATTAACTCTGAAACCATCCAAGAGAGAATTTATTGAGTCATCCAGGGAAAACAAACTTACAGATAATTTGTTTAATGCTATTTAGAAAAATGTTTCCATTTACCTTAATGATAACTGAATACAATTCAATAGAAAATTTGTTTTTTAAGACTATAGCCTTTGCTCTTGTTTCTGGCTACTTATTTGCATGACTTAGAGACTGAAATATTTATTTAAAAAAAAAAAAAATGCAAAAGCCGTAGTAGTAGAGATATAGTGAGTAATCTCTAATCAAATTAAAATAAATTGTATATACAAATATACAACGTTATTATCATTATAATTTTAATTAAATAATTGTATTTTATTTCTATCATCGACAATGTTTATAACGGTTATCTAAATTATGGAATTTATTTTTTAAAATCTTCTTCTGAATTTGTGTTTGTATGAATAATAATGTGATTAGTAATTATATCAATATAATTTTATGATACTTGTTCACTGTTGTCACATAAATCATGAGATGGATTATATGAAAAGGCCGACAGGGGTTTCAGTAAGATATTAAAAAGCTTAAGTGACAGAAATCTATTTCTTAATGTAGACAAAACTATTGCCATTTTCAAATAATAAATTATATTACGATAGGATCTAATAAAATCTGTAATCCGCAAAACAGTTAAATTATAAAAAAAGTTGATAAAATTTGTTACTTAGGTCATATTTTTGTCATTAACGTTAGATGAAACTTTCATATAAAAAGCCTATTAGGAAAGCTACGGTTTATAGTTTATAAATTGTGGTCAAACTCAATAATATTGTAATTAAACAAATTATGAAAACGGTATACTTTACATTGTATCATTGTAATTTGCAATATAGTCTTTTGATATGGGGTGGCTTTTACAAGATAACGACAATTACACGAATAGTGATTAAAAATAATATTTTTAAAATTTGTTTAAATAAATTTTCTCTACAATGATCTACGATTGGAAACTACAAAGAATTTGGTGTAATGCCACAAATTACTTATACAAAAAAATTGGTGTTTATGTACATAATTAAGAAAATTAAATTACATCTCTTTATGGTTTTTATTAACAAAAGAGAACTGAGAAATTATATTTTGCCGATTAAATATTGCAATAAATCTTTTAGTCAGTCATTCGTGGATTACTAATGATCAACCTTCTTCAATTAAAAGCCTTTTGAATTTTAAAAGAAATGTGGGTAAAAATATTTGTTTTTTGACATAATAAAATAATTATATGCGTGTATGTTAACTAATTTGTTGTAATTTCTTCTTACATACTATAATTTATTTATCATTAACATTTGTTTCTACTATAATGTTATATTAGAAGTATTCTAATTGCTCATCTTAAAATTGATACGTTTTATTTTACCATTTATTCTATCATTGTTCAGTAATAGTTATAACTCCCGTTCCCCAACACAAGGTGTATAGCTTATAGGAGATAAAAAAAAAAAAATAACATTACTTTATTAGTGCCTAATGTAAATGTATAAACATGACACTTCACAGTATATTAGCAGGTCTTTTCAGTTCAAAGCTATTTTCGAATTTCCGATACCACGGCATAGCCCATACAATATTATTGCAGACAATTGTTATCGTCGTATTTTTATTATCTATATGACGCGGTTTAATAGTCTAGTTGGTAAAACGTAAAATAATAACAGCTACTTTTCCCATGTCATTTATAATAGTTTTCACCTCTATTTTATATACATAAAAACAATATGTAAATTAATTTACGATTTTACACAATCTTTTATATGGTAGAACTATTGTCACGTTTTGTGCTTGGTAGATTAGAACGAACGTTTACAACATCAGACCAATGCATCTTTTTGTTTTTAGTCGAGGAGGGTGGTTTATACCGTCATATCGATCGGCTTCCTCAGAGCCTTTGTTCAGTAGTTTTGTTCATTGTGTTTTAATATTATTTAGGATTAATTTTTGTTTCAAGCCTATTACATATTTTCCTTAATATCGTGTATGTACATTATTATTCATTATAAGGTATAGTTGGTTCGAATTGTGAATTGATATTGTAATTTTTTGTACTCGAGCGTATTATTTTAAAAGCTAAGGAAATGTTATATGTTCTCTATTCGTGGCCATTCAATAAGTCTAATGCGTATTTTTAAAATATTACTATAAAATTTATTCATTCTTAATTAAATCCAATTATTTGTTTTAGAAATGCAGTAAATATTGGCGGTCCGTTCTCTGTTTCCTATAGTCATGGCGCTGAATAAGTATGTACTTTGTAAACGGGAAAAGTAATACCAGTTGGTTGAAGTAAAGAAAAACAATCGCTGTAAGTAATATTCAAGATTATTTATTCTTATTAGGATTTTTTTAGTTTAAAAAACAAAATGTTATTCATAAATCTGTGTATTGTATTGTTTATTATCATAGCAATCAATGAAAATAAATAAATACATTTCAAGACAATTTGAACTTATTGTTCTACTGTTAAAAACTAGTTTATCCAATTCACTCCATACAATCTTGTGTGCTATGTACAAATTTGGCTTTAATTTAATGAGTGAATATTATTATTTATTTATTTTTATTATAACATTCAGATTCTTGACAAACCACTTCCACGCCCTTATTTGGGTATACCCTATGTTTCTTTATGCAAATATGCAAGTCAATGCGTGTGTACTAAATTGCCACTCAAAATTCAACCTCAATATAATCGTTGTGACAACCCGTAATATTTTTACATTTTAGCTGTAGCAGTATATAAGTGTAGTGAATTAACTCTGGAACCATCCAAGAGAGAATTTATTGAGTCATCCAGGGAAAAAAAACTTACAGATAATTTGTTTAATGCTATTTAGAAAAATGTTTCCATTTACCTTAATGATAACTGAATACAATTCAATAGAAAATTTGTTTTTTAAGACTATAGCCTTTGCTCTTGTTTCTGGCTACTTATTTGCATGACTTAGAGACTGAAATATTTATTTAAAAAAATAAAAATGCAAAAGCCGTAGTAGTAGAGATATAGTGAGTAATCTCTAATCAAATTAAAATAAATTGTATATACAAATATACATACAACGTTATTATCATTATAATTTTAATTAAATAATTGTATTTTATTTCTATCATCGACAATGTTTATAATGGTTATCTAAATTATGGAATTTATTTTTTAAAATCTTCTGAATTTGTGTTTGTATGAATAATAATGTGATTAGTAATTATATCAATATAATTTTATGACACTTGTTCACTGTTGTCACATAAATCATGAGATGGAGTATATGAAAAGGCCGACAGGGGTTTCAGTAAGATATTAAAAAGCTTAAGTGACAGAAATCTATTTCTAAATGTAGCCAAAACTATTTTTATTTTCAAATAATAAATTATATTACGATAGGATCTAATAAAATCTGTAATCCGGAAAACAGTTAAATTATAAAAAAAGTTGATAAAATTTGTTACTTAGGTCATATTTTTGTCATTAACGTTAGATGAAACTTTCATATAAAAAGCCTATTAGGAAAGCTACGGTTTATAGTTTATAAATTGTGGTCAAACTCAATAATATTGTAATTAAACAAATTATGAAAACGGTATACTTTACATTGTATCATTGTAATTTGCAATATAGTCTTTTGATATGGGGTGGCTTTTACAAGATAACGACAATTACACGAATAGTGATTAAAAATAATATTTTTAAAATTTGTTTAAATAAATTTTCTCTACAATGATCTACGATTGGAAACTACAAAGAATTTGGTGTAATGACACAAATTACTTATACAAAAAAATTGGTGTTTATGTACATAATTAAGAAAATTAAATTACATCTCTTTATGGTTTTTATTAACAAAAGAGAACTGAGAAATTATATTTTGCCGATTAAATATTGCAATAAATCTTTTAGTCAGTCATTCGTGGATTACTAATGATCAACCTTCTTCAATTAAAAGCCTTTTGAATTTTAAAAGAAATGTGGGTAAAAATATTTGTTTTTTGACATAATAAAATAATTATATGCGTGTATGTTAACTAATTTGTTGTAATTTCTTCTTACATACTATAATTTATTTATCATTACCATTTGTTTCTACTATAATGTTATATTAGAAGTAGTCTAATTGCTCATCTTAAAATTGATACATTTTATTTTACCATTTATTCTATCATTGTTCAGTAATAGTTATAACTCCCGTTCCCCAACACAAGGTGTATAGCTTATAGGAGATAAAAAAAAAAAAAATAACATTACTTTATTAGTGCCTAATGTAAATGTATAAACATGACACTTCACAGTATATTGGCAAGTCTTTTCAGTTCAAAGCTATTTTCGAATTTCCGATACCACGGCATAGCCCATACAATATTATTGCAGACAATTGTTATCGTCGTATTTTTATAATCTATACGACGCGGTTTAATAGTCTAGTTGGTAAAACGTAAAATAATAACAGCTACTTTTCCCATGTCATTTATAATAGTTTTCACCACTGTTTTATATACATAAAAACAATATGTAAATTAATCTACGATTTTACACAATCTTTTATATGGTAGAACTATTGTCACGTTTTGTGCTTGGTAGATTAGAATGAACGTTTACATCATCAGACCAATTCATCTTTTTGTTTTTAGTCGAGGAGGGTGGTTTATACCGTCATATCGATCGGCTTCCTCAGAGCCTTTGTTCAGTAGTTTTGTTCATTGTGTTTTAATATTATTTAGGATTAATTTTTGTTTCAAGCCTATTACATATTTTCCTTAATATCTTGTATGTACATTATTATTCATTATAAGGTATAGTTGGTTCGAATTGTGAATTGATATTGTTATTTTTTGTACTCGAGCGTATTATTTTAAAAACTAAGGAAATGTTATATGTTCTCTATTCGTGGCCATTCAATAAGTCTAATGCGTGTTTTTAAAATATTACTATAAAATTTATTCATTCTTAATTAAATCCAATTATTTGTTTTAGAAATACAGTAAATATTGGCGGTCCGTTCTCTGTTTCCTATAGTCATGGCGCTGAATAAGTATGTACTTTGTAAACGGGAAAAGTAATACCAGTTGGTTGAAGTAAAGAAAAACAATCGCTGTAATTAATATTCAAGATTATTTATTCTTATTAGGATTTTTTAGTTTATAAACAAAATGTTATTCATAAATCTGTGTATTGTATTGTTTATTATCATAGCAATCAATGAAAATAAATAAATACATTTCAAGACAATTTGAACTTATTGTTCTACTGTTAAAAACTAGTTTATCCAATTCACTCCATACAATCTTGTGTGCTATGTACAAATTTGGCTTTAATTTAATGAGTGAATATTATTATTTATTTATTTTTATTATAACATTCAGATTCTTGACAAACCACTTCCACGCCCTTATTTGGGTATACCCTATGTTTCTTTATGCAAATATGCAAGTCAATGCGTGTGTACTAAATTGCCACTCAAAATTCAACCTCAATATAATCGTTGTGACAACCCGTAATATTTTTACATTTTAGCTGTAGCAGTATATAAGTGTAGTGAATTAACTCTGGAACCATCCAAGAGAGAATTTATTGAGTCATCCAGGGAAAAAAAACTTACAGATAATTTGTTTAATGCTATTTAGAAAAATGTTTCCATTTACCTTAATGATAACTGAATACAATTCAATAGAAAATTTGTTTTTTAAGACTATAGCCTTTGCTCTTGTTTCTGGCTACTTATTTGCATGACTTAGAGACTGAAATATTTATTTAAAAAAATAAAAATGCAAAAGCCGTAGTAGTAGAGATATAGTGAGTAATCTCTAATCAAATTAAAATAAATTGTATATACAAATATACAACGTTATTATCATTATAATTTTAATTAAATAATTGTATTTTATTTCTATCATCGACAATGTTTATAACGGTTATCTAAATTATGGAATTTATTTTTTAAAATCTTCTTCTGAATTTGTGTTTGTATGAATAATAATGTGATTAGTAATTATATCAATATAATTTTATGATACTTGTTCACTGTTGTCACATAAATCATGAGATGGATTATATGAAAAGGCCGACAGGGGTTTCAGTAAGATATTAAAAAGCTTAAGTGACAGAAATCTATTTCTTAATGTAGACAAAACTATTGCCATTTTCAAATAATAAATTATATTACGATAGGATCTAATAAAATCTGTAATCCGCAAAACAGTTAAATTATAAAAAAAGTTGATAAAATTTGTTACTTAGGTCATATTTTTGTCATTAACGTTAGATGAAACTTTCATATAAAAAGCCTATTAGGAAAGCTACGGTTTATAGTTTATAAATTGTGGTCAAACTCAATAATATTGTAATTAAACAAACTATGAAAACGGTATACTTTACATTGTATCAATGTAATTTGCAATATAGTCTTTTGATATGTGGTGGCTTTTACAAGATAACGACAATTACACGAATAGTGATAAAAAATAATATTTTTAAAATTTGTTGAAATAAATTTTCTCTACAATGATCTACGATTGGAAACTACAAAGAATTTGGTGTAATGCCACAAATTACTTATACAAAAAAATTGGTGTTTATGTACATAATTAAGAAAATTAAATTACATCTCTTTATGGTTTTTATTAACAAAAGAGAACTGAGAAATTATATTTTGCCGATTAAATATTGCAATAAATCTTTTAGTCAGTCATTCGTGGATTACTAATGATCAACCTTCTTCAATTAAAAGCCTTTTGAATTTTAAAAGAAATGTGGGTAAAAATATTTGTTTTTTGACATAATAAAATAATTATATGCGTGTATGTTAACTAATTTGTTGTAATTTCTTCTTACATACTATAATTTATTTATCATTAACATTTGTTTCTACTATAATGTTATATTAGAAGTAGTCTAATTGCTCATCTTAAAATTGATACATTTTATTTTACCATTTATTCTATCATTGTTCAGTAATAGTTATAACTCCCGTTCCCCAACACAAGGTGTATAGCTTATAGGAGATAAAAAAAAAAAAAATAACATTACTTTATTAGTGCCTAATGTAAATGTATAAACATGACACTTCACAGTATATTGGCAAGTCTTTTCAGTTCAAAGCTATTTTCGAATTTCCGATACCACGGCATAGCCCATACAATATTATTGCAGACAATTGTTATCGTCGTATTTTTATAATCTATACGACGCGGTTTAATAGTCTAGTTGGTAAAACGTAAAATAATAACAGCTACTTTTCCCATGTCATTTATAATAGTTTTCACCACTGTTTTATATACATAAAAACAATATGTAAATTAATCTACGATTTTACACAATCTTTTATATGGTAGAACTATTGTCACGTTTTGTGCTTGGTAGATTAGAATGAACGTTTACATCATCAGACCAATTCATCTTTTTGTTTTTAGTCGAGGAGGGTGGTTTATACCGTCATATCGATCGGCTTCCTCAGAGCCTTTGTTCAGTAGTTTTGTTCATTGTGTTTTAATATTATTTAGGATTAATTTTTGTTTCAAGCCTATTACATATTTTCCTTAATATCTTGTATGTACATTATTATTCATTATAAGGTATAGTTGGTTCGAATTGTGAATTGATATTGTTATTTTTTGTACTCGAGCGTATTATTTTAAAAACTAAGGAAATGTTATATGTTCTCTATTCGTGGCCATTCAATAAGTCTAATGCGTGTTTTTAAAATATTACTATAAAATTTATTCATTCTTAATTAAATCCAATTATTTGTTTTAGAAATACAGTAAATATTGGCGGTCCGTTCTCTGTTTCCTATAGTCATGGCGCTGAATAAGTATGTACTTTGTAAACGGGAAAAGTAATACCAGTTGGTTGAAGTAAAGAAAAACAATCGCTGTAATTAATATTCAAGATTATTTATTCTTATTAGGATTTTTTAGTTTATAAACAAAATGTTATTCATAAATCTGTGTATTGTATTGTTTATTATCATAGCAATCAATGAAAATAAATAAATACATTTCAAGACAATTTGAACTTATTGTTCTACTGTTAAAAACTAGTTTATCCAATTCACTCCATACAATCTTGTGTGCTATGTACAAATTTGGCTTTAATTTAATGAGTGAATATTATTATTTATTTATTTTTATTATAACATTCAGATTCTTGACAAACCACTTCCACGCCCTTATTTGGGTATACCCTATGTTTCTTTATGCAAATATGCAAGTCAATGCGTGTGTACTAAATTGCCACTCAAAATTCAACCTCAATATAATCGTTGTGACAACCCGTAATATTTTTACATTTTAGCTGTAGCAGTGTATAAGTGTAGTGAATTAACTCTGAAACCATCCAAGAGAGAATTTATTGAGTCATCCAGGGAAAACAAACTTACAGATAATTTGTTTAATGCTATTTAGAAAAATGTTTCCATTTACCTTAATGATAACTGAATACAATTCAATAGAAAATTTGTTTTTTAAGACTATAGCCTTTGCTCTTGTTTCTGGCTACTTATTTGCATGACTTAGAGACTGAAATATTTATTTAAAAAAAAAAAAAATGCAAAAGCCGTAGTAGTAGAGATATAGTGAGTAATCTCTAATCAAATTAAAATAAATTGTATATACAAATATACATACAACGTTATTATCATTATAATTTTAATTAAATAATTGTATTTTATTTCTATCATCGACAATGTTTATAACGGTTATCTAAATTATGGAATTTATTTTTTAAAATCTTCTGAATTTGTGTTTGTATGAATAATAATGTGATTAGTAATTATATCAATATAATTTTATGACACTTGTTCACTGTTGTCACATAAATCATGAGATGGAGTATATGAAAAGGCCGACAGGGGTTTCAGTAAGATATTAAAAAGCTTAAGTGACAGAAATCTATTTCTAAATGTAGCCAAAACTATTTTTATTTTCAAATAATAAATTATATTACGATAGGATCTAATAAAATCTGTAATCCGGAAAACAGTTAAATTATAAAAAAAGTTGATAAAATTTGTTACTTAGGTCATATTTTTGTCATTAACGTTAGATGAAACTTTCATATAAAAAGCCTATTAGGAAAGCTACGGTTTATAGTTTATAAATTGTGGTCAAACTCAATAATATTGTAATTAAACAAATTATGAAAACGGTATACTTTACATTGTATCATTGTAATTTGCAATATAGTCTTTTGATATGGGGTGGCTTTTACAAGATAACGACAATTACACGAATAGTGATTAAAAATAATATTTTTAAAATTTGTTTAAATAAATTTTCTCTACAATGATCTACGATTGAAAACTACAAAGAATTTGGTGTAATGCCACAAATTACTTATACAAAAAAATTGGTGTTTATGTACATAATTAAGAAAATTAAATTACATCTCTTTATGGTTTTTATTAACAAAAGAGAACTGAGAAATTATATTTTGCCGATTAAATATTGCAATAAATCTTTTAGTCAGTCATTCGTGGATTACTAATGATCAACCTTCTTCAATTAAAAGCCTTTTGAATTTTAAAAGAAATGTGGGTAAAAATATTTGTTTTTTGACATAATAAAATAATTATATGCGTGTATGTTAACTAATTTGTTGTAATTTCTTCTTACATACTATAATTTATTTATCATTAACATTTGTTTCTACTATAATGTTATATTAGAAGTATTCTAATTGCTCATCTTAAAATTGATACGTTTTATTTTACCATTTATTCTATCATTGTTCAGTAATAGTTATAACTCCCGTTCCCCAACACAAGGTGTATAGCTTATAGGAGATAAAAAAAAAAAAAATAACATTACTTTATTAGTGCCTAATGTAAATGTATAAACATGACACTTCACAGTATATTGGCAGGTCTTTTCAGTTCAAAGCTATTTTCGAATTTCCGATACCACGGCATAGCCCATACAATATTATTGCAGACAATTGTTATCGTCGTATTTTTATTATCTATACGACGCGGTTTAATAGTCTAGTTGGTAAAACGTAAAATAATAACAGCTACTTTTCCCATGTCATTTATAATAGTTTTCACCTCTATTTTATATACATAAAAACAATATGTAAATTAATTTACGATTTTACACAATCTTTTATATGGTAGAACTATTGTCACGTTTTGTGCTTGGTAGATTAGAACGAACGTTTACAACATCAGACCAATGCATCTTTTTGTTTTTAGTCGAGGAGGGTGGTTTATACCGTCATATCGATCGGCTTCCTCAGAGCCTTTGTTCAGTAGTTTTGTTCATTGTGTTTTAATATTATTTAGGATTAATTTTTGTTTCAAGCCTATTACATATTTTCCTTAATATCTTGTATGTACATTATTATTCATTATAAGGTATAGTTGGTTCGAATTGTGAATTGATATTGTTATTTTTTGTACTCGAGCGTATTATTTTAAAAACTAAGGAAATGTTATATGTTCTCTATTCGTGGCCATTCAATAAGTCTAATGCGTGTTTTTAAAATATTACTATAAAATTTATTCATTCTTAATTAAATCCAATTATTTGTTTTAGAAATGCAGTAAATATTGGCGGTCCGTTCTCTGTTTCCTATAGTCATGGCGCTGAATAAGTATGTACTTTGTAAACGGGAAAAGTAATACCAGTTGGTTGAAGTAAAGAAAAACAATCGCTGTAAGTAATATTCAAGATTATTTATTCTTATTAGGATTTTTTAGTTTAAAAAACAAAATGTTATTCATAAATCTGTGTATTGTATTGTTTATTATCATAGCAATCAATGAAAATAAATAAATACATTTCAAGACAATTTGAACTTATTGTTCTACTGTTAAAAACTAGTTTATCCAATTCACTCCATACAATCTTGTGTGCTATGTACAAATTTGGCTTTAATTTAATGAGTGAATATTATTATTTATTTATTTTTATTATAACATTCAGATTCTTGACAAACCACTTCCACGCCCTTATTTGGGTATACCCTATGTTTCTTTATGCAAATATGCAAGTCAATGCGTGTGTACTAAATTGCCACTCAAAATTCAACCTCAATATAATCGTTGTGACAACCCGTAATATTTTTACATTTTAGCTGTAACAGTGTATAAGTGTAGTGAATTAACTCTGAAACCATCCAAGAGAGAATTTATTGAGTCATCCAGGGAAAACAAACTTACAGATAATTTGTTTAATGCTATTTAGAAAAATGTTTCCATTTACCTTAATGATAACTGAATACAATTCAATAGAAAATTTGTTTTTTAAGACTATAGCCTTTGCTCTTGTTTCTGGCTACTTATTTGCATGACTTAGAGACTGAAATATTTATTTAAAAAAAAAAAAAATGCAAAAGCCGTAGTAGTAGAGATATAGTGAGTAATCTCTAATCAAATTAAAATAAATTGTATATACAAATATACAACGTTATTATCATTATAATTTTAATTAAATAATTGTATTTTATTTCTATCATCGACAATGTTTATAACGGTTATCTAAATTATGGAATTTATTTTTTAAAATCTTCTTCTGAATTTGTGTTTGTATGAATAATAATGTGATTAGTAATTATATCAATATAATTTTATGATACTTGTTCACTGTTGTCACATAAATCATGAGATGGAGTATATGAAAAGGCTGACAGGGGTTTCAGTAAGATATTAAAAAGCTTAAGTGACAGAAATCTATTTCTTAATGTAGACAAAACTATTGCCATTTTCAAATAATAAATTATATTACGATAGGAACTAACAAAATCTGTAATCCGCAAAACAGTTAAATGATTAAAAAAGTTGATAAAATTTGTTACTTAGGTAATATTTTTGTCATTAACGTTAGATGAAACTTTCATTTAAAAAACCTATTAGGAAAGCTACGGTTTATAGTTTATAAATTGTGGTCAAACTCAATAATATTGTAATTAAACAAACTATGAAAACGGTATACTTTACATTGTATCAATGTAATTTGCAATATAGTCTTTTGATATGGGGTGGCTTTTACAAGATAACGACAATTACACGAATAGTGATTAAAAATAATATTTTTAAAATTTGTTTAAATAAATTTTCTCTACAATGATCTACGATTGGAAACTACAAAGAATTTGGTGTAATGCCACAAATTACTTATACAAAAAAATTGGTGTTTATGTACATAATTAAGAAAATTAAATTACATCTCTTTATGGTTTTTATTAACAAAAGAGAACTGAGAAATTATATTTTGCCGATTAAATATTGCAATAAATCTTTTAGTCAGTCATTCGTGGATTACTAATGATCAACCTTCTTCAATTAAAAGCCTTTTGAATTTTAAAAGAAATGTGGGTAAAAATATTTGTTTTTTGACATAATAAAATAATTATATGCGTGTATGTTAACTAATTTGTTGTAATTTCTTCTTACATACTATAATTTATTTATCATTAACATTTGTTTCTACTATAATGTTATATTAGAAGTATTCTAATTGCTCATCTTAAAATTGATACATTTTATTTTACCATTTATTCTATCATTGTTCAGTAATAGTTATAACTCCCGTTCCCCAACACAAGGTGTATAGCTTATAGGAGATAAAAAAAAAAAAAATAACATTACTTTATTAGTGCCTAATGTAAATGTATAAACATGACACTTCACAGTATATTGGCAGGTCTTTTCAGTTCAAAGCTATTTTCGAATTTCCGATACCACGGCATAGCCCATACAATATTATTGCAGACAATTGTTATCGTCGTATTTTTATTATCTATACGACGCGGTTTAATAGTCTAGTTGGTAAAACGTAAAATAATAACAGCTACTTTTCCCATGTCATTTATAATAGTTTTCACCTCTATTTTATATACATAAAAACAATATGTAAATTAATCTACGATTTTACACAATCTTTTATATGGTAGAACTATTGTCACGTTTTGTGCTTGGTAGATTAGAACGAACGTTTACAACATCAAACCAATGCATCTTTTTGTTTTTAGTCGAGGAGGGTGGTTTATACCGTCATATCGATCGGCTTCCTCAGAGCCTTTGTTCAGTAGTTTTGTTCATTGTGTTTTAATATTATTTAGGATTAATTTTTGTTTCAAGCCTATTACATATTTTCCTTAATATCTTGTATGTACATTATTATTCATTATAAGGTATAGTTGGTTCGAATTGTGAATTGATATTGTTATTTTTTGTACTCGAGCGTATTATTTTAAAAACTAAGGAAATGTTATATGTTCTCTATTCGTGGCCATTCAATAAGTCTAATGCGTGTTTTTAAAATATTACTATAAAATTTATTCATTCTTAATTAAATCCAATTATTTGTTTTAGAAATGCAGTAAATATTGGCGGTCCGTTCTCTGTTTCCTATAGTCATGGCGCTGAATAAGTATGTACTTTGTAAACGGGAAAAGTAATACCAGTTGGTTGAAGTAAAGAAAAACAATCGCTGTAAGTAATATTCAAGATTATTTATTCTTATTAGGATTTTTTAGTTTAAAAAACAAAATGTTATTCATAAATCTGTGTATTGTATTGTTTATTATCATAGCAATCAATGAAAATAAATAAATACATTTCAAGACAATTTGAACTTATTGTTCTACTGTTAAAAACTAGTTTATCCAATTCACTCCATACAATCTTGTGTGCTATGTACAAATTTGGCTTTAATTTAATGAGTGAATATTATTATTTATTTATTTTTATTATAACATTCAGATTCTTGACAAACCACTTCCACGCCCTTATTTGGGTATACCCTATGTTTCTTTATGCAAATATGCAAGTCAATGCGTGTGTACTAAATTGCCACTCAAAATTCAACCTCAATATAATCGTTGTGACAACCCGTAATATTTTTACATTTTAGCTGTAACAGTGTATAAGTGTAGTGAATTAACTCTGAAACCATCCAAGAGAGAATTTATTGAGTCATCCAGGGAAAACAAACTTACAGATAATTTGTTTAATGCTATTTAGAAAAATGTTTCCATTTACCTTAATGATAACTGAATACAATTCAATAGAAAATTTGTTTTTTAAGACTATAGCCTTTGCTCTTGTTTCTGGCTACTTATTTGCATGACTTAGAGACTGAAATATTTATTTAAAAAAAAAAAAAATGCAAAAGCCGTAGTAGTAGAGATATAGTGAGTAATCTCTAATCAAATTAAAATAAATTGTATATACAAATATACATACAACGTTATTATCATTATAATTTTAATTAAATAATTGTATTTTATTTCTATCATCGACAATGTTTATAATGGTTATCTAAATTATGGAATTTATTTTTTAAAATCTTCTGAATTTGTGTTTGTATGAATAATAATGTGATTAGTAATTATATCAATATAATTTTATGACACTTGTTCACTGTTGTCACATAAATCATGAGATGGAGTATATGAAAAGGCCGACAGGGGTTTCAGTAAGATATTAAAAAGCTTAAGTGACAGAAATCTATTTCTAAATGTAGCCAAAACTATTGCTATTTTCAAATAATAAATTATATTACGATAGGATCTAATAAAATCTGTAATCCGGAAAACAGTTAAATTATAAAAAAAGTTGATAAAATTTGTTACTTAGGTCATATTTTTGTCATTAACGTTAGATGAAACTTTCATATAAAAAGCCTATTAGGAAAGCTACGGTTTATAGTTTATAAATTGTGGTCAAACTCAATAATATTGTAATTAAACAAATTATGAAAACGGTATACTTTACATTGTATCATTGTAATTTGCAATATAGTCTTTTGATATGGGGTGGCTTTTACAAGATAACGACAATTACACGAATAGTGATTAAAAATAATATTTTTAAAATTTGTTTAAATAAATTTTCTCTACAATGATCTACGATTGGAAACTACAAAGAATTTGGTGTAATGCCACAAATTACTTATACAAAAAAATTGGTGTTTATGTACATAATTAAGAAAATTAAATTACATCTCCT